>CM027088.1:14861646-15111646 GCA_015343265.1 Pao palembangensis | reverse complement strand
CAATGGTTGATATCTGAAAGCAACAGCAGTCAGTTACAGAGAACCGGAGCCTTCTGCTACAAGAAAAATCACTGTGTCGAGTTGTGTCTGTGGACGCTGGCGTGCTGTGAATTCTGCTCTGCAGCAGGAACGCAGGCGAGCTGTCGGATCTCGTCACCTGTGCGAGCAGCGTGGAACACCCTGACCAGGAGGAACTCATCTGAAAAGTCTGAAAGTGCTGATGAAAGCACGTAGCCGACGTAGCAGAGTGACGGTTCAGGTTGCCGTGGTGAGCCTGGCGGGCGCTTCATCAGAGCTGTTCCTACACGGTTCCCTCAGAACAAAGTTTATCACCTGCTCTGATGAGTCAACATCCATCCAGCTGCAGGAAACCAGCAACAGCTGAGGCCACTGCAGACCAAAGGAAAGGTGTAGAAGAGAGATGGTTCCTCTCTGGTGCTAAGTACTTCTACAGTGGAGCTCTACAGGAAACCTTCCCCCATTTGGAATCTGCAGAGACACTTCAAGCTGAGAGAACCATCCACATTCTGGAAAACCTTCTGGGCTCCAGGCAGGAATCAAAGTTTACCTTTCACATCCTCCTGCTTAAACGTAGATCTAGTAGATCCCATCAGCAGAGCTCTCCCCTCTCCGAGAAGATCTGAATGTGTTCACATGTGGATCAGCTGTTCATCCTGTCTGTTAATACAAAGATCCACCAAGAGCTCCAGCGTGTCAGTCAAAGGGGCCTGAAGAAAAGTGGTGAAACATCTGGACTGATGAAAGCAAGGTGGACCTTGTTGGGTCGGGGAGTGTGATTTTGGATATTCCCTCATAGCAGAAACCATCAAAACTCTTCAGACATCAAAACTCTTCAGAGAGAAAGCTCGTGAAATGGCGGTTTCAGCAAGAGAAACGACCCCAGACGCAGCAGTGACGTTAAGATAAACGACAAAAGGCGGATGAAGCTCGAGGCGGCCACGATGGAGTGTGTTCATGTGTAGCGTTCCTTCACACAACAGAACCAGTGTAACGCTTGAAGGGGCCTGAAGGAGCTTGTGTACCAGTCGTCCTGGATGAGCTTTCACTCACTTCTCATCTTCCTTTCTGCAGATGTCTTATCTATCCAAGTGCTCCCTCCCTCCCCCCTCTCTCTCTTCCTCGCTCTCTCTCTCTCCCTCCCTCTCTTTCTTTTGGTCAGCTCATGTCAGTAACAGAGCACCCCTCCCCGTCTAATGAACCAATGAGCTCACAGGAAAGTCCGATCTTGCGTTCGCACGATGCTGCTACACACACTTTTCCCATAATCCCTGCTGGAACAGAGGTAATTAACAATTAGAAAATAAAGAGAGCTGGGATAATTAATTTACAGTTTAGAGACTGACAAAGGTTGATAACACACTGATTCACTATCGTTAATTAACCGCGCACACGCACGCATATGTGTGTGTGTGTGTGTGTGTGTGTGTGTGTGGGTTGGCTAGCTGTGAGGAATGAGATCATAAGTCCACGTTGTCCAATCCAGGCCTGTTTCCAGCTGAGTTGGGGGACCTGCTTAATTCCCAGTGGAGGAGACAACCAGAGGTGTAGCTTTGGTTTGGGAAACCTGCTTCATCTTTACGTTTTTCAATCTTTTTTTTAATGTTTCTTTTTTTTTTTGGATCTGGACTAAATGACAGCAAGTAACTGCCGCGTCTCCTCCCTTTACCGTTTCGTAGTCATACGAATCCTCTTCCTCTCCCTCTGCTTTTTCTTCCTCTTCCTCGTCCTCACATCTGCACATTCGTCAATATCAAAACATTTAAAATGATATTAGGAATTTTACAAAGAGACACCAGGCACCATGCACCTGGGATGGAAATAAGACTCATGGGTTCTTTCTCTGCACCTGCAGTTACCAACATATAACATATGTATTGTCCCTCCTGTGGACATGTCCAAACCATCTCAGTCTGGTTCACCTCCAAACATCTGACATGTGCTGTCCCACTGATGGACTCCTTCCTGCTCCTCTCCCTCCTCATTTCTCCCCAAGAGAACCTCAGCGTCTTCATCTCTGCCTCCTATCTCCTCCTCTCTTTCCCTCCACTCTCGTAGATACTCTGTCTCACACCTGACACTTTTCTCCTTTTGTTTCAACCTGCTGGCACACCTTTCTCCTCTTTTCCACACTCTTCATCACTCCACCTTCTTCATCTGCCTGTAAACTCACCGCTCTCCCTGCTTCCTTTCATTCACACACATACCTTCACAGAGATTCCTGTCTTACTTCATTTGTAAGCCTGTTCATCATCATAGCAACAAGAAGGGGCCCAGGGCTGATCCCTGATGCAGTCATACCTCCACTTTGAACTCCTCTGTCTCACAGCTCTCATGCATGTCCTGGAACACCTCAAGCTACATCTCTGCACTCCAGACCTTCTCATACAGGACCGCATCTTATTGAACAACCTCGCCACGACCTCCGCAGCTACCTCTCCCAGACCCCTCCTGCTACTCTTTGCATCTTCCTGCTCTGCAGCGGTTGCCTCTTGTACTCTGGATTTACCCTGGGAGGATCTCCTAGCTTCCTTTGCGTCACACGTGGCTTGGCAGACCCTGGTCACCAGCTCAGGCCTTCAGTGACCTTTGCTGGAAACTTTATTGGCCTTCTACTCAGATGACCACTAGATGGCAGAAGTGCACCAAATAAAGATCGCAAACCATGCTTGGGAAAAATACATTTCAGAACAGTGTACACGACAAACACCAGTGCAAACACCCTACTGTTGAGAACATTTCACGAGTGTACACAATGACAGCCTGAAAACTAAGAAGAAACCCCCCCACACTTTTCCTGGCAACCTTTACAAAAGAATGTTTTGCATTCTCTTCTGTAACTTCCTGTCCTCGTCTTTGGCCTTCTCCTGGACCTACTGGACAGTCTGGCATCTCTGGCTGTGCCTCCAGCTAATATGTGCTGACCCTCTCATGTACTCATTCCTTGTCCTCTCCATCCTGGTTGCTCCCAATTAGAGCCTTCATCTTCCTTTCTGCCTCCTGTCTTCTCCTCAGTACCTCAGTGTCTCTACAGCAGAGGTGGACAAACTAAGGCCCGGGGGCCACATGTGGCGCGATGAACTATTTAATTGGGCCCGCAGAGCCTTCACAATAATATCTCCAAATGAAGAAGGGTTGTCAGCTTGCTTGGTTAGAACATTTTCTGTCAATAGTCCATCCAGCAGGATTGTTAGCCAACCCCTGATCCTCATCTGGGGGGTTAGTTTCCTGCACCACCTGGCCGGCCCCTTCATCAAGATCTAGAACCCAATGTGGCCCTTCAGGCTGAATAACTGCCCACCCCTCGTCTACAGAAAGGTCGTAATACTGGATGTCATAATCCAACCCTGTAGGCTCAGCCCGTTTGGAACAGCTTTGCGGTTCTTCATCTGCCCTAAGAAGCAGTCACCTTTCCTGCAGCACGAATAATTACCATAATCCACGAGTAGCGTTAATATTACAGATGTGACAGGCAAACACAACCAATCATATCGTTTGGTGCAATTCTGATGTGAGATTTACCTGTAGGCTTCTGTGATGAGTCTATGAGGAGGTTCAGACTAGCTCAATAATGGCTGATAATAGTATTTCTAATACAGTTCCCTGATGGAGCCTGTCAGCCTTTAGTGTACTGAATAAAGTGAAAATGCTGTCTTTTCTTCAGGTACTTGTTGAGGGTCACTGTGGACGGTCTTTGTGCAGCCCATCTTTAGGAACCTGTTATTTCTGCTTTAACACGACTGTTCATCACGACTGCTCGCTGCGAATGATGATTGTGTTTAAAGGACAAAATAAAAAATAGCAACAACTCTTTCATGGTCAATTCAAGTTCAGCTCAAATTTCTAGCTAAACAACTTTGTTACAAACCTTCCAGATGTACACATTAAATATAAATCATTTTTATTATATACAAATTGTACAGACATCATGAGCAACAGAAAACCGTCCTTTTCTTAACAACAAGCGCTGCTCTGCGTGTGACGGTAGCGCGTGATCAACGATACTCGCTGCTCGAGACGGCAGCCGAGTAGACAAAAAAAAAGAGAGAGAGAGAGAGAGTACATTTTACAGAGGCTGTGAGCAATCGAAAACACGGGGAAATAATAACGGGGACATCTTATTGAATCTTGTGACATTTGTATTTTGCCCATTTCACGGCATATTAGCACACAGCAAATGAACCATTACATATTACTGACTTTATTTATTAAATTTTTACAGAAAAAAACAAAAAAAAAAACAGAAAAACAATTGCACAAGTGCCACTACTGAGGCTCAGAAACCATTATGCTGACAAGACAGGAAATGTATATTACTCCATTTTCTAATAGAAATAGCTCCACGGTGCGGTGGCAAATGTTATATTTAAGTCAAACAAATGAGCGTTGTCCCTTCTTTAACACGGTTCAGCAGAGGGAGTGTTATGACCTGCCTCACTTTTCCCCTCCTCAGATGCAGGGTTGTTGGTTTTTTCACCACAAACAGGCAGATTTCCCCTTGAAAATGTGCACGTACACGATAGCGGAGGTGGAGGATGTCAGGGAACGGTGGCGCCTTTAAGGCCCCACAATCATCTCTATATGAACGTAGAGAGTATTAATGTGTGTCTGTGGGGATCAAACAGGGATGTCACATGACCACATGAAACCAGCGTTGAACTGAAGATCCCTGTATTCTCACCAGATTCCAGTCGGTTGTTACAGTGTCGGATAAAAAGCACACAAAGTTATACAAATGTGACCAAAAAATGATAATTTCCTTAAAACTACATAAATGACTATTTGTCTTGACGCCCAACGTAGATAAGTATAAAGAAAATGATTAATCTGGAAAAGGATTTAAGCAACTAAAGTGACTTTTCCCTGCAGCTTGGATGCAGAATACAGGTGCAAAGAAAGCTGAAAGCTGCAGCTGGGAGGAAAAAAAAAGAAAGAGAATATAGGAAAATCGTCTATAAGACTTCACCTTTAATATAGTGGTTATTTGTCATGTGCTTGTGCAAATATGTGAGTACATCTGTGGTGATAAATATGAATGTTGACCATGTCGCAAGGTCTCCGTCAGAGTGGAGGGCAAAAATAAGAGCGTACTTTTCAGGCTGGCACGCAGAAGGTGAGCAGTTTAAAACCAGCAATATTCCTTCAGAGGTAGCTCAAAGCATCAGCCAGAAACACAGTTGATCAAGCTTTTGCAAAACAGCAGCGGGAACACAGAGAAACCACCAAATAAATCCACCTCATTCAACACAACAGCAACAACAACAACAACAACAGTTACAATAAAATCATAAAAATACCTTTGTATGAATAAAGACATGTTTTGACCTGCTCACTGTGGGCGGCAGCAATAAAAGGCTTGAAAATACCAACAGCAAGACTCTCCTGTTTGATTAACATATAATGTTTATACTGGCTCAGCTCTGGAGGCAGACTGAGCCAGTTACAACAAGAGTAAGGCTAAACTGGTCAGTTTTTAATACTCTACACCAGAGGTGGGCAAACTGAGGCCCGGGGGCCACATGTGGCCCGATGAACTATTTAATCCGGCCCACAGAGCCTTCACAATCATTTCTCCAAAAGCCAAATGAAGAGGGTTGTCAGCTTGATTGGTTAGACCAGGGGTGGCCAACCCATTCCACAAAGAGCCGTGTGGCTGCAGGTTTTTGTTCCAACCAATCAAACACACAGAGTTTGACCAATCAGCTGTCTGAAGACTCAGATCAGCTGATTAAATAACTTCAGTCAGGTGTGCTGTTGCTTGGTTGGAACAAAAACCTGCAGCCACACGGCTCTTTGTGGAATGGGTTGGCCACCCCTGGGTTAGACAAAGGTTCAGACCCCCCCTTCAGCTAGCATGCTAACATGTCCTCTCAAGAAGGTGGGGCCAAACATCATTTGGAGCTTCATCCTCCATCTCTAGTTGGACCAATTTACAGGTTCTTCAAAATATTTTCTCAGTCAATAGTCCATCCAGCAGGATTTTTAGCTAACCTCTGGTCCTCATGTGGGGGTTAGTTTCCTGCCCCACCTGGCCGGCCCCTTCATCAAGATCTAGAACCCAACGTCGCCCTTCAGCAAAAATGATTTCCCCTGGTCTACACTGAAGAAAATCACTGGTCATTTTACATTTCATACATCTCTGCACCGTTTTCTCCTCTAAAAATGTGGACGTGACTGAATACGTGAAGGGAGCCCCATTAGAAATGCTTCCTGACAGATACCCCACTGACAAAATCCATAATGAGCTAACGAGGAGGTCGACGGACCTCCCCTCCCCCTTCAAACGCCCCTAGCCCCGTTTGGCTAAAATGAAAAGCTCAAAGAAATCGCGTTTGCTTATTAGCAGAAATTACGTCTGGCCTCCACGAGATGAAACTGAAATAATAGAGGACGTATCAGTGAGAAAGGTGGTCTGCAAACAGTCCTTAAAGCCATGTGTTTGACTTTCTTCTTCACTTTGTTTGTCTTTCCTTTGGAACCACTCTCCCTGCCAGCGACCAGCAACCGTTTCTGTAAACGACCACAAAGCTTTGCTTTGTGCACTCAGGTGCTTGTTTTCATGGCCATTGACTCAAAAGGTAATTAAAAATGCTACTTTGTGCAGAAATAAATCCCCGTTTCTGTATGTTAAGACAGCGGCCCCCAATCTTTTTTGCGCCACAGACCGGTTTAATGTCAGACAGTAGTTTCAGGGAGCGGCCGTTAAGATGTGGCACCTAAATACAACAGAAGAACGTGATATGACCGTCATGAAAACTGGTATTTTCTAAATATAATAATAAACGTGTTTGCCATAGATGGATGTAACGAAGAGAATCTGGTAGTTTTTTCAAAATAAAACATTGTTCAGTTTCAGATAATAAATTAAACAAAGTAATGTAAGTTATTTATTCTTTCTGTGCGACCCGGCAGCAAATGACCCACGGACCGGTACCGGTCCGCGGCCCGGGGGTTGGGGACCGCTGTGTTAAGAGATAAGCAGGTGCATATGAACACTGAGCTCTAACTTGAGCTGCAAACATTCTGCTGAATTCCACTTTCTTATCAGACTTGTCTTTGAGCCTAGAACATTCTGCATGCAAGGTGAGCTCAGCCCACAACACCAAAGAGTGATTATCAGCTCACTTTGAAGCACTTGACGGCTTAGAGCTCAGCGTAAACAATTATCTCTTCACTCTGCTCTGGATTGCCTGTCGCAACAAATGCCTTTCCCATCACCTCTACCAATGTTCTCTGTCAAGCTCCCCCATCGCAAACAGCCAGGAAAAACAGCCTTCTGGGTCAGAGGATGCAGCTCACCTCAGTGCCCGTGTCCCTGTGGACTTCCACTAATGCTAAATCTACGGTTCAGTCCAGACATTCTTCTGCCTGGGTGGATCTGTTTGGACTTTTTGACGGTTTTTTGAGCTACACCTTAAAAGCAGGCAGACAAATCTGTTAAAGTCTGAAGCACGTCAGAACCAGTACTTCCGGTTCTGGACGGTTTCTGGATCCAGGCGGACAGGAAGTGTCAGTGAACAGCTGCTCCATTCACAAACGCTTGTTGCTGAGACTGTGATAAAACTGCAGGTCTGAACATGGAGATGGTTCTAATCCCTCTGGTCACATGAGAGCAACCCTCTCTGCCTCTTTAAGGCACAGAAGAATGTCGCACAGCATCATGTTTAGAAGATCTGCCGAGGCTTGATGACAGCATTTCTGAACTCATTAGCTATATTATGCTAGCAACAGGAAGTCTCAGGTGCTCCTGTTGTCTCAGCCAAATCCCTATAATAGTCGCTTATGTCCAAATTATCTGTTTGCCTGTTTTTTTTAATTTTTTTTATTGGTTTAAGAAAAATAATAGAAGAAAGTCTTAAAATTTCCAATTTAGTTTTCTTCTTAATTTTTCCTCAAAATTCACACGACTTGCTTCGGTGCAGGTAACGTCTTTAAAACGTTACTGTAATTCAATTTGTGCTAGTCTGAGCAGCGTTTTGCGAGCGACACGCGTTCCTCCTCCACTGGCGTCCTGCACAGACGTCTCCTGGGTTGTTCTATACATTCAGCATGTGTGGTTATACAGTAGAGCTGATGTCTGCATTTACAGAAAATTGCCAGGTTGCTGCATCAATTTGCAGAGCGATGGTCTATGAAAGATAAAAGATAAAAGGTTTAGGATCCTGCCGCTGTGGGGATTTAAAGCCCCGTTAATTTAGATAAGGGGGAACGCAGTTCTCAGGATGGGGGTTTTAGAGGTAGGGTGGGGGAAACTTAGACCGCTTCTTGTGTCTCCTCTGGGTTTGGAGCAGAAGATTCGACCGTGATCTCCTTGGAACAGACCTCAACACCTGCCTGCTCTCCTACTGTGCACTTGATCACGTCGCCTTCATCCTTGTCTCCCACTTCATCCATCTCTATCTTGTTTTCAATCCCTCCATCAGCGTCTGCCTCCCCCTGGTCCTCTGTGTCTTTGGTCTTGCTCTGCGTTTCCACAGTCGCGCCGTTTTCAGCGGCTCCTAATGGCTCTGCGTGCTCCGGTGGTGTCTCTCCATCCAGCGTCATCTTTTCTTCTTCCTCTTGTTCTGGGACGTTTTCTGCTGCATCTTCCTGACCGTCCATCTCTGAGTGGAGGTCTTCCTCACCGTGACCTTCCTCACACTGGAGGCTCCTCTCACTTCCTCTTGCTGCGGCCATATTTGTCGCATTAGCTTTTTTGCTTTCTACCTTTGTAACCTTTTCTCTGCCAGAATTTGTGGGATCCTCCTCATTATTATCCTTTTTTGTTTTCTTCTTCTTGTTCTTTGTGGCCTCATTGTTGTAGTTCTTATTGGACTTGCTTCTGGGCTTAAAGATCAATTTCTAAAAAAAAAAAAAAAACCACAAGTTTTACATTAGTATGCAGTGGGACATGAACGAGTACACACAGACTTAATTAAGAATGGCCTGCAGTGGATCTAATATTGCACAGGGATTTCTCGCTAATTCAAATGATTCTTACTTATAGAGGGAAGGAAATTGGGGACATTATGTGGAAAATATTAGTTGCCCCTAAGGAGCACAGACTCACCAGACAAAGACAAAGAAAGGAGAAAAAAATGCAAAATGTCCCCAATTATTTGCAGTTTCCTTTCAGTCGATTTACTCGGTACAACGCACGCCTGCGCTCGTTCCAGGATTGATGGTGCACAGGTGAGAGAGCAGCGGAGCTGATCCAGGAAAGACAAAACGGAACGCACCTTTGAGTCCCGCCTCTTCCGGTCCAGGATGGGTCTCTGCAGGAAAACGATCTGCTTGGTGGCCACGCTTCCATCACTTCACCAGAAAAAAGAGGAGAAGCACAGCCAGAGTTCAGAGGTCAACTGGTGATTCAAAATGTTAATCACTAATTAGTTACACAAATCGTTAGAGCTGTTGAAGAAATCTGAATGGAGCGGCGACGTAGACTCAGGAGACAGTGTCAGAGTTCAGGATGAATAATATGGAGCTGCACCCAGAGGCCAAACCAGAGTGAACAACTTTTTTTTTCCCTCTTTTCAGACGGTAACATCTGTCTGTGTAACCTTTTGCACCTGAGGAAACTAATGTTTCACCAAGGAGGGTCCTGATGCTTTAAGCTGTCTGTGTTTTAATCCGTCCCTCCGACACAGATAATCTAGGGCTAACACGCAGAATAAACACGGCAGGAATGTAGCTTCTCTTCACGGCTCCCACCCTTTTGTTTGTTTCTAGGGCTGGACGATATGGACAAAAATTCTTATCTCAATATTTATGCTCAATATCTCGATATTGATACAATATGACAAGTGTTATTTGATATTTTAACTCTAGAAACTATAAAGACTAAGTATGATTTAAATAAAACTTTATAATAATATAAAATGGACTTGGGAAAAGTGCACTTTTGGTTGCCTTTGCGATATTCATATTGCGCATATTCATACCGCGATAACGATACGATAACTTATTTTGCTCAAATTGCTCTGCTGTCTCTTTCTAATATCCCGTTGTGGGTTTGCTCCTGGTTTAAGAGCAGACGTGTTCCCACAGGCTTCCATTGATTGAGCTCAATGAGGTGCAGACAAAACTGTTTAAGATTAGCTGTCTAACACAATCTCACGTGACAGCTGCGTGGACGCTGCAGAGGACCGAAGGTCTGCAGCGAAGCTTCATTCTCTCTGCATCAAATGGCTTAGAATCTGCTTTCATGAGGTTTGCTGTGAACCATCCAAATCTAACACCAGTAATTTCTTCCCTTTGCTCTGTTGAGCTGGTTTGTAGGCCATCCAGAGCAACTGAGCCTGAAGTTACAAGAAAAAAAAAAAAACCTCACTAATCCATGAAGATGGACAGAGGTGGATGGCTCAGTTCGTTAGGCAGCTTCTGTAGTAACTTCATAAGGTCAAACCGCAAACAAGTTCTACCAATTAACAGGGGAGCCAACTGAAGCACCTTTTATTTAACAAAAATATTATTTTGTCCTAAAACCTGTAAATTTAATCATTCGGAAGCATCAGAGTTTAGGCTTTAGCTGCTTAACACAGTTATATCAAACGGGCCCATCTTTCCTCTGCTATGATCTATTTTGTTGACTCGCTTGTGTCTGATACATTTAGTGAAGCTACAGTAATTAAATAATGTGTCTGAACCTCCTTGATCCATAGTTAATGCAGAGGAATTCCCATTTACTGTGGGGAATAACTCTGAAATGCGATTAGCCTCTGCATTAATTGAATGCGGCAAACACGGGCGGCTGGTCAGAGACAACGACGTGAATTAATGTTGTGTGGAGAGGCTGCAAAGCATCAGTTAACATTAATTTCAGATTCAATTGAGATCACTGACGCTTATCCGAGCCCTCCAGATTGAGCGCAGTCAGCAAACCATCAGCCTGCGAAATCACAGTTGGACATACTCTAAAAACAAAACAAAACAAAAAAACAAAAAGCAGTGCAATGAGGATTACTGATCTGAAATGGATCAGCAGCCATATTTTAGAGCACAAAATGTTTTGAAGGCAGGCAGTAAAACGAGGCCAAGGCTGATTAATTAGACATGTTTCTCTGTTGTGGGATGAAAAGAAGGGAGAATGTAGAAAAAGTGAAAACAGAGAGGTAATTAATCAGCTATGCTGTGGATAAACAGTAAACATTACAGACTGGGGTGGGTTGTAGAGCTTGATGAAGGGGCCGGCCAGGTGGTGCAGGCAACTAACCCCCCACACGAGGATCAGAGGTTAGCTAAAGATCCTGCTTGATGGACTATTGACAAAGAAAATATGTAGAAGAGCCTGTAAATTGGTCCAACTAGAGATGGATGATGAAGCTCAGATGATGTCTGGCCCCACCTTCTTGAGAGGACATGTTAGCATGCTAGCTGAAGGGGGGGTCTGAACCTTTTTCTAACCAATCATGCTGGCAACCCTCTTCATTTGGCTTCTGGAGAAATGATTGTAAAGGCTCTGTGGGCCGGATTAACTAGTTCATCGGGCCACATGTGGCCCCCGGGCCTCAGTTTGCCCCCCTCTCGGACCAACTGTATTTGAGTTGTTAAACTTTGCCAGTTTGATAAAATATCCATCTTTATCCATTTATTCCTTTATAATGTCTTTATATGGGAAGCCTGTTGGTTACTGTTGTATATTATAGTGCTCTGCCAAGTGTTTTTATGGATCTATACTTTACTGCAACACATGCAACAAGTTGCAGGAATTCCTGCAGGTTGTGTCCAAGAGCTGGTAGATAAAGAGACACTGTCTCTTTCTCTGAAGTCTGACGAAGGTCAATACCTGTTAGTCTTAATGACTGGAGTCGGCAGCACACAGGTGAGTCTCCATCCGAACGTGGCCAAGGACTGAAGCAGAGGAACATAATCTGCCTTCACCTGCAACCCCTGAGGAAAACACAGACAGTAAACCATGAGAAAACCGTGGGATGGAACGGCCTTCACTCTGGTGTCGGTGATTAAAACTGTTCCTCCTCTAATTGTGCAGCCGTCTGGCGACTAATCACAGAGAGAATAGATGCAAGTACATTTCGGAGAATAATCAGCAGGGCCCATTTTCTGCCAGGAGACAGACGGGAGTAAAAACACTTAAAGCCACTCCAGCGTGCAGGACGGCGCCTCATTTTTCTTCAGCAGATTTGTTATTGACCAGGGTCAGCGTTCATGCACAAACAGACCTGGAGCAATCTAATCTGTAAAGATGGAACCAGCTGATCTTTGGAACATAAGCCACTGATCCAGGCATTATTTACACAAGCATCATTTATTTGGTTCCTACAGGCAGCATCAGCGTTTTTCTGCGGCGGTGTGTGCTGGAACCAGTCCCCCCACACAAACCTTGCCCGGAAAGACGGAGAAATCATTTTCTGTATTGGTTTGCTTGTCTGTGGAGAAAGTGTGAGGTAATCACGCCAAGCCCTGATGTCTGATTCTACCCCGCAACTGCAGGAGAACAAAGCATTTCCCGCCATGTCGTTCTGCACGTGTCGAGCAGAGGTGCATTTCTGAGCCATCAGCGTCTCCTCTGAACATCGGCTCGATGCGCCCGACCGTCCCTCTAAAGGTCGTCACAACAGGAAGAGGCGACTTTATCAGATCTGCCAGAAACTTTCACCGTCACAGCGGTGGTAGCAGCTGCTGACACGGCTACCTGCTGATCGCAGCCTCTACTTCCACCAAAAAGCTCCAAATCCAGCCAGTTTTTACCCACTTTTAAAACCGGATTGTTTTTAAAATCCTATGTTGCACTGGAATCGTCACTGAAGGTGTTTACTGGAGCTTCGTACCAGGAAACACTTGATTATCTGCATCGCTGGGGCCACAATGGTGTCAATAGATTTGGTCAAATAATCCAAAGAGCTTCAGGACAAAATCTGCGTTTGGCTGAACAGGCTGAGCAGAATGTCCCGGTTCAGCACTAACCCGCCCTCTTGTGCTCCATCCTTTTACAGCACCTCCGGAGCATGTTGCTACCTCCACCCTCCTGAGGCCTGGCACTGCTGCTGGATCCAGAACCGTCCTCATGGCCCTGCCTGGATCCTGCTGCTTCTGCTCACTATTCTCTCTATCCTCCCCGTCTCTCCGCTCCCCCTCTCCCTCCCAGGTGGTTGCAGCAGAAGGCCGTCTACACTGAGTCTGGTTCTGCTCGAGGTTTCTGCCTGTTAAAGGGAGGTTTTTCCTCGCCACTGTCGCCAAAGGCTTACTCAGTGTGGACTTTTGCCCTGGGGCCTGTTTGCTGTTTCTCTTCTTTTTTTTTTTTCAATGTGTAAAGAGTCTTGAGATAACAATGTCACGAATTGGCACTTTAAATAAAATTCTTAATTCTAAAATCTTACAGGCTGATTCCAGTACAATTTTCACCACCATCGCTCTGTGTTTACAAGGAGACACACCTAATTTCTGACTGAACTATTGTTCAAATGCAGGAATTTGCAGACAAACAAATCCAGCAAAAGTGCAAGAGCTTCTTAATAGGATTCTGCAGGTTTGTTTGTCCTCCCTGTGAACATAAAGGATCCATCCAGCTCTCCATGGTCATGTTTATAATGTGCTTCAGTGTGTTAATTAATTGAAAAGAATGTAATTGGTGAAGGCGGTATAGATATGAATTATCCAGTGTCTTAATTAATAAACCTTTCAGGATCTGCTCTTAGGTGAGGTTTTCAGCATCATCTGATCTTCAGGGTTTCAGCAACAGTCGAGTAAAAGGTGCAGCAGTCGTCTGTTTTCTCTTAGCAACACAGAAATGATCAGCTGTTGTTTAAAGCTTTAATATAACCCATTCTGTATAAATGTCATATACCAAAATTAAAAATGATCAGCTTTGTGCTCCAGCTAATGGATTTGGTTGTGTGGAAACCTTCCTGTTAGCCAACTTCCAGGAAGCTTTCTGGAAAAAACAAACAAAAAAAAAAATCCATAAATTTGGATCACAAACAGACAAGTTTCTGTGTAGTGCTGATGCAGAGTCCTGGAGGAATCCTCCTTCTTTGGACACACTTTGGTCGGTTCGGGCATCACAAGCACTCAGGGTTCAGGTTTGAGCTCGTCTGCCTCCTCATCAGAGGCAGGTACAGTATAGAAATGGAAACAGGATGCTAACATAGCAACAACAACATTTCTCCGAGAGAAGCCACAAGAATGGTTATGTGCTACTTGTGCTAATAGAACAAAGGAAGCGTTTATGCCAAATATGAAAGAATCCAGCTGGTTTGGTCCAAATGTTGACGCATGAAGCTTCAATAAAAAGTCTTAAAAGCAAACTGAGGCTGAAGCACTGTCCCGAAAAGGACAGGTTGAGAGTTTCTATGGCTAAGATGTTTTAAATTAAGCTGGAATCTTGAATATATGTGTCCTATTGTTGCTGTTAGAAAAGGGTTCTACTTTAGCATTTTAGGAGTAACGGAACTCTGACCTTTCTCTGATGAACTATTCATTAATGCCCAGCAGAGAAGGTCACTGAGTGGCCTTCAGACCCTTTTGTGAATCTGTAGTGGGAAAACCTTTGCTCCAAAACGATTGTGGAGAGGAAACACATTTTCAGTTTTGCTTAACGTGACATTTGCACACTAATAACACAGTAAGTGTCAAAATGCATTTAAAGTCCTGAAGCAATACATTAAAAAAAAAAAAGGCTGAAAACCTGAGTAGTGCACCAGTCAGCATCGAACTGGTTCAGCGCTGCCAGCGAGAGCTTTATTACGAACATTTACACGAAAAAGGTGGTCGGTGGCAAAAGACCAGGCCTAAGAGAGGAACAGAGCCCTCCGTCAGAGTGATTATTGCTTTCTTGTATTGGTCAGCAGGGAAAAAAAAAAACTGAATTCAATTCAAAAATAATTCAAGTCTGCTCCATAAATCACTGCAGGATAATTTAAAATAATTCAGGACCTTTTGTGATGCACTTACTCAGATCATAAATCACCACAAGACAGTTAAATACTTATTCAACAACATATTCCTTGGAAACGAATGAATTTTAGAGATGTTTGTTTAGCTGTTAGTCAGGCATTTGCATTATTTTGGCATCGTGGCTGGCTGTTATTTTCATAGATATAACGCCAGCGGACATTATCCGGAGATCACCTGACATAAACGGCTGTAAATGATAAAGTACAGTCCCCGAGTAACTGTGACGCTCTGCACTGATCAGTGTTTACAGCATCCGAACCTCCCCGCAGCGTGCACCGCTCGGCGTCATCGCAGCGTGCACCAGTGCGAGTGACTTTTCCATCTAGGTCAACGCATGTGTGAGCTCTTTAGGAGAGGTTAGGCATGGCACGGATGTCAGTTAGCCGCGCTCCCTCCACGATGCACGACAGAAGACGGAGGAAAGTATTCTGAATGTCGCACGTGTGGTGAATAATGCACCTCTAGACAGATGCATGTTCTTAATGCATCCGTTCAAGCGTTTCGCATGAAACAGCTGCTGACAAAGCTGCACGAAGAACCTTTGTGCAGTAAACGTGTTCTATGCTAGGACGTGTTTGGAAGCGCTCTGCTCTCTCCATGCTGCACATTCTTACAGGGACGCTCTGGATCCGATCTAGGTTTTTCTGCTCCGTATATCGAGTCACCATATCAGCCAGTTTCTCATTTGTTTTTCATTGTTTCCTCTCCTGGTCTTCCTGGGTCATGTGGGATCATCTCTCGGTTCTACTGGGTGAATGTTGGAATTCCCAACTGTTTGTGGAGTTTGACTCTGCCTGTATTGTTTGCTGTATTTCCCTGCGTTTGAACTCCCCGGATCTCAAGGTCGTACCTGGTCTGTCTGGTGGCTTCAAACCTTGTCTCACTAAAATGCTGCAACATGACCAAACGCGAGCAGGTAGAGCCCTCCCAGTGTTTCAACCATTTTCCCCGTTTTTCTCAGAGAACCAGCTCCTGTCACCTTCAGGGTTTGGCCAACAGCTTCCCCACAGCCTCGGTGGTGGCCAGCAGCCTCCGGCCAAACCTAGCTGCAGACTTGGCTAACTTTCAGCCTACCAGCCTCCAAATGGCAGCCCTTCCGCCAAATCCAGCTCTTGAGTCAGCTAGATGTCAGCCTCAGGCCTGCTGGCCTCGTACCTGCAACCTCAGCTTGCCTCCATTCCGCTCCTGTCCCAGAGATGATTCATGTAAAGCAGGGCTGGGCAATCATTTTGCCTGAAGGGCCACATTGGGTTTTAGATCTTGATGAACTAACCCCCCCAGGGCCGGATTAAATAGTCCACTGGGCCACATGTGGCCCTCGGGTCTTAGCTTGCCCACCTTTGATGTAAAGCCTCATCGCCTCTCCCTGAGCGCAGCCCCAGATCTGACCAGCCTCCAGCCTCCTGCTGGATCCAGCTCCTGAGGCAGCTGCAGCCAGACCCTAAAAGCCACCTGCAGAGTCTCCCGCATCCCACTGTCGCCTGTGCTTCCTTGGGCTGTCGGCGTGAAGCTTTCAGGACTTTCAGGTCCGGTCAGCATCGATCAGGTTTAATGACAAAAACATTTTTAGCAAACCATGAAAGGACAGGCTTCTGGGAAACCTGGAGTGCTATTAGAAAAGTGTGTTTGCTGAACACTGAACCATTTTCTCTGGCTGTGGTTCTGCTCCGCTGCTCTGTCCGGATAATCAAAGACTGCATCACAACATCCTCCTGCATCCTCACCGTAAATACCTTCTCCGGGTTTGGTTTATGCACGGCTCCTGTGAGGCAGTGTCAGAGAAAGGATATTATCGTTTGTTTATTTCACGCACGCTTCTATATTGATTTTTACCTTGAGGACACAATAAAGGAGGAGCTGACCCTGAGCTCATTTTCTTACTGTTCTTGCCTTTAATTTTTTGTCTCTGTTCAGGTAACTCACTTCCAAATAAGATTTTTAATTTAACTCCACCTCCTGTACAGACACAGGAGTGAAACATTTTTGCTGACTTTTATTCTGAAAGTGCTCTATTTTAATTATTGGTCATTATTAATTTATGTTTTAACATTTGAATATTCCAACTGCATCTGGGACAGGATGGACATGAGCGCTTTTATAAAAGTGTGTCCTGGTAAATCATTTCTTCCTGTTCACGTCTGACACAGTTGTCACAGTTAAAAGAGGCTTCATTAGCTGCAAAGCATCATGCAGCTTTTTATTCTTATTCATTTTTGGCTGTTTTCACAACATTTTAATTTTAGTTTAGTTTGTACAATAAATGTTGTGTCGTGCCATGTTCCTAGATATGGACTCTGCATATGTAGAGAAATGCATTATGCATTGTTTTATCATATGGAATGGGTGTCTGCTCACTTTAATAATTGGCAAATGTTCAAATGAAAAACAAAAACACTGCGCAAGTTCAGACCTGCATCTGTCCTCACTTTGACCATTTAAAATCATCAGCGCCTTTAAACCTGCAGTATTCCCAGCACATTCATCTGCATTTGACCATAATACTAATCAGACAGGATAAATGACAGTAAAAAGGAGAGATATATATACATATGACAGGATATAATGACAGGATATAATCCACAGCACTGTTTACACTTGATCCAACGACACATGTCTGGCTCCGACCCTGATCACCATCCTTTGGAAATGAAAAGCTATTAAAAGTCAATATAAAGAAGTAAGTTTAACCCAGCCGTCTTTCAGCAGGATGGTTCCTCCTTGTCAGCCTGGTCCTGCTCAAGGTTTCTTCCTGTTAAAAGGGAGTTTTTCCTGCCACTGTGCTAACCTGGGGGTTCCGGCTCTGGGTTTCTGCCTCTGTAAAGCACCTGGAGACCATTTCATTGTAAAAGGCGCTCCATAAATAAAACTGAATTGAATTGAACCTAGAACAAATGGGGTCAGGTGGGGTGAACGCTGTGGCTTATTCAAGACAGAACAACATCCTGCAGCGAGATGATACCCTTGCTAAGTTTATCATTATGCTGTAAGATTCATCCTCAAGCTTTAAAATAAATTATTTCACAACACAACTTCTGTCCCTGCATTTGGGCTAATAATGTTTGGACAGGTCACCATTTGCCACCTGAAGAGGTTCAGAACCAGGGCAGGGTGGAGGATGGAGCATGAAACTGCTTCCTTCTATTTTCTGTTAACCTCTGCCTGCAAATCAGGGTTCTGGTGCAGGAATACATCCACTTCCCATCTACAGGATGAGTTTGTCTGAGGCCAGAGGAGGGAAACGGTAGCCATGGCCACGCAAAGGTCCCTGAGCTCAGAAACGTCAGCCTGAGAGGTCACTGTGCTTCCCACTGCACCATCAGGCTGCTCCTGTTTGGAGAAAATTACTATCCAGACGCATAATAAGTTTCCACTGCTACACAAATGACATTCAAGTACACCCATTCTCTAAATTATAGATCTGAAAGGCTGCTGGCTCTCAATTTCCGTCCATTAAAGGAGGAGAAGACAGAAGTCATGTTATTTTCTGTAGTATACAGAAAAAATTCACCTTCTCTCTTCCATCCTGTCCTTGAAACAGTACTCCAACAACGCATAAATAAAAAAAGAAATGAATAAAATTCCCTTTTCAGCCATGCAGAAAAGGTGTCTGTTTCAATAAAATGAATCTGTTTTGTACATTTAAACTTCATCTTTATGACTCTCTCTTCTCTAATGTGAAAAAGCACCACACCAGCCAGTGGTGGGAAATATCCGCACTCACGTGGATGATTGTCCACTGCTCCACCACGATGGCGTCGTAGGTTGGCGTGACCACGTTCGGCTCGCCCTCGCTCCTCTCCTGGAAGATGAAGACGCTTTCCACCGACTTTGGCATCGTATCTACGGAGAGGGAGACACGTCCGAGCGTGAGTACTGAGTGGACAGAAGGCTATAGGCCTACGCGGCTGGGGACACAAACATGACCCACTGAGCAGTTCCCCACCTCCTCAACACCAGTCACCATCTCCACTCCCCCACCCTCACCGGCTTTCAGCAGGAGGGTTCCCCCTTGGAAGCCTGGTCCTGCTCAAGGTTTCTTCCTGTTAAAAAGGGAGTTTTTCCTGCCACTGTGCTTACCTGGGGGTTCCGGCTCTGGGTTTCTGCCTCTGTTAAGCACCTAGAAGCAATTTTTATTGCAAAAGGCGCCATATAAATAAAGCTGAAATGAACTGAATTGAAGGTGTCTGTCTTGTCTGTAGTGGCTCCTTCAGGCCAAAGAAAATGGAATGCTCACATTCACGCTCGTCCCATTATTCCACAGCCAGGGGTGTGTTTCATTTGTATGAGCAGCGTGTACGAATGCATGAGACCGGAGACAGTGTGAGACAGAGGAGCAGGTATTCACCTTCCGGGGTGGTTACAGTGACATGCTTTGGTGGACATAAGTCCTGTTGATGTTCATGTTAAATCTCTGGATTCGGGGCATCAGGACTGAGATGACATTAAACTGAGAAAGACTTAAGAAAAAAGGCAAAATGCAACTACTGATTTAATACAGTGAGTCCGTGAACCAATAAAGCAGAAATCCTTAGGCTAAGCCTGCATAATTAATCTATGCAAACATGAAAACAAAGACGCTAATGCTGCAGCCTGAGGGAAACGAGGGAGACCGTGTGATTGTGACCAAGCTAAGCTCCGGTTCTGATGTCACAGACCTGGCATCTGAAACCCATCCGGGGCCCCTCCTCACCCAATGTTCCTTGTTATTCGATTGATGCTCGTGCACACTACATGCACAAATGCACGCAGACACAATCCCCTCGGTCCAGTCTTCCCGGCTGGCCTGAGTGCTTTCTCATTACTCTCCAGCCATTTACACACTAATGCAGTTTGCTGAGGTCCCGGCTCCAACACAAGGCACTCCACATTTCATTACTGGGCCTTAATAATAGAGGGATGAGACGCAACTGGGGAGAGCACAGAGGGAGGGAGGGAGGGAGGCAGAAGATAAAGACTGGGGGAGTTTGCCAGACAGGAGAGAAGACAGGCTCTTTTATTTACCCCACCCTAAAACCCATTTAGGACCCAAGCACGCTCAATTGAAGACATACGTTGTCTTTTCCCCCGTCATCATCCCCCACCCTCTACCCTTCCTCCTCATCCAATTACTCTCTATCACAGTTCTGAGGTCTTGACATTTAATTGAGGGTGGAAATCTTGAATGGTGGCCTCCGGCTTGTGGAAGCGGGCAGGTAAGGTCAGGAAAGCACGTCCCGACACACCAGTCGTGTCTTGTTTTTGATGCAGCAGCAGCAGCAGCAGCTGCCTGTGTCTGCTGATAACGACGGTGGCCGGGGTACAGGAGAAACTGGGAGAGTCAGGGACGTGGGTGAAGAGCAGCCCGTTGCTGGGGGCCTCACATTCGTCAGGGGGGTGTAACATGACGTGTGCTTGAATAAATATTATCTCGCACCTATTGTCAGAGAGCTGAGCCGAGCAGCCAGCAGGCAGACTGAGAATAAGTTGTTTACACTTGCAAAAAGCACCGCGTGCCCTCTGGAAATGTGTTCTCCATCCCCACATGACTCACAGGCTGACGGCTGCAGTGCGAGGCATTGAAACACACACACACACACACACACACAAGCAGAGCGATGGTGAGTGACGCCCGGGGATGCTGGGCAGCCGTTGCTTCGTGGTGTTTCCTGGTGTTTCCGCAAGGTGGCCTTTACAAAAGACTTTTATTCACTTGCACAAGTTTAAGAGCAACAGGCTGTTGCCACACTGGCAGGCTGTTCTGCTCCCGTCTTATCTGCTGACAGGATTTCATCACACAGGCAGCGTCTGAGGTGTGATACACCAGAGGGTCTGCTTAAAACTGATGCACAAAACCAACTAAACATCAACTTTGTGCGCAGGCCTGGCTGCTCACTGGTGCATTCAGGGAGCACTGGAGTGGCGCAGACTGTGAGGAATTAACCTTCTTGTTGCGGAGATTCATCTGGATTGTCATGCATCAGTGTTTTTACTTTATCCACACTGGAAACTGCCCACATAAATGGGTAAATGCTATAGAGCTAAACGTGGGGACAACCCCTCAACATGCATTTGCAGATAACTTATCAACCCTGTGTGTGTAAAGGTGATGTGGATATGTAAGGAAGGGACTGACCCTCTGATCTAGATCTGCAGACACACCTTTCACTTCCTTTCACGCAATGAAAAGAGTGAGTTATTCATGTGAATAGAGCAATGTCTCCAACATTTTCTAAAACTCTTCCTCTTCACTCTAGAGATAGCTAAAGGCTAAAGCAGCCCCAAATAATCCCATTTAGTGATCTCTTGTGTGTGTGTGTGTGTGTGTGTGTGCTGTGAGCATGTATAGTAATGAATGTCGGTGCAACACGCGACGTCTACATATCGTCTCATGACGGTTGCTGAAAGCCAACTAACTAACAAAACCAATAGATTATTGATAGATAATCCCATTATTGATCTCATCCAGGGAGCTCTCTGAAGAGCTTGCTTCCTGCTCCTCAGTGTTCTAAACAGACAGGCTCATAAAAACACCAATATTGAGTCCAGTGAGGATTACTGATTGTCCATTATTGTTGCCTGCAACTCTAACAACATTTTGTGAACAATGAACGTTATTTGGACTTTAGATCAGATGCTCAGATCTGCATGACTGATTCAATTTAGTCCCTAATCAAATACTATCAAGTGTAACAGCTTTGCATAGCAATCGCTCAATCACCATTGATTGTTAATGCACGGACTGGCTGAAAGTCCATGTGCAGCTCACAGCACGAGGCAGCTGTGTTGGAAATGAAATCTGAAATTCTTATAAATCTCTTATAATTTGAACAATGCCAAAGTGGTGGTGCTGTCAGATCACACAGGATTTAAGGCACCTTGATCTGTTCCTTTGCTCACGGTCTCTCACACCAACCTTGAGATCGTTTCTTTCTGTAATAATTCATGAAACGTCTTCAGCTTTGCTAGCAGCTCAGGGTGGATGCTAATGCTCAGAGCCTAATCTCTACTTCAGGCTATGTTATGGTCAGATTCTTATCACGACTGAACACATTAAGCACGAGTCTCAGAGGTCTTTGATCTTGCCTCAAAAACCTTTGTTTTTAAATGGGATTCAAAACGGCGGTTGTCTTTGGCGTCCTCCTCGCTGTCTCTGTCAGGTGTGTGGTCAAACGTGTCCTTGCTGCTTATGACGGTTTGAAGTTTTCCCGATTTTTGTTGATCCTCTCATCATGAATTCAGATGTAATTTCAAAGAAGTCGCTCAAAAGGGAAGCAGTAGGAGAGGATAGCGGATCCGAAGCCAAGCTGCACGGCTCTTTGATGTAATTAGCTGCTAACAAAAACGGGGGTGCTGCTTTGATGTCCCACTACAAGCTGCTCTCAAGAGACTAAAACCCATAAAGAAAGAACATTCATCTTGGTAAAGTTGTCTGTTTTGTAAAGAGGTAGAGCTTAGCTGGGAGCTTAATTCAGGCCTATAAATCAGCGTAGGAAGACAGGTTTATAAGAGCAGATTTTCCATCCAGTAATTTTACTCTTAAAGAGACCTAAAGCCGAGCAGCACATGAAAAATGCAAAATATGTTCAAGGACCTTAATAGAAGTAAATGCAGAAATAGCGAGGGAATCACAATGCGGTCTTCATAGAGCCATTCTCGGCACATAAAATATGCAAGGGAGCGCTCGTTTGTTATCGGGGTAATTATCAGTTTTTAAGAATAGCTGAGGCGTTCACTTCTCCTGATGAATGAATTATGACTCCCATTTACTTTGACTGGCTTATTTCTTCGATGTCAGAGTGAAGCTGATGGAAGAGGGAACCCAAACAGGAAAGACTTCAAGCGTGGGTAAAAAAAACATCTCCAAAGAAGTGCTGTTTCACCAAGAAAAACCTAAAACAGACGTGTGACAGCATGGCCATCCTCCGACAGGGATTGTGAGAAAACGCTTTAACACGACTTGATTTTTTTTCCCCAAGACAAGGAAGAGACAACCAAGACGGCGTGCAGGAGTGGGAGGTCGCCAAAGCCACAATTCTTGAAGTGAAGAAGAGAAAAAGTTGATAGCACATAAACTAAAAACAGACTGAAGCATGTGAAGTATGTTTCTGGGGATTACATTTCTGAAGTGCATGTAAACGCCTCGGCTCCTATATGTATTAGCCTAGCATGTTAGCATCCCAATAAGGACTTTTGTAGGCACCTTAAATGTTCAAGGCCAGTGTGTAGACCGTTTCTTGGCGATCATGCTAGCATTTTTATTGTTACAGTTCATACAGCCGTGCCGCCAATAAAAACCAGAAAGAAACACAGAAATAAAAGCCTGAGGACAGACGGTGGCGATCATGTTCCGTTGCTAAAAAGCTTACGGATGAAACCCTGAAGAGAACTTTCAGAAATGGCCAAAGAGTTTTCCTTTGCAGGTGAAAACCTTTCAAATCCAGTCTTTAAAAATATCTCCACGTGGAATTTAAAAAGTCTCCTTCGGGTTTGATGACTGAGTGTCGATATTTTAATGACGCCTCAGAAAATGCGTAAAAAACTGGGGCAATTTGGGAACCTTTTCAAAAGTAATAGCTGTAACTGTTCACTGGTGCATTCTGGGATGCATCCATTCAGTGTGGTGCTCAGAGAAATGATTGAAACCAAAGGTAAAGCTAAAGCAAAAGCTATTTTGGCCGCCCTCTCTCCTAAAGCTGTGCGAAGATTCGGACATTACTGCACGATACCGATGCTTTTGACCTTCAACCTTACCGTTGACGGTGCCCAGGTGAAAGTATCCATCGACCAGCGAGGCCCCGTTGTTGAAGTGTTGGGTCATGTGGTCCAGCCAGTTGGCCTCCACCCCTTTGACCCCGTCGTTGCAGTTTTGGACCTGCAGCGGAACCTTGACTGTGTAGTACTTCATGTGTCCGTCCCTGACTGGTGGGTGGTTGTACAGAGCCAGCAGCTCCGCTCCTGTTGAGACGCCACAGGAAAGAACATTCAGTCACAGAAAATGGGGTTTTGATCGTGACCTGTGACCCTTTTACACCTGACAGAATCACGACTCGGTCAGGTTACAGCCGTCTACAGGCCTGCTGATTCACCCGGGTCCACTTCTTTTCCTTTCGCTGTTGCACAGGAAAGATGCGACTTACAGCTTTATCATAACAGGAAAGAGATCTCGAAACCGTTTACAGTTGCAGGAAATGATTCAACAAGTCACATGACCGATCATCGCTTCCGAAGCTCTGACAGATTGCTGTGTTTCTCTCTGTCCGATCGATACCATTAGACTGGAACCAGCACGTGTGCTGGCCGTTCTTCACTTTTAAGGCTGAATTCCTTTGAAATATTGGTTAGATGTGGGAGGTGCTGCTGATGATTTGTCTAATGAGATTTAAGAAACCTTGTGTGGTTCATGTGCTGCTTTCTTTCTGATTTTCAATTTTTTTTGCTGACGTGCACGGGGTGTTATATTTAGGTTCATAAAATAATCAACATAAGTCTGGCCTGGCAGGTCCAAACAGATGAGTAATGAAGAAAAAAGAAAAAAAAAAGATTTGTGTTGCTCTGAGCTGGACGGACAAACAACAGAAGGTTTTTTTTTTCCCTTCGGTGACAAAAGAGAAATGAATCAAAGACATTTTCACAGTCACGCTACAAATCTCCTTCATAATCCTTTTAATATGATGCAGAAGTGACATTATGATACTGATGCAGAACTTAAAAGGGAACATTTCAATGTAACAAAGTTAATTCCTACTCTGAGCTTGAATAATGCATCAAAAGCTTCCCAGCTGGCTGTTATTTACACGGAGCAGAAATATTCATAATGCAGGCGGCTTCAGGAGGAGGAAACAGGTCAGAAATGTGCCAACAGTGTGCACGTCTCTGCTCCCTGCTCATGTCATGTCCAGTCCAATTAAGGACTTTTATTTGTGGTGATGGGAACCAGGAAGTGGAACCTTTGCTTGCCTTACAGATTCACACCCAGTCTGCAAACTTTTCTCTCTCTTTCTTTTCCAATGCAAATGTCAGACTGTCATTTTCCGAGTGAACCAGACGGATGAGCAGAAGCCCCACCCCCCCCACCACTTGGACATGAGCGATCGTGCTGGTGGGAGTCACGGCTCAGGCACTTTGCTTCATCCATACAGCAGGCGGCAAAGAGGAATTTATTATTTAAACCACTTCTTGTGCAGCTTGTATGACTGATGTGACAGCTGGTCACAGAATTCCCTCCTCACATTTGTCACTCCACCATCATGTGACCGTGAAGACAATATGGCAGCCAAATCTTGGCCAACGCACGGCAGCCGAGCGGCTCCCCATCAAACATGTTTCTGCATGTGTTTCAAACACTGGGAGAGATTTCATCATGATCTCCATCACAGAAAGCGCTTTCCAGTTTCTGCAGACAAGCAGGAGGGGAAGCGGCAGCCTGGACGCTTGCAGATGTCCTCCTGTGTGAGCTTTAGAAAGGTCACAGAGCTTCTGTAAACTAACATGAACTTTGCTGTTGTTGTCCTCTGCACGCTGGCTTCATTCAGTCATGAATGCTGCAGCACACACCCACAAATGAACGAGCTTGGGCTCAGAAAAAAATGAAGCAGAAATAACGGCCTTCAGACTAGAACACATTTTATCGTGAGAATTTGTGATTCTTAATAGTGTCAATATGTCCTACACATGCTTCAAATCTTCCAAATTACTTAAATTCATCAAATAATTAAGTGCCATCATGTGTCAAATACTTAATTAACAAAAATTCAAATGATTCTTCTTCTTCTTCTTGTTCTTCTTATTATTAAAATACTTTTGTGACATGTGTGACTATAAATGACAATAATTTATCAGAGAACTCATCAGAGGAACGTGCAGGCAGCCAGCGCGAGGCTTCTTAACGCAGGCAGCACAGCTAACATGAAAAGCATGTAAATGTATTGGGGAATTTGAAAGAACGTGGCTTCAAACGATTATCCGACGGCCCCCCATCTGTTTAAATGACAAGGTCGGCAGTAAACCCAACCGTGGTTTCCAAGCCCGGCGTTCCAAAATGACATGTCATCCTTTAAACATCTGTTTATATAATCTGGAAAGGCAGACATCCATCCCATCAGAGCGGAGATCTCAAGGATGAAAGCCAACAGCGCATAAAGATTTCAGCGATGGAGCTCATTACTCCAGTTATGCTCTTTACCTTAAGCACAGTAGAGGAGTTAGAAGCTTAGAACAACAAGCCAGTGAAGGTCAGTATCAGAGGAACGTTTATCTGACATGCTTGCACAGCTGCAGCTTCCAGGTTGCCCTCCAAGCAGAATCCACGTCCGTCAGAAAAGTTGCCAAACGTTTGTCTCAGCAAACCGAAAAGCTTATTTTCTAACCACAGATCCAGTCTGGAGGATCATCTTGACCACCAGCTGCAAGCCAACACTTGCACGGTGTTCATCTCAAGATCCGGGGATTAGTTCCGGCCAGCCAGCAGCGTGGCAGAGGCAGGCTGGGCATTAGCAGAGAGGGACATGGCAGGTTGGCAGCGCAGCACCCTGTTTGGCTGCTCCAGTGACGCTGGCGTTGGGTCACAAATGCACGGGGGTGAAGGTGGGGCACAGGAAGATGGAGCAGCGGAGCTTAGGGAGGAAGAGGAGCAGGCAGTGGGGGATTAGCTCTCTGCAAAACGCACTGTTGGGAGGCCCAGGTGGAGCGGTGGGCTCGCTGGAAAGCCACCAGGGTCTTAGTGCACACGTGTGAGATATTAAAAACAAGCACAACAGGAGCACACAAACACTCCACCATGGTGGGTGTTAATGGTGTCTCCAAACGTCACAGCACTCTCAGAAACTCTATTTCTGTGTTATTAAATGCACAAACGGGAGCAGAGGAGGCGTAACCACGCTCAGGTGCAGCACATTTGCACGTATTTATCACCAAGTGTTTGTCGCACAGCAGACTTTGAGTGCTCCTCCTCTTTTGAAAATGCCTCGCAGTCCTAGTTGAGCTGGTATTTTGCAGTTACTCACCATCGGCCTTCTGTCTGCGGTATCTTTCCTCCCTGTCTTTGTTGTTGTTGTGACACGGTGAGTCGTCCTCTGCCACTTCCTCGTTTTGCTCATCGCCCTCTGATACTGGAGACACGGCAGGTGAAACTCCCCCCGGACTGCCTCCCAGTTCAGACCCTGAATAGTTCCCAGTGTTCCCGGCTGGAGGCTTCTCTCCAACTTCCTGCTTTTCTCCTGCTTCTGCATGGTTTGTGGGACTTGAGGGGCTTGAGAGGCTGCCGATGCTCAAGGACCTGAGCACAGAGGTGGGGCTGGAGTGGAGGGAGACAGAAGGGGTGTCTGGTTCTCTGATCCTGGTGCACGGGGCGCCGTAAGGTTCCTGGACAAATCCCACAAACAGAACCCCCTGGTCCGCAGCATCCTGGATCTGCTGTTGAGAGAATGAAAAGAAACAATTTATGAAATCATCACAAGGAACTATTGTTTAATCCTCATCTTTTATGTAAAAATACTGACAGTTTGGTGCCTCCATCTTTCGTTTGCCTTCTTGTGTCATATAAAAATGTTGTTTTCATGAGTTTGGGCAGCAGTTTTGCACCGCAAAACGTTTCTAATCTGATCCACGGTTTGCTCTTCACCGACTCTGGATTCTCCGTTTCCCACGAAGGCACCATCTCACAGCTGGTCCTCACCTCAGTATCAACGACTCCCACCTGTTCGCCACTCCAGTCCATATAGTCAGCCCTGCCCCTCCCCCGACTCTTTGCCAGATCGTTCCTTTGCCATGGACGGTGCTCCTGCCTGCTTTTCCTGGCCGGATTAGCCGTTACCAACCTTACCTGTTTCTGCTTCCAGCTTCTCCCCTGGTAAAGTACATGCTGTGTGTGTTTTTTCCCTTCAAAAGGATTTTTTTTTTTTTGTAAGAAAAGGAGTTTTTTTAATTTGGGTTTTTAATGAAGAGGATTTGTTTTTGTAGGAAGATAACTTTTGGATTTGGATTTTGTTTGGAACGAAGAGAATTGTTGGAATTTGACCTTTGTGTTAAGATAAGGTTTTTTTGACTTTGACCCCTCCCTGTTCAGGAAGATTTTGTTGAGGACAAATGAGCTGGACAGCTCATTCTAACCTGTCCTTACAAAAAAGTTTGCTTTAGCTGAGTTCACTTCTGGCTTTGTTACAGCAGGTCAAACATCACGGCCCAGAGAAACCAGCAAGGTCCACCAGTGTGCTCTGAGTTCAGATGAAGGCGGGCTGTAACTCCGGGTTAAACGTCTGTTTCTGCTTCAGAGTTGTCCCCGCTGTTTCTCGGGTAATTTCCTCAGAAGCACAGCTGCACATCTGTTCACCATGAACCTCTTACTGTTCTTAACCTCCACGTGAAAAAGGTCATTAGACAAATAATCAGTCAGATTAATGAATCAGGCAGATTTTGGCTGCAGCGCTGAAATCAAAGAGCAGTAATAATGTTGTTCAAAAGCAAAATTAGCCTGCAGGTAAGAGCCGGTTTTGTTGTCATTAGGACGGTGGCCAGTGAGTCAGACTGAGACGTGGCAGCGTCCACGTTTCTGCCCCGTCAGGCCTCCACCTGCTGCCGCGCTACCCCCTCCAGCCGCAGCAAAAGCGCTGAATGAAAATCAAATCACATTCGTAGGTTATTGACTGTGAAACTAAATTGGAAAACAGTCAGAGTGTTTCCAGCGATATTGTTTAATATCAGCCGAGGCTTCCTGGCGGCTCCCACATCATATTCCTCCCACCAGTGGAAGTGGAATTGCTGAGACAGAAGCAAGCTGGATCGGGTTTAATGCTAATGCAGGCAGTCGGAGATGAAAAAGATAGACGGGAGAGAATGAAAGGAGGCGAGCGAGCAGCGAATGGCTTTGGTTTTCAAATGCGGGTGCATTTGCTTGTCGAGTAGAGATGAATTGAGAGCTCTAATGATCACATTTATTTTTAGTAGCTTCATTATCATCATCATTTTATCAAAGAGCATCTTTGACAAAGCAGTTCCGTTTGGGTAAGACGTCTCCAGACAGCACGCCATCGCCAGCGTCAAGAATGCACACAAGCTAAATATACACTTTACAAACTGGGAAATAAAATGGCCAATGTGCGGATTCGCACAAATATGGGAAGATGATGTAAATACATGTTAGACATACGGGGACATGCCTGGCATGGTTCTCCTCTTGTTTGACCCTCCAGAAACTTTGGGTTTGGTTGTTTTCCCACTTTAGACCTTCTTCATGAGGGAAACACTAGAATATTCAAATGAATTATGCTCGTTGGGGATTGGCAATTGTCACTTTTGTGCATATAATCAATAACAGTTTCGTTCCTAAATGGAGTCTTTGTGTTTGCTCTGAAAGTGTGAAACTCTGAACAACTAAACCTAAAGAGCAGCGGTAATCTGCTGATCTGGACTGATAAAAGAGCAAAGATGAGCCATCAAAAACACAAACTGGAGGAAACTAGAAGGTGAGATCAAGTTCAACCGTCCGTTTAGACACAACTAATTAACGTGACCTTAGAGGCCTGAATGCGTCATATTAAATCTAGTTAAATGTCCTCCTCAGCCTTCCAGATTTTAAATGATTGAAGATCAAGTTAGTGATCTGGCAGTCATGACCATTTTATTTCATCTATATTTCCTGTTGATTGACCTTCTCTATAAAGGCTGACCTTTAGCGAGCTGACGATGTTGAACATCAATGTTCTACATCTTCAGAAACATGTCATCTTGGCTAAAAGTTGTCAGGATTGGTGACAGAATGATGACCACAAACACGAGAACCTGCCAGATGATGAATCTGGTTTCCATCCGCTAATTCTGTAGATGCAGCAGGACAAGTTCCACTGAATAAATGTAGGGCATCATTCGTATTCTCCTTAACTTCTTGATCTAAATGAGCAGGCACGTTGCTCTGGCTCCACTGGAATCACCTCAGGTCAAGAAAATGAGGTTTTGAGGTCAAAAAGGAAACTTTGCATCACATCAATTTCTCTTCATTAACTGAAATGATGTTGAGCGCAAACTTGAGGCTGCTTTCCTCAATCTGCCACCAGAACATCAGCAGCCTGCAGTGGAAAAGTCATTTCAATTCTGACTTGAGACCACGCTTACTGTTTCAACCCAACCCCACCCCCTTGTCAGATATTAAAGAGGCACCAGGAGGAGGCGTGTGAAGGTCAAGATGAAAACCCCGGAGAGAAAATAAAGGAGAAACTGGAGAGGAGACTGAAAGAGAGGCAGAGGGATAACAACGGGGATCGCCAAAAAGTAGATGGAATAGAGGAAATGAGAAAAAAAAAACAGAATCCAAAAGAGATGAGAGGAAATGAACTTGCTCCTCCACCACTCATCCATGTCCACTTTCCTTTTAATAGATTTGCACCGTGACCTCTCACACCTCCTCCACCAGAAGTCCTGCAGCGGCTCAGTAGATCAAAATGATAACAGCTGTAATGAGGCCCTGCAGGACTGATAGAGGGAGGAAGAAAGTTCCGGCGCGTTGGTTTACGCTGCCGCGGTATTCTGTAATACAGAGACGAGGTGGCGAGGTTAAATCCCACTGACACGGCAAAATGAGCTCACGAGAGGAAGACAGCATTGCTTTATTTCATCCGAAACAAGCCCGGGACAGCCACGTAGGCGGGGAGCCAGGCCATTATCAGATTAGCAGATGCGTCCTGGACCTTGTCTCTGAGGAACACGCTAAAAGGTGCAACACTTTTACTCGGCTAATTACACTTAATCTGACCTTTAAGCCTCAAAGAAGCAGCCTGAAGTGATGCATGTTAGACTGGTACGCTCAGTCGCTCTAAATTCACTTAAAAAAAATAAAATATGTTTAAATCTGCATTAATCCCCATGAATCCTCTTGCGCTAATAAGAAACTATAGAAACTAATCATTCATTTCAATAATTCTTTTCTTCTCTCTCCACAGAGTCAGCAAAAATGTTGTTGCTGTTGTTGCAGAGGTCATTCTGGCTCGATTCTGTCGTCCTGTTGCTTCTTTGGAGGTGTTTATTATACTTTTGAGTGCAGCAGGCGTCTCCAGACCCCTCCATCTTTGTCCATGTTGGCGCAGATGTTCCTGCACACACCTACATCACCTGCACCTAACCCTGTTGGTACCCTGGTGCTGGACTGTCTCAGGGGCTTCTTTCTTCTCAGGGGCAGTTCTTCTGTTCTTGGGCGGTTATTTTGAGTGCCTCGGTGCTCTCATTGCTATGCCTTCACACCCTTTATCTGTGTGTGTTGAATGACCTGAAGGAGCTTGTTCTTTCTTTGGTTCCTCCTCTTCTTGCTCCTCATCATCATAGGGTCTCAGCTGACTCAGGTATTCGCTCAGATGTTTATTTCTTGCCATCTCCCTGATGGGTCTTGGCTGTTTCTGATGATCCTGCCTGTGAGTTCTTGGTCTCCTTCCGTCTCACATCATTGCCACTATTAATTGCACTCACCAGAGAATTTCAGCTACATGATTTAAGACAAACTCTTGAAACACCTCAGAGGAGAGCGATGCCCCAGCTTCCACTCTGGGCCTTTTGGGCTCGAGCTCAGTTTGCCCAGAAAATGTCTGACGTTGTTGTGAAAAAGCCGATCGATTCTGAATTTGTGGGAGAGCCACCAAGCCATTTGGAAAGCTTCCCTACCTTCTTGACGTAGCCCTGGATGAGCTCTGGGGTGGGCACCAGCTCGGCAGAGAGGCAATCTTCCAGCTGTAGTTTGCACGGTGCACAGACTGACTGGCTCCTTTCGGCCCTGCGGGAACCAGAGCAGGACAAGGAACAGTGAGTTTGAGTTTGAGCTCGTAGCACACAGTGGTGCTCATGCGCACACACACACACACGCGCGCGCAAACTCGCATCCAAGCACATTTCTGAACCTACAGTCAAGTGGGATATTGAATCTATAACAACCTCGTGCACAGATTAGACAGCACCAGGGGGTATCGCTAATATCGCTGCCCTCTGTGGAGTAGAAGAAAAATCAAAACGTCTGGGTGAAAAACAGATCCACATGAAAGGAAACACAAAAAGTCGATGCAAATCTGGTCTCGCATAGATCAGTATTTAACTCTGCAAAGTCTATTTGTGTTGTATTTTCTGAAGGAAGCCTCAGAGGAGAGCGATGCCCCAGCTTCCATCTCCTCTCCTCATCCTGTTGACACGGTGGGGGAAAACTTTCATGGCCTTTTTATGCACACTTGTGTGCACGCGCACTCTGTGAGGACTGCATGTGGACACAAGATGTGTGTGCCAATAAGTGTGTGCGCGTTTCCTTAGTTTTGAAGGCGTCAGTGTAATGTGCTGTGGAAAACCTTCCAAGAAACGGCAGACGTTCATTGTTTCCTTCGCAAAAGGGAAAGTCAGCCCCCTTCAAGTGGCAAACACCACCCGATGGAGTGAAACCTTGCTTGGAAGAGACCACTGCAGACCCTCGGACAGGGAGCACCAAGCTGCACCAAGTCTCGTCCATCTTCTCCGTGTGAAACTGACTTTTCATGTGCAGCGCCACCTGTCAGCCCCTGTGCTCTTATGTGATTAGCGGGTGTCAAATGCTCGCCTGACTGCCTAGCGGCGAGCTCCAGAAGGCCGCTGCTAAAGCCTCGCCTCTTTCCATCACGTCTGCCCACAGATGGGTCACATGCTTTGTTTGGCCAGTCGCTCCCACTGGAGACGAACATCGTTGTGTGTGGCGGTTGAATATTTGAACATTTCTCACGTTGTTTCCAGGGTTTCTATATGCTGTGGCGTGTTTTCTGCTATGCGGTAGTCACCACTACTTTGATAAACTAAAATAAGATGCGATATTTTGGCTTACAGAGGCTGGTGTGTACCTGGATGACGGCTTACACTCAGAATGAGAGGCAGCGGGAAGAAGACTGAAGTTAAAATGGAAATCTTAGAAAGCCAATCTTTCCTTTGTGTTGGGAAGTATCAGCTGCTTCACACACATACTTAAATGTCCCCTCGAAGATTCTCGCTCAAAGATGGACCCTGGTTTCAACTCGACAGGGATTATGCATCTCTGGGCTCAGAATCCCACTGAGGGAGTTTGAAGGAGTCTGCTTAGTCTACTGCAACCTCAGCCTGATCGCAGACATCGGGATGGATGGATGGATGGATGGGTGGATGATAGTTTAAATCTTCACTTTTCATTCAGTATCTTTTACACGCCGATCATATGTTTTTTGGGAAAAGATGTGGCGGAAGCAGTTTTAAAATGTTGCTTTAATGTAATTCCACACTGGTTGAGGGGAGCTAAATTGCATTTGGAAAGTAAAAGCTTTGCACATGAATTAGCATCATGGATAGAGCTGTCAGGCCTCTAATCCACACGCCCTCTGTACTGCACATTTCGGATATAACGACCCAGGCAGGGAGCAAGAGCCCGTGTTCAGCACTCGGTCACCGTGGCGCTTTAATAACATTGCTCGCACCACCAAATCTCACATATTTGTGACAAATTTCACAGAGCACTTTCCAGCCATGCTTTTTAGTAGGTAATACCTCTTTTTCCCCCCCTTTCTCCGCTCTTACGCTCCCTTTTTCCTGCCTCTAAACCTGTGTCGCATATCCAGCACCTCGCTTTCGCTTTTAGCTGCAGCACACTGGAGCTCCTTCCTCTTGTCCATTAATGACGACTATCCCTGCCTGTTCAACTGAAACCAATTGAGACAGTTTCAAACTGTTTAATCCATTCTGATTGGGTCATTTCTGTTTTCTGCATTCGGGGGTGGGGGTGGGGCTAATGACGACCGCAGAATGCTTGCAAGATTTCAAAAGTTGTAACTCCTTCTAAAGAGATTTGACTGTGTGCTAATCCTTAAAGATGACATGGTACCACATTGGAATGATGCCTGTGTGTGTGTGTGTGTGTGTGTGTGTGTGTTTCTGCAGCTTCAACTCTTTCTGGGTCCTTCTGGTTGCATTTGAACACAGAATCTCTAACGTCAAACGCTTACCGTCATGCATCCTATCCCATTTCACTGTCTGATAACCCTTCTTCCTGTTTCTGCTCCCTTTATCTTTCGATTTGTCAGAGAATAATCCTGTTTGCTTATGTGCCTTCCTCCTCCTCCTCCTCCTCATCCTCAGGCGGAGCTGTGGGGTCCCTGGACTGGTGCTGATGAGAGAGGCTGTCTCCACGGGGATAGATGCTGAAGGTAAGGCTCAGACCTCGCTTTCACCGTGGGTCGTCAAGGAATAGCTGAGTGCTGTCCTGCACATGGTTCAGCTCATCTTTCTTCCTCTTTTTCCAGTCTTTTGAAAAACAACCTCTCTGGCATTCTTTTCTTTCAAAATATTTTGCTATTGCTTCCATTTTTGCTTCCAAAGTTTAATGGAGTCCTTTCAGGCAGACGTATGGGCTCCATCCATGTGGAACCTGTGTGTGTGTGTGTGTGTGTGTGTTAGTGCTGGTGTCCTGATAAAGAATCTGTAAATTACTGATGGGTGCAAAAGCTCAACCGACCTCTGACCTGTGTTTCAGATCCACGACCTTCTCGCACGTTTACTCGCACAACACTGCCCGAGCGTTAAAGTCACCTCGCTCGTGCAAACAAATGCGAGGGATTTCATGCACGCGATGCTTCCGAAAGCAGCTGAACGTGACTGGAGACTCTGCCACGTTTAGAGGAACACCTCTGGAAAATGACTGCACAGATTTAAGGAGACCAGCATCTGAGTACAGAGCTAACGTTTCTGAGGAAACGCTGACGTGAGACAGCCCGGCAGTAGGTCGAGCAGGCGGAGATCGGCACCACCTGAGAGCAACTGCAGGGCTGTTACAAACAGGTTTGTGTGAAATCTGTAACGCAGCTTTTTAAAACACGGCGATATTTGTTTTGGGTTTTTTTGCCTGCAGCTGCTGAAGGATGGACAGAAAACTGGACGTTTTATTCTCCGATGGACACGGCTGTGGCAGAAATGAAGCAATAAGGAAAATGCATAAAAAAGCCAACGGAAGTTGTCATGTTGGCTCTGATGAATTATTTCACACCTCTGGAGGTTGTGTCTCATCCTGTGGAATACAAAAGCTGCGGTTTCTTCTGAGGAAAACAAGGCTCCGTGTCTCCAGTAAACCTCCATGTAGATGGGGAGAAGGAAACAGGGACGATGGCATTAAAATTCACTTTGAAAACAGTCTTTCCTCGGGACACAATTTCTTTACACTCTCATTGCAAAAGCACAACCCAATTAAGTTTGTTGACTCACTTTTCTTGCATCGCAATAGTTGCATTTTCTATTACAACTCTGCCACAGACGACAACCTCGTTTCCTCTTTTATTTCAGTCACTTTTGCAATGTTTTTCCTTCACTCTTCTTCCTTTACCCTGCTGAATTACATCCATAATCCTCTTTTTATTATTGTTGTTGAGACACCACAACAAAGACAAAACATTTTCATAATATTTCAATGGTTTTATAATTCTTCAGCTTGTGCCAAAAGAGGAAAAAAAATCCTGTAGTGCCTATGGAATTTAGAAACGCTCTGAACAGTGAAAGATTCCAGAGTTCAGCTACCACAGACACACACACACACCCTCACACACATCCCTGCTGCTGACAGGAAGCAGGTCTGGATGTTCCCATCCCAGTCAGACGGACTGGAGGCTACAGACAGGCGCGTCTGTCTGGCTCGCTGCTCAACAGCCAGGATGTAAAAATGTGTCCCGCTAATTTGCTTTTTTTCATTGTTTTTGTCTGGCCTGGCTTAAAAGCCACTTCCCCAAAAGATTATGTGGAAAATGTCAAAACACAACATTTAAATGTCAGGTTCAAATCTGTTGTACTTTATATACCATGTAAAATATAAAAATGTGTTGCATCTTCCTGGAACACATTTTATTGGGTGAAAATGCACCAATTTGCACTGCCTTCCAACTAAAATACTTTATTTTCTCCAGACTATTTTTTAATTTGTTACAAAGTTTAAATGAGGATATAATTCACAAGAAAAGGTCTAACAAGTTTCCGTTGTAAAATGTTGTTTTTGTGCTCCATTTAATGAAATGAAAGTGGAATACTGAATTGGATCGTTGCATTTCTTTAACCTTTTCGCAGTAACTCGTGGCTGGAAAGTGAGCGTTGTTGGATAGACTGACCTCCGGTTTCAAATTAAGGATAATCTCTGCTGAAATGTGACAAATTAATTGAAAAAGTCTATATTTCAGAAAAGCGTCAGAAATGCTCTTCATCCACTCTCTCCTGACCGTCCCTGCAGCTCCAGGGACGGAGGAGCCTGGGCGCGGGGCTGAAGGGCAGCAGAGGGCGGCCGCCGGGACTCTGGGCGATACAGATGGTTCAGGAGATTATGCTGAGCCACGTCCAAAAACATCTGCCCACATGACAGCCAGCCGGGCCCCAAACAGATGCTGCAACGCTCCGACCAAACGGGACCGAGCATGTGCGAGTGTGTGTGCACGTGTGGAAAGCAAAAGACTCATTCGACTAGCAAAGAGAGGACATTTTGGATGGTCCTCGCAACTTGAAAAGCCTTTTTCAGGGTTCAGACTTGAGTTTAAGGTTTGGGTTAGGGTTGGGTTTAAGTTAGGCTCAGTGGGTTAGTTGTGTTAGGTTTAGGTTAAGTGGCTAGGTAAAACATATGAAAGTCCTCCCAAAGAAAGAAGTACAAGGGTGTGTGTGTGTGTGTGTGTTTACGTCTAATACTGAGATATCCGAATCACAAACGTTAATTTAATGTGCTTCCAGCAAACCAGATAAACCAGGTTTCAGTCGGGGTTTGGAGTGTGACTCAACTATGAATTTCCTGGTCTGCGACGTGTGTGATGTTGTACATTTAAGAGCTGCTGGTCCAAATCCAGCAGGCTAGAGTCACGTACCCATCAGCGAGGCGCAGCAGGATGGCTCTGTAGAGGCGGTGCTGCAGGCTGTTGGACTCTGGGCCGCAGGGGTGGATGAAGGGGTGCACGGTTGCCAGGACAAAACCCTGCTGGTAAAGCTCCTGCAGCTGTCCTGGCAGCTGCCGCACTGATGAGAGATGTAGCGTGGACGTCCCACCTGAGCGGAGAAAAGAGGAGAGACACCATCCGTCAGCTTGGCTACGCGGGTTTAGTTGCAGCACCGCTGAACGTGTTCTGTCCTGTAAGCACTTTCCAGAGAAGTATTAAGAACCCGTTGCCACGGTGATGAAGGTTTGTTGCTTGGAGATTCTTGCGTCTCCAGGGACAGACTATGCTTCTTTCCTCCACTGCTTTTTAATTCTCTAACATCGCAAAATTGTGACGTGGCACTTGGTGGAAGGAGCACGGGAGTAGTTTAATTTGAGCAGTTTTTAAATGTAAACATTTGAGGGCTAATGCTGCTGTGTGGAGCAGGAGGAGACATCGGCTAATGCATTCGGTTTCAGCTGACTGGAAAGATGCCCCAAACTGCAGTTCTGTTTATCGGCACAATTTCTGTCATACAAATGAGGGGCTGGAAATGTAATTTATTTTAATGGCAGGTAGCCTTATTGCTATTTTATGCTTGAGGAAATTCTGGGGCTGCACAACAACACCCCCCCACCCAAAAAGAAAACTGCTTTAAAATTTGCAAGTCAGATAGCAGCGCTGATTTTAGAGTCACTCCCCCTTTTCCTTTTGCAATTACATCACGTTCCCACTGCCGTCCTCCAATCTGGGAGTTAATCAAAGTCCAATCAGGCCTGATTGTGTAGACCGGATCACAGTGACGCTCGGTATCCTGACACGTATCCCCGTTCCTTCTGAACTCATTTAAACTGTCCAGGCGGAGCAAACGAGGTGCTGTCTCTGAACGCTCTGCTGATCGACAAACGGGCAAAGTTACGAGCGTATTTCACACGTGAAATGTGGCCTTTACGATTCAGCTGCAAGCAGACACATTTGAATTTTGAAACTCTTAATCCCTCTACAGGCCCAACACCAGTCCTCCTGTGCGTCCAGCATTACAGACTGTTTTATAAATTCGCTTTTTTAAGAAAGCTGAAAGAGTAAAGTGATGTGCGGCTCTCCAGGCTCAGGTAGCTATAGCGGTATACACGTAGGTCAGGTAACGTTTCACTGCTCACAAAGAGGATTTCCACTGGGACAGTCTGCAGCACCCCCATTAGCCAGTTCATGGATGAACCCTCACATGTAGGAGCAGTCAGATTTAATTGAAATCTAATTACAAAGCACAAAAAAAGGAGACCAAAGCTTGTGCATGGATCTGTTGGGCATTCTTTTCTCCCTGCCCCCACCCCCTCTGGGTTCTGAGCACCATCAGCAGACTGGCTGGTGATAGTCTGGTTAAGGTGGCAACCAGCTGTGTTACCACAAGCTGTACGCAGCGTCTGTCAGGCAGCGTTAGCCAGCCATGATGCTAATGAGGAGAGGGGATGGGGGAAAAGGGAGCGATACGAAATCAAATGACAAAAAGAGACGAGGCCTGGCCCCAGTTCCATGGTAGCTGATCCCAGCAGAGGCGACATTTACCGCCAGCCCAGCAGCTGGGACTCACGAGAACGCCACCACAAGGCTACAAACCAGAGCGGCGAGGGTGAGGAGTGTGAGCGACCGCCACGAGCGCGGGAAATATTTAGACACGAGGCTCTGAAAGGCAACTAAAGATTCACATTCGTGGGCAAATCACAGTACCGAAGTTTTATAAGGGGAGGGTACGTGGAGGCTGTGGACTACAGACCACACTGATATACTAGCTCATCAGTATTTAGATGCTTAAAAGTGGAATAACTTTAATCTGTAAAACCAGATGTAATTGCGTAGACAGCTTTCTGCCTGTTTGTGTGGAGATTCTTTTTCAGCTCTCCATCCTGTTGATTTACAAGCATTTTCTTGTCATGAAATTCTGTAATTGTTTCTTTTCCATCACTCTTAAGTTAAAAATTCCCCCCCAAAAAAGAAAAGGAAAGCAGGATTCTTTGAATGGAAACAGTCCATGAATGGAGCCAAGTCTGAGGGACCTTACTGAGAGTGCTTCTTGATTACTTTAGCACCAATGGTGGTGTTCGGGTTTTAGTTCCTCTGTTGTTTTTAGTCAGTTTCAGGAATTCACCCACTCTTTAGCAACTGCTTCCTAATGACGAGCAATGAACAGTGTGTGTTTTCACCTTACAACAAGCACAAACAAACCTCAGTAAGTGGATACATTTCATCCACGTTGTGAAAGGAATTAAGACGCAGAGGAGGAAGGAAAGAAGACAAAAATGACATCTGTCCCCACAGGGCAAGTCACAGTTTGGGCTAAAAATACTCCTAGAAATTTCTCAATCACACTCTGTCCTGTTGCACCGCATAGCGAGAGCTTTAGCATTTGAAAGCGTGGCGGAATTAGCACAATAAAAAAGGCTGCTTGCGAAAGTGTGAAAATATATCCTGTCCCTCCTCTTTGCTTTCTCCCATGTTCCATGGCTGGCTGCCTTTAGAAATGGAATTTATCCATCTGTGATTTGTGGTTTTGGTATTTATTTCCTTCCCCCTTCGCTTTGGTGACATGCGCAGACCTTCTCCTGGAGGGATGCTGTTGCATGAGTGCCTGATTCATGAGGCGATAAATATTAACCAGAAAATGAAACCATCCTTCCCTGTTCTCTGATCCCCTCAGCCGGGATGAGTAAATAAGAAATGGTTTCAATTAAGCAGAGAAAACACAGCCCTTGGCAACTCCTTAAGTTGACTTTAATCACTGCGTGAGCGGCTAATAATCTCATCCGGAGGCCTTTAAATACACAGACTTTACTGTACATTTGCATCAGGCCACTCAAGTTTTATTTAGCAGAGCTACGGAAAGGAAATGTTTCCCAGTGTTGAATCAGGATGTGTAGCGTGGTTCCACGACACTATCCAAGTAGAATCTGTGTGTGAGGATGAGAGAGAAGCGCAACTGTCTGGCCGGTTTAAAGACATGTAGTGGATCAAACAGGCCATCTGGTGAACCTTTGACGGCAAACCAGCTGCGATTCCACGCGGCACCAACAGAGAAGAGTGCAAAACTCGTCGGAACAAATCTCTTTAAAAAAAAAAACAAAACAGGACAAACAAAGGACCTGGCTTTGGCTGGCGACCACCAACAAACTGGGTTTGTGGGGAATGATGTTAGCACAGAGGCATCACACTGTCCAGAAACACAGAGGAGCACGTGCGGATGGGACGCACATCTATGAAAAAGGTCATTCAAGGTCTGTGAGTCACCTTTCATGTTTGCTCAGAATAAGGAATATTAATCAGAGATGTTTAGCAACAAAACGCCTTTAACGCGGCTGTTGCTGAGACTTTGGAGCTAATTAGGAAGTAGGAGAGCTACTGTGTAGTAAACAGCATAAGCAAGACATTAAAGCGCATCTTGGGCCTGAATTTCTGCTTGTGGCAGGTTCTGCTGCTGCTCGGAGCTGCTGGGTAACGTTTTCTTTCAGGCTTTGAACCGAGACCTGGTGCTCGGTGCTGCGCTGGTGATGCTGGGAGCTTTGCTCTCCTCTAGCTGGTCTGACTGTGACAGCAGGACTCTGTGGGTCCAGCACCAAAGCTGAAAGAAAACAGCTTGTGCGAAGCTAACAGACGGATCCCCCCATGTTTACGAGAACAGCCCCTCTGCCCCGTGCGAAGATTCGGAACCACAACGATGAATTGCATTTTTTACCTTGATGCTTTTAATTTGGTGAGCGATCTGTTGTTTTGTGATCAGGTACATACTGTATCAGCCACACATACTCTGCTTCAGCCTGAAGCTGCCTCTTTTTGTGTTTGAGTGTGTCCTTTGATTCCTTTGTGCACGCTGTTTTTACACTGCACAAAGTGAACAACACCAAATGGGGAAAAATTGTTCATTTTAAATGGAATAAAGCTCGGAGGTGTGAAAGGAGCATTGGTGAGACAGGCTGCGGTTGTGCAAGGCTCAGGAACAAACAGATGGAGGCAGGCAGTGTGAAGAAACACATTTTTCTCTGCGCCCAGTTTGGTGGAGATATAAACATTTGGGTCGAATCAGCAGCCAGGAGCAAGTTCATATCAAGAAGAAAATAAATAAAAAGATCAAACCGTTGGATTTTCCAACGGTAGGATGTGACGCTGACCCTTGGCAGAATAACAGCTGCTCCAGTGATAATACAAAGTTATCTGGTGAAGATATCAAACACGGAAATAGGAAAAATCATGCAGATCAAAGAGAGGAAGGAAGCAGGTCAGCACAAAAAGGACGGTAACGGATAACAAAGACGAGGAGTAGGAAAGACTTTGGTAATTGAAACATACAGAAGAGATAAAGGAAGGGAAAAGGAAAGATAAGGAAGGTAAAAGGTAAAATATGAAGCAAAAACACAGATTGTGCGCAGTGAACACATCCAAAATCACCGTAGCTGCTTCGCTCAGACACAAAGATCCAGACATCCAGATTCACACCGCATCCGGGGGGGGCGGGGCCTAGGTCACCAGCAATAACCAGCTCTTCAAAACATCAGCTTGACCCCAAATCGGATCATTAAAACATGCGAAAACGGGACAGTTTATTCCAGATTTGTCTGGATTTGCAGAGAAGCTAGTACAGCAGAAGTGCAGTGGTCCGCTTTCTGGTCCAGGAGATCAACCGCTTAAGTCACACCTATAGGGACAGCAGAGAGGTCCAAGATCTTAGCAACTGCACAGCCTTCGTTCCCCCAGCACAGCCTAGCGCCCTGCTCAACATCAGCAAAACCAGCCAGTCAAAGAGCTAGAGGTCATCCAGCCTCTAGATCATCTGAGCATGTAACAGGCTACAGGCACAAACACCAGTCAAGCACTTCCTGCGGCTCTAGAGGTGCCTTTGGAAGATCCTGACGGGGTAAAGAGAGTCCAGATGAAAAGGCGATGGCATATTTAAGGATACAACTACCTCATTTGTTCTGGACCATCTGGTGTTCAGAAATTCAGCTGTACCTCATTATCCAGACGATGGGCTGGAGGAAGTTCACGTAGGACCCAGTGTTCCTTTTCCTCACTACAATTTACACTTTATCAAATAAAGCGGTGAAAGAGTATGTTTCAAAATGTAGGGAGAGCAGCGCTGAAAGGGAGAAACCAGGTTTAAAAAACATCTACACAACTTTTAAATAATGATTTGAATAACAAAGGCTGAACATCTCGAGTCCACCTTCCATCCCCAAGCTCCCTGGAAGCACCATCACTGACACGCTTAAAAGTAAACGAGTAAATATGAAATTAAGTGGCTGAGAGATTGCATAGCCGACACACACACACACACACTAGCGCTGCTGCAGAGGAGATCTGATCTGGCTGCTTCCAGCAGCCCACGTCTCTTTCCGTGATATTTCCTCACCTCGCCGCGATTAGACAATCGTTTGTTTCGTCTCCTGTAATGACTCAGTTATTAGCCGATGTGCTCGTGCTGCTGGTTGGCGGCAGAGGGGACATGTTTTCTCATTTCCTTTTAATAAAAATGTGTGACTCTTGCAAAAGCTGTAACTTTGATGAAGACAGAAACATGGCTGATAAATGAAGGCGAAATGAAGACTTGAAAAGATTCAGATTGATTTGTGTGTATTATTTATTTTATAGTTGCATATATTTGGAATAAAAGGCACTTGTAAATAGAAATGTTGTTAGAAATTCCAGCTGCAGTTTGGAGGTTTATGCATGCAAATCATGGCATTGATGGTTTCTGTGCCCAGTGCTGCTGGAGGTCTCCACCTTATCCTCTCAGCTGCTTCCTATAGCTGCAGGTTGGTAAAATAATATACACGAGAGGTAACAGTTACAACCGTTACAGCTGATTTCTCTGCCTTTATTTCTGTTTTTTCTTATTTCTTCTGATAAAGAAAGATCACATAAGAGCCACATACGCAGTTCAATGATCGTTTTATCAGCTGTGTGTTGGTACATGATGCTTGAAAGTCAAAGATGTGATTAAAATCAACAGGAAGTACTCCTTCAGGTTTAAAGTAGGCAAAACCTCAACGCCTGAGCAAAATTAGCCATAAAATAAAGCTGATATGCAATTATAGCCTTACAACAAATCACCTACACACACACACACACACACACACACACACACACACACACACACACACACACACAGATCGTTCTTTGGTGTCCAATTAAAGTGGCCTCTCCTCAGGAGCGCAGCACTCATGTGGCGACTACCTGCAGCACGCCGGCGAGGTCGCAGCAACCTGCCTCAGTCATTAGCTGCAGTTCTTCCTCCCCTTCTTGATGCTTTCTGGTCCCTCCATCTCTGATTTCTATGCGCAGGGAACAGTTTTGTGGCTGAATTGAGCTTTAAAGCCTTTTCTTCCTCTTTTCCTCTTGTTTGGTTTTGTTTCTGTGGAGCTCTCTCTCTTTCTCTCTCTCTCTCTCTCTTTGCATTTTATCCATTTTACTAAATTTCATCTCCATTCTGTATCCAAAACCACCATTTCCTACATGATGTAGGGGTTTTGGTCTCTCCAGCTCTGGGCCTTTTTCAAGATTGATTTAAGTAGCAGCCATCGATCAGTGCGACAGCGCTGCCAGAACTGCTTTTCTGGAGGACAAAATGAAAAGCATGTTTGATTAGTGTGTATTTTATATTGGTGTTATACACATATAGGAGTCCAACATCATTGTGGACTGTAACGTCTCCTGTAAAAGAAGCAGAACCTCTTCTATTGCTCGTTAATGTGTGGAGATTCTCTCCTCTCATGTGACGGAACAAACTGTAACAGTCTCTAAATCCTCGTATAGACAAATGAGAACACACTTTGTGGAAGGCAAAGACACGGAGTCTCTTGTTAGCGAGCGTGTTGAGGATTGTTAGAGAAGGCACATAAGGACAATGACATGAATAATTGAAACTGGCCTCTTGCATAATAAGTAGCTCTGCTTTGTCCCAGCTCGGCGTTTTGGATTTAGGCTAACCTTAACTGTGTCAGCACACAGCCACGGAGACTCGAACTTCTGGAATACGTACTTGGAGGTCTGTACTCTGAAGTACGTACTTTGCGCCCTGTCGCTGGCTGAGGTAGAATGCACTGTGGGAGCTGTCCCAAGTCCACACCCGACACATAATAGATAAAATGTGCACAGCAAGTACACATCCGGGGATGCGGAGAGTACTTGCATACTTGCAAGTGGAACAGTATCTGGGCATCGACTGATGAGGTTTCATGAGAACACAAGAACCCCGGTGACCCAGCGTAGCATCATGTTCAGGCCCGTAATTGTGTCCTGCACACAGAGCAGCATAAACACGAGGCTCCTGCAGGACACTCTTATTCTCTTTCCTATCATCACGTCCCTGCAGGCTGAGGATGTGGGTCACGTGCACGTGCCACTGTCCATCTCATGTATCTGCATGTATCGCACTCTCTCCGGGAGCAGGAAGACATCGTTAACAGTGAGGGCTCAGAGTACCCTCGGGAGCGGGAGCTTTGTCCCTTAATTACCCACCTAATGAGTCACTGGGAAGGTCTGCTGATGTCAGTCTGCCTTCTCCTCCTCCTCCTCCTCTTCACACATACTCTACCTTTCCATCCCTTTGACTTCCTGCACTCCATCTGCTTTTGGGAGGGCTTCTCTCATGCACAGCTCATTAAAGTCGTAGTTCTGCTTCAGACCCAGCAGGATAAATATTGGTTCTCATCAAGCAGCGTCCTTTCGGTTTTAGAAAGACTTAAATGTGATGCTTATTAGTCATGAGGACAGGGAACAGCTACTCACTGGTGTGGCTCGGAACATTCTGGGGCCATTGTTCTTTATAAAACAACAGCATAAAGCGAAGCGAATAATAAAAGACTAACAACTTTAGCAGAACTGCGTCCACGAATGGGAGCAATCGTCAAGACAAACACAGCCATGAAACCTCATTACAGTCCTGCCGTGAGCACCGACACAGCAGAATTAAGCAACAGCAAATAAATAAGAGCCACAAAGCAAAATAGTCTGTTTTTTCTGCTGTACCAGCCTGAGCTGGAGTCGCTCTGTGCCTTCACACCTCCTGCACTCGATCCCCCGTCCTTCTCACAGTCACACTGGTGGTGATGGGATCACACTTGCACATGGAGGATAACAGTCGGCTCCTCCCAACCCGCATCACAGCTCTGCTGCCACCAGTAACACAGAACCGGCCCGCCGAAGATACTGACGATTGATTCTCATCTTTCCGCCTCAAACTGACCTTATTTTGACAACCAGCTGTCAATACTGGACGCTTTAAATGCAGCGGCTCCTAACAGGAAGGACAATATATCGCAGCATCTGTCCAGATGCAAAAATCTGCTGCAAACCCACTGATGCAAGGGTGGGCAATTATTTAGCCTGAAGGGCCACATTAGGTTGTAGATCTTGATGAAGGGGCCGGCCAGGTGGTGCAGGAAGCTAACCCCCCAATAAGGATCAGAGGTTAGCTAAAAGTCCTGCTGGATGGACTATTGACTGAGAAAATGTGTTGAAGAGCCTGTAAATTGGTGCAACTAGAGATGGATGATGAAGCTCCAAATGATGTGTGGCCCCACCTTCTTGAGAGGACATGTTAGCATGCTAGCTGAAGGGGGGGTCTGAAGCTTTTTCTAACCAATCAAGCTGACAACCCTCTTCATTTGGCTTTTGGAGGAATGACTGTGAAGGCTCTGAGGGCCACATGGTTCATCGGGCCACATGTGGCCCCCGGGCCTCAGTTTGCCCACCTCTGCCATGACGAGATGTTGCTGACTGGCACTGGGAGTGCTGGGCAGATCCCAGATCCTGATACCGGTGGGGAATGTGAAGAGCTGCTGCCAGATGAGAATACAGATGAGAGTTCTTCTGGATAAAAGCAAATGGCCGGCATGGTCAGCTAAATGTTAATGGAATTACTTTCTTTGTCCAGACTAATGATTTAAGGCTGCCTGGCCGCATTTCTAAACACATATGCGTCTCTCAATTTGTGTCCAAACCTCCCGGGGAAGCACTTCCTGGAGAAGAGCTTGACAGTTTTATTGAATGGAACATTATAGTTTGATGGTGCACAGCTTAATGAATGTGCATCAGACATTTTGATGGAGGAAACAACCTATAATTTCTTCAGCCTGTAAAAACGTTTATATTTAGAAAGAAAAAGGACCTGTTTTCCTCCTTTCTGTGTGTGTGTCTGTCCATATTTTTCTAAAGTTGCCTCCACTGTGAGTCCTCAGGCTGACAGGAGGTCTCCAGAGTGCGTTTTGTCTGCACGGTGCCACCTCCTTCGCTGACAGCCCTCAGTTGCCTGGAGACGCCTCGTGAAAGACAAGCTGCGTAAAATGACCATGTTGTCGATCGTCTCCACTGCTGCGTTTTTAACAGCACGCCACTTGTGTGCTGCACAGAGCTCAGACTTCCTGTTCACCGGTTAGGAAAAGTTGTGAACGCCCCCCCAACACCCACACACGAGCCTCCTGATGACCATCGCACCTGTTGGTCTGCTGTCACCCTCTCTTTCTCCTCTGTTTGTGTTTGTTCAGAATCATTACCTGCACATCTCGGTTTGCGTCTGCAGTGGAATGAGACAGCGTGTTGTTGGGCTGCAGCAATCGATTATTTTACTAATCGAGTCTTCTATCGATTATTCTGGCGATTAATCGAGTAATCAGAGTATACGGCGCACACTGCGACTTTTTTTTCATCACTAACTTTATTGAACAGCATCCGTAACATTCTTGTTCCGTTAATTATAATATCAACTTTAGTAATAATAATAATAATAATAATAATAATATCAATTAGCAAGATGGCGGCGCGGACGGACGCAGCGGCCCCTCTTTCTCCAACATTGGTTTTGAACAATTGTGTGTGTGTGTGTGTGTGTGTGTGTGTGTGTGTGTGTGTGTCCGAATGCTTTTTGTTTACGTCCGTGTAGGCGTAGTTCAGCAGCACCATCGTACAGCCTTTTGGAACGTGATAAAAAAACAACTATAAACTTCATTCTTGACCAAACACTCTCTGAGGAGCTTTGGGGCCTCAGACTACTCCGCCAACCGGCCAGATCAACGGCCTCGCATGCTGCGTCCCACCCTGAGAGGAGACGCAGAAAGCGGTCCGAGAGAAAGCACAAGCGGATGCTGTTTTTAGATTTTAGTTCAGCATGTAACACCATCATCCCCCAGCAGCTAATACACAAAATGGATCACCTGGGACTCAAGACCTCTCTGTGTAAATGGCTGCTAGACTTCCTATCAGGGAGGCCACAAAATGTACGGCCGGCAGCAACACCTCCAAGACCATCATGCTGAGCACAGGCGCACCACAAGGATGTGTGCTTAGCCCGCTGCTCTTCACCCTGTTGACCCATGACTGTGTGCACAGTTACAACACCAACCACATCGTCAAGTTTGCAGATGACACGACTGTAGTTTGCCTCATCACCAACAATGATGAGGCAAACTACAGGAGCGAGGCGAGCCAACTGGTCAAGTGGTGCAACGATAACAATCTCTTCCTCAATGTGGGGAAGACCAAAGAGATTGTTACTGACTTCAGGAGAAGGCCTCCACAGCACCCCTCCACTGACCATCAATGGTGCTGCAGTGGATAGGGTGAGCAGCACCAAGTTCCTGGGGGTGCGCATCTCTGAGGACCTCTCCTGGACGACACACACTTTACAGCTGGCCTGCAAAGCTCAAAAATGCCTCTACTTCCTCCGCAAGCAGAGGAGAGCCCACGTCCCACCTCCCATCATGGACCGGACTCCTTCTACCAGGGCACCTTTAAGAGAGTCATCACTGGCTGCATCACTGTGTGGTATGGAGGCTGCACCGCCTCCTGCCGAAAGACCCTGCAACGCATAGTGAATGCAGCTAGCAAAATCATCTGCGCCCCTCTGCTCTCCCTCACAGACATTTTCCATACCCGCCTCACCTGAAGAGCTATCAGCATCGCTAAAGATGGCTCCCACCCCTCACACCCCCACTTCAGCCTCCTGCCTTCAGGGAGAAGGTTCCAAAGCCTTCGGGCCCGCTCCACAAGATTGGCTAACAGCTTCATCCACCAGGCTGTCAGGATGCTGAATTCTGTCCACTGCTCCCTCCGTCTGTCCCACGCCCCTGGACCTTAACACCCCCCCTCCCTCCATCACCACCAGACCTTGCACAAACGACTCTTGATGCTGTTTGCACATTAAGACAATCTGTCACTGCACCGTTTGCACAGAGAATCAGTCTCTTCACATTATTTATTATTCATGTTATTATTTGTGTTATTATTATATATTCATGTTATTTGTGTGTATTCTTTTCCATCTTCCGTTGCAGTTGCTGCTATCTCCACTCAGGTCACTTAGGTTGTTGTATATATAGAACTCTGCACTCTTATTCTTATTTATTATGTTTTGTCTCTATTTTATATTACTTTTGAAACTAAGGAGAGAGGGAAACAGTATTTTGGTTCATCTGTATGTTCTACACATAGAGTGAATTGACAGTAAAAGTCTTTGAAACTTAGATACGGCGTTAATTAAACTGACTTTTAATTTAACTAACTGAAGTTCAGGCTTTAACAAACTCAGTATAGCACTTTATGTTGCGTGGATTATTATTATAATATAATTATCTTAAGCAAAAACTTAGCCGAGTTGGGGAAACGTGCTAGCTAGCAGATTAGCCGCCGCATTGATTAAAGTTCTGAATCAGCCTTTCCACAGAGCTGTAAACAAAGTGTGTTAGTTACCAGACACTGATTTCTGTTAATTGTTGCTAATTATCGTTAGCTTAGCTCGCTGTTTCCGGTCTGCTCTGCGGACTTTTAGCAGAGACCAGATGTTTCCTTTGGAGGTGCTGCAGCAGCAGCGTTATGCTATTATGCTAAGCTAACTGCATCTTACAGTAGACACGTTGATCTATGTTTTCCTTTCTTTTAAATGTTAAATTCTTTGCAATCTGCGCCTCACATCAATCTTCAATGACGCATCAGCAGCTAAAACAGCAAACAGAAATGACGTATAGTAGACCGAATTTAAACTAAGCTTCGACACAAATAATCTTTATCAACGCTTTTTAGTGATCGAATTACTCAAATTATTCAAACAATCGTTTCAGCCCTTGCGTGTTGTGTGTCCAGACACACTCACACACTGCTGATATTCCTCCTAATCTTTTGCTTTGGCCACTTCTGTTTCTCTTGAAAGGACAAGGAAGCAGACATTTCAGTCCAGACAGCCTGAGGACACCAGTGTACACGGCTGAGAGATGTGCACTGTCAGTCAGACGAGGGTGCGAGTCACAACTTACCGAACAAAGAAACAAACGCTTATATTTAACGCAATGAAAGCAAGCCCAACATTAATGATATCAGTTCAATCTAAATGTCCGTGTGGGTGCACGGTCCTCAGTAGCGCTGTATGTGATGTAATCGCCATCGATTTAATGTCAAGGATCAGGGAAATGTCTCCTCCAGAGACTGACTCAGGGAGGTATGACAGACAAGAGTCACAGAGTGGAACATGTCAGCTGAGAAAAGATTAGTTATGCAGTGTTTACAGCCAGTAATTAAAGATGTATAAATTGTTGTAATAGTTGCAACATTGGACGGACTGATAAGAGAAGATACCAGGCATAATCAGCGAGATCAGCATCAAAATATGCTTTTCCCATCTCCAGCCATCTGTTGCAGGCTGTTCAACACTTTTCAAGAAGAGAGGCTAAAAATAAAAAGCGCGTGTGAAAACGGTCTCAGGCTTGCAAACTGTTGCAGGGGCCCAGGGGGACACGTCTGGTGAAGAGCGAGACGGTTTCAAGTTGATATGTGAGTCTGAGCTGCCTGGACTCTGGACGGAGAGCCAGACATTTTTTATACTTGACTGGAAATCTCAGCGTTCATGAAGCGTAGCAGCAGCAGCATCAGCTTTCAGATTTCTTACTGCAACTCCCCACCAGGGGGCAGCGGTTGGTCTGATGTTGGAGACACGTCTGGCTACGTACATGCTGCCATCACGGACTACTGAAACAATCAAAATAAATGTTAATACAGTTGAAATTGATGGTGCACGCAGCAAGATGCCCCATGAGAGCATTTTTAATTATATTATTACATCTGTTGTGTCACCTATTCTTAACCAAGTCATTTTAGGGCCACTGATAAATAAAACATGATGATGGTTACATGCAGAAAGGCAGCAGCAGTCAGCAGCACCCCAACACTGGCATACTGCGCACAATAAATAAGTCATGTGCAAATAAATGTGCACAAACCAGCGTGTTATAAAACCCCAAATTCTGAGAATGTGAAGGGATTTTGGTCAAACTGACGTGAGCTGAGGGGAAGCCAGAGGCTGAGCCTATAATAATAGAAACATGGGGCTAATCCATCACCTGCTGACATCGAAGGTAATTTAGTCAAATTACAGTCAGGGGAAGGGGGGGGAGGGGCATGCCTGTGCTCTAATCTGACTCCAGATGGGGACCCCGCAGAGCAACAGGTGGTCTGCGGCCTCCTTTCAGTCTGAAGCACTCGAGGACTCAAAGGCCCAAACGAGGAGGTAAAATATGAGGCAGTAACGAGTAAACGAGCGCACATGTGCACGCCCACATCACATCAATAGACTTTGAAATACAGAACTGTGGCGCATAATTTGGCACATCACATTTTCATCCAATTTGATATCCAATAAGACATAGGTGTGGGCAAGCTAAGGCCCGGGGGCCACGTGTGGCCCTTTGAACTGTTTAATCTGGCCCGCAGAGCCTTCATAATAATTTCTCCAAAAGCCAAATTAAGGTTCAGATTGACCCCCCCCCCACGCCCTTCACCTAGCATGCTAATATGTCTTCTCAAGAAGGTGGGGCCAAACATCATTTGGAGCTCCATCCTCCATCTCTAGTTGGACCAGTTTACAGGCTCTTCTAAATATTTCCTCAGTCAATAGTCCATCAAGCAGGATCTTTAGCTAACCTCTGATCCTCATTGGGGGGGTTAGTTTCCTGCACCACCTGGCCGGCCCCTTCATCAAGATCTACAACCCACTGTGGCCCTTCAGGCTAAATAACTGCCCGCCCCTGCAATACGACATTGCGTAAACCACTTAGTGGTAGAGCATTTGTTAATGTATGGTAAACATACATTTTGCACAGAGCTTTTCAGAAACGTTATGGTAAAAATATCCTAAATCTCACACGTTAATGCAGGTGGCGATCGCACCAGGACTAACTTCACTGAAACCAGATCCCGGGTTCCTCCTTACAAACTCCACCCATGAAGACAGGGCCATGCATGAATAGAAAATTATAGGTGAGTGTGACAATCAGAGAAGTTGCTTGATTTCCCCTCAGATCTCTAAGTGTAAACTGGAAAGCGCTCTCTCTCTGTCTTTTTCTCTCTCTCTCTCTCCGCAATCAGACCCTAACATGCATACAAATTGAGCCCAGTCGGCATCCTATTTGTGAACGTCTCCCACTTCATGTGATGGGTTTAAAAATACAGGTTGGAATCGTCTCCAAGCTGAACATTAAAGGTCTGCAAGAGCACAGAAAGCAGGAAGCTAAAGCTGCTGCTAACATGCAACATGCAACATCCCATCTGTGTGTCACAAACTCTAATTTATAAGTCCTCAGTTCTAAAGTATTAAGTTCCATCACTGGACATTTTAGGGATGGCCAGATTTGAGGAGGATCTGTCAGGAAGTGGTGCAACAGAAAGAGGCCCTCCACTCCTGCCATCTCATTAAGGAGGATCTTCAAACGTGCCTCTGAAAAACCTGCCTGGCTTCCTGCTCTTATACGTACGTCCACGGGGGGTGAACTGATCACAGACTGCAACTTCAGATCTTATGGATGCATCAGTCAGAGCTGGTTAGAGGGGAAAGATCTGGCAGAGGGAAAACAGGCAGGCTGGATCTGAACGGCTCTGGAGATTTCTAAGTGACCGCCTCACTCACTCTCCTTCTAAAATCGTCCTAATGATGATGTCATCAGTGATATTATGATTTTGACTTTCATCTTTTGTTTCTTTTTTTTGGGGGGGTTTTACAGAAAATAATCGTTTTTTAATTCAGAGAAACAATAATTGTGTTTCTCTGATCTCACAGTTCCCATCTGAGTTGAAACAGCGCATTAGCCACAGCACGGATAACCGCAAACTTTAACCCTCCAACCCTCCTGTTTTTGCTTCGAGAAGACGTTGGTACCGGCCTGTTTGCAGGGAGGAAGTGAGTGAGGTCAAGGCTGAGGTCACTTCCTGTAAATTCTGCTTGTGTGGCCTTGCATCCTACTTAAACGCCCCAACAATAGCTGCAAATGTCCTCAGCACATACAGCCATACATCCGTTCCTCTTCGGGAGTGGGGGATGGAGGCCACGCTGAAGGCTGGCGGAGGTGTTCTGTTAAATTTAGATTGTTTGCTCCTCCACGGTAGACACCCTGATTGCATTTCAACACAATCAATACTGATATATTGGACCTAAGTGAGGCAGCAATAAAAGCATATAAAGATTTGAGGGGGTGGGCAGACCTGAGAACAATGGCGGTCGCGAAGAAGCAATAAGACGGCGGACTGGATAAAAGAACAGGCGAAAATAGCAGACAAGTGAGCCCATATTAGGAGGAAAAGGCTAAGGGATGCCTGGTTGCACACTGGTTGCCCACACACGCGCACACACACACAAAACCTTCATTTTCTACTTTGGTTTTTCCTCTCTTCAAATTTTGTTTCCCACTAACAGTTCTCATAAAAAAAAAAAAAAAAAACATCCAGAGAGAAATTTTACTGAAAGAAAATCGCCCCAAATGAGCTTTTAGCATATTTTGTGCAACACCTTTCCCGGTCTCCTGCAAACCGAGGCCAGTGGTAACAAAACCTCCCTGCAGGAAACGCTCTGCATAAAACACACATCATGACAGGGAAAGCTAACAATAAACACTGTGAGGCAGAAACAGGAAGGACTCGTGCAGTTTCCTCTCGCCGTTCAGCGTTTGCAGCTGTTTGAAGTTTCGATAAATGGAACCTGCTGAGCTAAAAGTTGCTCCGACCTGAATGACTGCTCGGCATTTTGTTGCCCGACTGGTGCAGGTCGCATCCACTCTGTGTGGATCTTTAAATGGAGGCAGAGGTGTGGAACGGGAACAGCGGTGGGGCTTTGAATTGCCGCTCTCGCACATTCAAATAAAAGCACTGAGGCTTTTCCAGGACGTCTCCCTGAAATGAAGCACCATCAGTCTCCTCCTTCTTGTGTTTTTCACCCTCAGAAATCTTCCATCCAGCTCACTTTGGCGCGTGTCTAGTTTATAAACATGTTTCCGTCTGAGCTGCACACACCAACCCTGGATACAGCGGAGACATATGGTAAAACCCAGACGACCGGGAAACCTTCAATGTCGTCCTCCCTTCGATACCCGCAACACAATTCTGCCTCTCAAGCTGAGCAGCCGGGGGATAAAGCCCAGCTCCAAAAACTAATCTTCCCTCAGTAAGCCATTCTGTGTATCAGCGTGTTCCTGCTGACCCCCCCTGCAGCCCCTCCTGCGTGTCACTCACCTGCAGACGCTGCTGCAGCTCACACCAACGGGTGGTGGGGGTGGGGGACTCGGGATTCTGAGGGGTTTCTGACGGTTATGCATATAAATGATGAGTGTAACTCATGCGATGAAATAATATAGGTGTGTGTGTGTGTGTGTGTGTGTGTGTGTGTAGCCCTTACATGCCTCCTCCCACTAGTGTCAAAGGTCACGTCTATATAATTCATTCAATATTCCAAAGCTGGCTGCTAAGGGCAGGGTTTTTTTTACTCACATTTCTTAATTCTGCACATTTCAAAAGCTCCACACAGTCCTGATTGTGTGGAGCCTTTTTAAACAAAGAAATTGCTTCTTTCCACACCATCGAACGTGGTAACAGAGAAGGGCTTTATGGTTCCCTCTGGGTCACAATCTCAATATCAAACAGACTCTGCATTTTGTTTTTCTGTCGCTTTTTCAGCGGCTGAGTTTCGGAGTGACTGTGATGCTGAATGCAAGCATTAAAACTGCACAGCAACAACAGCAACACACTGGCGAGCTGGCGCTGAGGCTGTGTGGAGGTTTATCACAGGCAGCTTTCCACTATTTACTGCTCTTTTCATCACTGTTTCCGTAGAGAAATGTGTTATTTTAGTGCATTTGGTGCAGGGTTGGTAGCCTGCAGGCCAATTATGGGTGGCATTTGCAAAGAGTTATGATCCACCACAATGGCAAGAAATTATTACAAACATTAGTCACAGTGCAGTCGTCATAGTGACGCCATATCGCAGCCCAAAACAGGGATTTGAAAGGGAAACAACAATTTAAGTAAAAAATACTGATGCTATATATGTATATTTACAGCTCTGGAAAACACTGAGAGACCACTGCAAAATTATCAGTTTTCTGATTTTCACTATTTATAGGTATGTGTTTGAGTAAAATAAACATTTTAGTTTCATTCTTTAAACTACTGCCAACATTTCTTCCAAATTCCGAAAAAATGTAAACATTGCTGTATATATTTATATATTATACTGTTCCCCAAATGCAGCGGGCTTTGTGCCATCTGCGACGTGTGTCTTGTTGTCATTCTCAGGTTAATCAATGCAAAGATTAAAGAGAGTCACGTACTGACTAGTCCGCTCTGTCAGCTTTGAGCCCTAAAACACACAAAGTGAGGCAGGAAACGGCAAACAAAGACCTGGAAATCTGGAAGAGGACATGAATGTGTTGTAAATGTGTTGTAAAATGGGTATTATATAGGCTCCAAATGGGGGTTTTGAGCATATACATATAATCAAGCTGATTTAAAGGCAAACCACTCGGCTCCGCCCCACAGGCTCTGCTGGCTATCAGCCGTTGGGTTAGTCTGTGCAGGTGTTAACTGTTGCAACAGTCATCCCGTGTTCATGTGTTCATGTTGAAAACCCAGTTCTCAACTCAGACTAAAGTCATTTAATTTGGCCCTGAGAAACCTGGAGGTCGTCTGTCTCGTCCAAGAATTCCTCTGGATCAGCGGTCCTCAACCCCCGGGCTGGGGACCGGTACCGGTCCATGGGCCATTCGGCACGTTTAAATGTTACCATAGCGACCAGAGAGAATTAGGGGGCAGAGCATGGATGTATAAAGAGAGCAGAGGGGCAGAGAGCATGTTACTCATGTTATGTTGTTGGCGCGATGTCACGAGGACGCTGCTAATAAAGTTGCATACGAGTACACGGTGGATTCACGTGTATTATTATATTTACAATAAACTAGTGTTTATGCTGGTCGTATCATTTTACTTTGCTGTATTTACCCGCCACGCCATAAGGGCCGGTCCGTGAAAATATCCCAGTAAGAGCAGTACTGGGAATTACCATGAGAATGACATTTCACCAGTGTTAGAGTCTCTTCATTGGCTGCTTGTAAAATCAGCTGTGGGCTTCCAAATCCTTTTTACTGACTTATAAGGCCTCCACTTCAATGGTAAAGAAGACTTCATAGCACTGTAGAGTATCTCCCAACAGGCTCTTACTCTGAAAGTGCAGACTTACTTCTGGTTCATAGAGTAGCTATGCTAGCTGCTTTTATGTGGAAACAGCTCTCTTATTGATGCCATGTGACTACAACCGAGTTCAATCGAGAATCAAGATGTATCCAAACCCAGTCAGCGAGTAGATATGGTAACCTTTTCCTTCTTCCTGCTACATCACAAACAATTACACGCCAGCTCAGATATTAACAAAGATACAAAAACATGTGAGAGCAGAAGGAGGAGAAATGTTGCTTGCAGAATAAGCATGTATGTCTTTTTCTACTCATTTGGGCAAAGAGAGGAAATGTATTCGTGAAGCTTGGTATGGATTAATAATTTAATCACGCTTTTGCTGGAAACAACAACTAAACTGTGGAAAATATGGGCTAGGTGCTCCGTTTAGTAGAACTCATGTCCCCCCACCATCTGCAGGCTATTATGCTACTGTGAGTAAATCGTCATACAGCTGCATAAGGGTTTTTTTCTGCCCTCTTGTTGCAGCTTTCTTTCGTAGCCGTATTCATTTGCATGCCCTCCAGCTGAGCCACAGACTCTTTTCATATTCACTTTTTGACCAGGTCTTAAATATTTCATTTCTTTTGGACAAAAATGAACAGACGCATGAATCATTACCTCCGCTTACATACCTGCGACAAGGTAATTACAGTCATGAGTAACGCGCTAACCCCTGAGCAGGGAAATGTGCTGATGCAGAGAAATGCTGATTTCTCAAACCTAATGTGCTCCTCTGGGAAACACACACACATATTTATGGAGGTGGACAGCAGAGAAGCACAGACTGATGCTGGGAGAGTTGCTGAGGAAGAGGACAATGAGTCCCCCCACCCATTACAGACCATCCTGGGAGGTCTTCATGTTCCTATAAAGACATACACAGAGATGCTGGGACTAAAGGCTGACAGTTTCTCTTTGTCCTCTCCTGGACACATCCCTTAATGTTAGCTCCTGCATGAGGGGAAGTGAAACCGGCCGGCTCTCCAGATGCCCACCATCCTCGGTTCGTTCATCTGTCTCGTCTACTCAGCCTGATAAGCTAATGTAGACTAATCAACTGCCAAGACCAACATGCTGCTCACTACATCGTTCTGTTTTCCGTATCCTCTGCTCCTCCGAGACAATCCAAAACCTCCTCCAGAAGTAAGACTAGATTTCCCTCTCTCCCTCCTCCAAGCAGACAAATCCCACAAACACACCGAGCAGAGAGCTACAATCTTTTTCATCGAGATGAACGTTATATTTCGAATATTAATCTTAAATTGGCTTCAACCCTGCCGGCAACATTCCGGCCAGGTTGGCAGGTAACGTTAGCCTTCGATTTATAAGTCTTTACATCTGACAGCTTCCAGCCAGCACAGACAGAGCAGCACTTATCAAACAGAAAGAGAAGCAATTTCACATATTCTCCAATTATACACAAGCATAAATGGGCAGAGGCAGCTACACACACTGATCTGAAGCTCCAGAATAACAGCGGCTAAAACGCTGTGTGCTTACTCTGAAGGTTGGTTTACATAATTAATACATTAGAATTAACTGATGTCACAAATTACCGTATTGTCCGGACTAGACGTTTTTTCATAGTTTGGCTGGTCCTGTGACTTATACTCAGGTGCGACTTATGAAATATGTCATTTCACATGTTCTTCAATGTTAATTCACACTGAGCGACATGACCGAAGAGTAAATATTAGCTACAGCCGCGAGAGGACGCTCTAGGCTTGTGACAACTACCGGTATGTGCTACTCCTGTACCAGTGAAAATTAATTTAAACATTAACACAGAGAAAGAGTGAACACAAATGCTCCCTAAAGAAACTCCTCTTCACCGAGGATGAAGAACTCAGTGATGTGGAAGGAGATGGAGATTTAGCTAAACTTGCTAACCAGTAGCTAGCTTGTTGGAGTCGCGAGCTAGTTATGCTAATTCTGCCTTTTCAGCCTCCCTCGTAAGTTCTTTATGCTATTGTGTAGCTGAATAACTGTTAATGTGTTACGTTATCACACCTGACACCTGTTCAGCTGTTGTTCTAGATTCTATTGTTATTTATTTTAACTTGCCTTTCCAGATGAAATGTCTGTTGTTGGTCTTGGAGTTTTCCCAAAAAATGTGACTTATATATGTTTTTTTCTCCTTCATGACGCATTTTTTGACTGATGCGACTTAGACTCCGGAGCGACTTATCTTTTGAAAAAATACGGTAAATAACACCCATTAGATTTAACAGAGATATCACAAATTACATTTGTTATGAACCGAACAACAAAAAGTACATGTTCTTCAAGAGCAAAACACATTAACATTGTGAAGTCCAGCAGGGTGAAGTTACATGAAATAATCACCCAGATTTATTGGCTCTTGTCATGCCAACCCCCCCCACACACAGAACCTGACCTTAAATAAAAGCGGGCTCATTGTTCTTAACTTGATCTGCTGATTTGCAGGTGAGCTGGTTCCATACATAATTGATGGGCACCAGCAGCACCTTTCTTGTAGTCTGAGTTAGAAATATTATATCATTAACTTAAAGTGGAAATGTGACTGACTGATTATTAGAGACTATTCCTAAAGTGGCTGCTGAACAGAGTCAGGAGTTTTTCTTTCCCTGGAAAGCCTGATTGAAACGGCCCATTTAATTTTATAAAGTCAGTCGTTTTCATCTGAATTTCCTTTCTTTTTGTCATAGGAGGGGTAAAGACGGAGCTGCCTTTTCTGTGGGGTGGTTTAATGACGCGGGAGCAGCATTATTCACTAATACAGCGCATGCAGATTAAATTTGAAGCTGCAGCGTGAAGCATCTCATTCCCGAACACGCGAATCCGATCTTATTATACAGCGCTGTGATGCAGCAAAACACAAAAGCTGGGAGCTATTTTTATCATTTCCGCTGTGCACGTAGATGAGGCAGGAAGTCACATTTTTATTATATTATTACAAATTATGTTTGTTTTTCTATGATTCTATGATTGTATTTGTTTCTCTCTCTATCTCTTTTATTCTCTCTGTCCTGTCTCCCTCTTCTTCTCCTCCTTTATCCAGCCGGCTTTCAGCAGGACGGTTCCTCCTTGTGAGCCTGGTCCTGCTCAAGGTTTCTTCCTGTTAAAAGGGAGTTTTTCCTGCCACTGTGCTCACCTGGGGGTTCCGGTTCTGGGTTTCTGCCTCTGTAAAGCACCTAGAGACCGTTTCTATTGTAAAAATTGTAAAAGGTGCTATATAACTGAATATATATATATATATATATATATATATATATATGAATATAAATGAATTTTGGATCATCCAGACAAAACCCACTAATAACTCTACAAAGGTAACTGAGGAGATGACGGATCAAAACCAAACAGCTACTGAGGAGTTTTATTGGAAACTCTGTGTGGAACAAACAGAATTCAAACATTCATCCATCCATCATCCAACAAGCCATTGATCCATCCTTCCATCCATCCGTCCATTAATCCATCCTTCCATCCATCCATCCATCCATCCAGCCAGCTATCTAGCCATCCATCATCCATCCATCCATCCATCATTCATCCAACCAACCATCCATCATCCATCCAACCATCCATCCAGCCATCCAGACATCCATCATCCATCCAGCCATCCATCCATCCATCCATCCATCCATCAATCATCCATCCAACCATCCATCATCCATCCAGCCATCCATCATCCATCCATCCAACCATCCATTATCCATTCCATCATCCATCCATCCATCATCCATCCATCCAACCATCCATTATCCATTCCATCATCCATCCATCCATCATCCATCCATCCAACATCCAGCCATCCATCATCCATCCAACCATCCATCATCCATCCAACCATCCATCATCCATCCATCCAGCCAGCTATCCAGCATCCATCTTCCATCCATCCATCCCTCCATCCATCCATCAATCCATCCACTTCATCCCCAGTGGGAGGGTGGGCGGAGCCTATCCCAGCTGCTTTCAGGTGAGAGCTCTTGCTGGGAGGTGGCGGCGCACTGCTCTCTGGTTCTCTCATATAACCAAACCAACCAAAAGAATAGACGCCACAGCTGGTGTATCGCTGCTTATCGCTTACCGTCTTTGCCGATGAGGAAGTCCAGGTAGCGGTAGGTATAGGCCACTCCCACTTTGGTCTCCACCTGTGGTCTCTTCAGGGTGGAGTAGATCTTCCCTGGACTGCTCTCCTCTGATGCCAGCTTCACTTTGCGCAGTCCACAGCCCATGGCTCCGACGTGTCTGTCCCAGTGCACGGACCCTGTGGATCAAATCAGGCAGCCTGAGACTGGTTGACTGCTTGTGTGTGTGCAGAATGCTCCATTCACAGATAACATCATCTGACCGACTGCTCGCAGCGACAAAAACTAACTGCAAAATCTAGTTTAGAATAAAACAAATCACCAACTTCATCCAATCAAGGATCTGAAAGAGCTTTGTTTGCATATTTTTGTTATCACATCATATTTATCTTATTTTTGCTATTTCATGTCCAGACAGCAGACATGAATAAACACGTCTATCAAATAAAACAAAAATCATCGTTCAGAGGTCCTTTATTCCTTCAGGTGCTCAGAGAGACAAACCACTCAAGGCAAACACGGTGATTCAACATTTGGAAAATAAATAAATAATCCGGATTAAATGCTTGACTTTTCGCTCCTCGTTGCCAAGGAGACGAAATTAACAGAGACAACCATGGAGGAAAGGAGCCCATCTCAGCTGAAATGTGTTGTGACAGCGCTGCTGCCTCTGTCCAGCAGCCGTCTCTGGGAGCAGGTGACTTCCTATTGTGTGCTGTTGATTAAACTCATGGATGGATGGAGGGATGGATGGACGGTGGTGGTGCGCCCTGCTCCCCTCACCAACACACACCTTATTTGAAGAGGAATCATCTCTGTTATGCTCCTTTCTACTCGCAGAATGTCTGCGAGACAGATGATTGGATGGAAAATGTGTGTGTGTTGGGGGGGTGGAAGGGGGAGGAGGGAGGGAGGTGCCAAAGAGGGAATGGGCAGATGGGCGCTCTGTTAATGAGGTGAACGAGAAGAATGGAAAAGGTGGAAATCCATCAAGGAATAAGTAGGAAATGAGGATGGCTAATAGAAGAGATACATACTGGTGGCGGGTGGAGGTGAGGGTGGGGGGTGGCGGGGATGGGGGGGGATGCAGTTACATGTTAAATGTTGACGGCTGAGAGATGGTTGTTTTTTGCGGGGGCGGGGTCAACAAACCTGTTATCGACACCAGGTAACTGAGGATGAACTGTAGGATTCAGTCAAAGACTTTGGCTGTAGACCCCCTCCCCCCAAGACATTTTCTACGGATCACCACCCAGGAGGGTCGTTTGACCTCTAACCATGACACCCCCCACCCCCCAAATGGGTGGACTTACTGTTTTGTATGACTTACGTGACTGGGACAGTGTCAGAGGAATTGTCACTGAGCTGGAAGTGTCGCAGCCGCCAACATGAAGCGTTTCTACCTTTACAAACCATTTTTTTTGTTACCTCCAGTTATGTAAATAGCTTTTATCGTTTTTCACCCCCCACCTCCCACCTTGGAGAGAGCAGCAGCGAGCGCCAAGGCTCTGTCATGCACTGTATGAGAGATGGCGAAGAACAATAGGATGGGGGACTCGGAGGGGGGGTTTGGGTAAAGAAAACAAAACAGGGAGAGGTGGAAAAGAAAAGGAGGGCCTTGTATTTGCATAACTCTTCCAGACCTGAGAGGAGGCAGGCGAACAGGAGTATTTTTAGAGCTGCACTGACAGGAAATGTGACCTGTTTACGATTTTTTTGAGTCACCACTTCCTGTGGCAAACCTCTCCTCTGAAGGTGGAGCATCAGGCTGTGGACGCCCACGTAAACCAACCTCTGCACGTCTGCTTCTGTGGGACTGGCTGTTCGATAGGAGCCACTGACTTATCTTTATTTCATTCCTTATTTCTCTTCTGGAGCAGCTGAGTTCTTGGACAGATATGGACTCGGGGCTCATTAATGCTACTGACCCTGCCTCCAAATGAAGTCCCCAGGTCCAAGTTGTAAGTCCTGGATCCTGGGCTTTATTTTGAGACGGCTCATCTTCATTTACCGTAGCTCATCATCTGCATTTGCAGATTCTTTAGATGTTTTTCTCTAAAGAAACCCTGACGTGGTTTATTTATGCTAGGCTAACGGACGTTCCCATTAATGAAAGCGCTGTTCTTCTTCCCAAAGCTGGTGGTACAGTCATGTGCTTCCAATTGGTTTATCAAAGATGATCCATGACGTGATTGGCGCAGCAGGAAGTGGCTGAGATTATACTGGTTTTATGACTGTCATGACTGTAACTTTGCAGATATATTCCCGACAACAGGAATCAAGCGCGCAGACAGATTGTCCTTCCCACACTCACATCTTTCCCAGCGTGACTTTGTTAGCAACACTGCTGGCATCAAAGCCCGCAGCACGGGAAGGAGGGAGGAAGACTTTATTTAGGAGAGTGTTCATGTGTGCTTCTTCATGTTTTCCCTCTCTCTCCATCCTGCCTGTTGCTCCTCCTGCTTTATTTACAACATTTTTGACTGCTGATCTTTTAATCCGATGGGTAAAATCAAACACTGAGCTGTTAGCGGTTGGTTGTAGACGCTAACGTGCTGCCGTTCATTGTCTTGAGTGGGGAGTCGAAGGTCCTTCAAAGACACGGTTAAAGTGGCCGTTGTGTATTTGGGAGGACAAGAGAGGAAACATAACGACCAGAAAACCGTTTTGCTCTCACTGGTCCATGTTTGCGTTATATTTCCTTGACGGGGACTCTCCTCTGGTGTCCTCCGGGGAAGGAATGACGGGATTGGTCATTTTCTGAGATGCAATTCAGAAGGTCGTACCGCTAATGTACCATAACACACAGCGACCAAAACTGGGCACATGTCGAGGACAGGGGCCACGAATCAAACCGGCCTCATGAGCTTCAGCCGGTACAGGTGACCCCCGCTGAAAACGAGTGGAAACGTGCTGCGGATGGAAGCAAGACCAAAAACCGTCCCGTCTGACAAGGCAAGATTTACAGAGACAGAGCCAGGTGTAGTCAGCATTCAGGCCTCCCCACCTTTGCTGTTTCCTCTTCTGCTTTTTGTACTTCCTTCACTTTATTTGTTATCAGTATGACAGTTTGGTGCAGGCGGTATCCTGCAGTTAAAAAGACATGAAAGAACACGTAGAAATACTGACGTGGTTGGTTTTTTTTTCCAAAACACAAGACAAATAGAGAAGAAGCTACAAGTAGGAAGGAAGCAAAAACAACAGTTTGTTTTTTAAGGTATCCTCAGTCAGAAATCAGTCAGAAATAACACTAATATTTGCTATTAATTCATAATGACTTCATTCAGCAGAACTAGATGGCAGTGAAATATTAAATAATCAAGAAAAAAATGGCTGGTTTGCCTTGATTGTATCTTATTTAGCTACAGAATGCTTTTATAGGGTTCGTCATGAGCTTTAGCAACTGTCGGAACCATCCTCAACGGTAAGAGTTTTACAGTTTTAAAAGAGGTTTTCTCTGCAGCAGGAGACGAGATTGTTGTTTCAACTTAGAGTGAGAATGATGATATATGATGTCAAGCTCATGGGAGCCCACCAAAGCTGAAAGATGAGGGTGGGGAGTGTAAACAACAGCGTCTGATCCTGCAAAACCATTTGGATTATTGGTTCCTTTCAGTCTCCCTGTTACACACACACACACACACACTCACACACACACACACCCTTGTACTTCTTTGTGAGGACTTTCATAGACATAGTGTATAACCCCGCCCATTACCCTTACCCTAACCATCCCAGTTAACCCCCTGACCCTCACCCTGACCCTAACCCTGACCTAAACCTAAATTCTAACCCCAATCTTCAAACCAAGTCCAACCAAGGACCAGCCAAATCTCCACGCATCCAGGAAATGTCCTCCACCTTGTTAGTAGCATTTTGGTACCCATTATGTAGCAAGTAGAACCCCGACTCCAACCCCCCCACACACACACACACTCACACACACTCAAGGGACAGAGGGTGTTATTGCCATGGGAACCATTCCCTCTATGACTGTTCCCTGCTCAGAATAATAGGAACCAATCCTTCTCCACCTCCATCTATTTCATTGTTGGTTTCTCTCCCTCTTCTCCTTTTCTGCTTTGAGACTAGCCCCTTCACCGCCCCCCCCACAAATACCCTCATATCCTCCTGCTCTTCTCTCCTATCTGCTCGTCTCCAACAGTCAATCTGTCATATATTATCCATAATGCAGGAATTTAAATAGTTCTCACAAGTGGAACTGCAGCAGCCAAAGATGGAACTGCCATTTCAAGAGAAAAGACGCTTAATTTTTAAAAAAAAAAGGCTACTTGTTGTTGCCCCGCTGCTGCTTTTCTCTTAAAACACAGAGAGGGTTTGAAGATTTCCCGAGAGTGACTCATTGGTTCCTTTGAACCTGCTCCAGGCAGGTCATTTTTTATTAAAGCCAGTCAAAGCACAGTTCTTTGCTTTTCAGACGCCGTATCGACCTGTCCATGTTGAACATTACCCAATCAATACTTCTGCGATTTTCTTGACCACCCATAACAACGGGAGTCAATTTACCTCCTAGAAATATCAGGGGACTTTTTTTGTCTTTTACAGATTGTGGCTAAGCTAGCACACAGCTGGCCGGCTAATTCTGTTCTGCCTGGGGGAGCTCTGTAACCTCCCGTCTCCGGCCCAGGCCAGCGCCAGGGGCTTGAATACCTTAGTCTCGTTTAAAAATCACTCTCACCTTGTGGAGGGAATAAAGAAAGATAATCTCTGCCTGAGCTCTTCTAAGTGAACATTTCATGGGGAAAAAATGAAAGATGGAATCAAGATGACACCCTGTCACGAGAAAATGGCAAATGTCATCCTTCATAAGCGCCCCACCGACTGTCATTATCCTGTCTGGAAATGTAATTCAGTAAACCACTAGAATATGTGGATTACGAGGTAATTCGCTGTATTATTAACTTTCCGAATAGCAGATTTCATCTGTGATCAAATGAGGATTTCCTAATATGAACATTTGGAAGAAGAAAATATATAAGTCATTTCAATTTTGAAATATCATATGTACATGGAGAAGGGCACACATGATGCTTTGCAGACAGTCAACACTTGACAATTAACTTAATCAAATTTCACAGCCCACTGGAGGGTTTCCTGCGATGGATCAGATTGCAAACCTAACAGGATTAAAATGCATGTTAAAACGCAGAAAAACAACACTGACATGGAGAAAAGACACATCCTGACTTCCTGCATCCAAATGCTCTTTTACTTTTATGGAAATATGACTTCTGAAGACCGATCCAGGCAGGATGATGCGCCCCTATGTGACCCCAATTATCGCTTAGCAATAGCTTGAGGAGCATGATTGCAGGACTTTGATCTGGCCTCTAAACTCCCGCAGATCCTAATGCAATTTTCTATTCATCCATTGTGAAGGTTGGACGTGCGGCCCCGCCCACCTGATCCAAAGAGGTCACAGCTATTTCCGCTAGCATGCAAAACCAACAATTAACCACGCAGACAGTTACAGCATCACGCTCAAGCAGTTTATGCGCATGCCTCTCATTAAATACTAGAAAACAAACATTCATAAATTCATTCATTAGCGGAAATTGCTAATATAGTCATGAGTTTCTCTTTACCAAGCGGGCACCAAAGGTTTCTAGGTCATTTATAATTTCCCCTATTCAAATAGACCATATATATGTTTTTAAAATGCTGTGATAGTGTTCTTTTTTTAATGTAAACTGCTTCATTTCTAGAGAAAATGTCACGAGTTTGATTGAAAGACTTTTGCTCAATTCTGAAACCTCAACACAGATAGCTGCAATAATCAGCTTTTCCTTCTGACCTGCGTAAGTGACCCTGAAATGTGCCAAAGCTCAGAGCACCGTCACGTGCACACTCCTGAGAGCTCTCCTGTGTGTGTGTGTGTGTGTGTGTGCGCGCGCATGCACAGCCCCTCTGATATGCACCCTTGATATAAACCACATGTTTTTTTGCTATGTGTGTGTGTGTGTGTGTGTGTGTGTGTGTGTGTGTTTCCACATATCAGCAGGAAAGTCATTTTGAAACATAATAAATGCAAAAATGAAAAGCTGGACCTGAGCAACGGAGGAGAGACACGCTGGGTCTTCAGAAAGCACGCGCTACACTGATGTTTGCTGATAAATACACAACTTTAGCAGAACCAGCTGAAGATAAACTCTGACATCAACTAAGGAGGCAACTTTCATGGGTCACTCAGGAGCTGAGTTGAGGCGTGATCAGCAAAAGAGACGGACAGACAGACAGACAGACAGGCAGACAGACAGACAAACAGACAGACAAACGGACGGACAGACAGGCAGACAGACTGGACTCCTCCACCAGTCTGTAGTTAATGCTGCTCATTCCTCCACAAGTCACCAGCTGGAACTAATTAACAGCAGTTCAGTGAGACTGAGTTCTATCACTTTGTCTCTGTCTCTCACACACACTCACACTCACACACACACACACACACACACGCCGGCTTTCCCTCCCTCCTGCCCTTGCCTTCCCTCTCCCTGCCATACCTCTGCCTTCCTTCCTTCCTTCTGCTTGTTTTGCTGCTGGCTGTCTGAACGCTGGGATGAAGCAGCGCTCCTGGTGTCTGCGTGTAAACACGGCTGCTCTTATCAGCTCACACACACTCTGCAGATTTGCACCATCACAAAGCCCAGCCTCGCTGTTTCGGGATCCCCCAGCAGTGGGAGCGCTCTGCTACGGCCTCACTGATTGAGTCCAGGTAGACCGTGTTTGGCTAGTTATTCCAAGCGTGTTCCAGAAGCCAAACTTGGGAGTCACCGTGTCATCGAACGGACCAGTGGGTCCTAGGTTTGCCATGGCTGCTGTCCAGAGAGTTGAGCATGTCTTTGAAAGTGTAAACAGACAGAAAATAAACTAACCTGTTTGGCAGTCACTGTAAAAACTTCAGGCTGGACTTGCAGAGCGTCCAGCAGACACGAGCATTCTCCCCAGAGGAGAGGACGGTCCCGGTCCTGTCGGCGGTCCTCTCCGGCAGGCAACTGAGCAAGCGGAGTGTCTGTCGGCCGAATGTGTTGAGCAGCAGCAGCAGCAGCAGCAGCAGCAGCAGCAGCAGCAGCAGCCTGAGCGACTGGCTTGTTCGGTCTTCCCTCTTCAGCTCCTAACACATCACAACACTGGAGCGGCGCCTGTTTAGGTCACGCTCCAACTATGCTTGCATACTGATGTTCTGCAAGCTCAGGGAAACCACATCCTGTCACATATTTACTTCCTACCCTCTCTTCTTTTTGTCTTTTCGATCTGTTTCACTCTCTCTCTCTCTCTGCTCCTTCTCTCTCTCTCTCTTCCTGTGCTGCTCTCTCACTCTGCTCTCCCCCCCGATTGTCTGAGCTTTCTGACCCAGCGTCTGTGCAGGTCTGCCTCCTTCCTATCTCTCCGGCAGCCCAGCCACTTTCACGGCAGCTGACTGAAGAATCCATCTGAGGAGAGAGGAGGGGAGGGACAAGGAGAAGGGAAGGGAGGGAAGGAGGGGGTGGTGGTGGTGGTGGTGGTGGTGGTGGTGCGGGGGGGGGGACAGAGAAGCGGGAATCATTGGGAAATACCAGCGTGGAGAGCAAGAGTGTCAAGTGCTCTTTGGGAGGTACTAAATAAAGCTTGGAGCATTAAAAAATGACCATCGTGAGAGAGATGACTAAACTGTTTGAGGATGGTTATTTTGTGAAATACAGCAGCACGTGTTTGCACATGCATGTATAATGGATATGTCTGTTCTGGCTCTGAATTTATTATTTGAACATCTGACACCAGGGCTGTGATACGGAGCATCTGCAGCTAGCGCCCAGGTCGGCTAAGCTCAAAGGAATGATGATGAGCATGTAAAATCTGGGGTTTAGACGAGACAACGGCTGCTTAGCAGAAATGTTTCTATACGCTGCACACCTCAGCGAGCGTCTCAGCACCTAGGCTTCTGCTCCAAACCCATCAGTCAGGGCTGGTCTTTGTTTTCAAAGCAGCATCTTCTCATGCTTAAAAGCTAATGAGGGTTTCTGGGCCAAGTCCCAGGTTAGTGTGGGTTTCGGAGGTGTAGACGCTTCCTTTCATGTTTTGTTTTGATGTCAGTTTATTTCTTGGTCTCTTGGTTTCCATTCCACTTTCCTTACTGAGTCGCAGGAGAAGCAATTCTGACACAAGTCATCTGACCTGCCGCCGATTCATCGCGTAAATGTGTGCAAGTGTGAAACTTTAATGCTGTCACAATGATTCTCAATGCAAATATCCTGAAAGTGGAAACTGTACACTTTTGAGTTTGTGTTTTGTATATGTTTAGCGTTTTAGTAGCAGACAAATTGGCCCTTGTGGATCATTAGCACGCTAATGGTCCTCAAGGGCTATAGTTTCAAGCTCCGATTCTCCGAGTTTAGAACTGAAGAAGCCTTCTGGAGAGGAGGCCAAACGTCTTGAAGAACCTAACCAAGTGCAGCTGGACACGGAGATCTGACATAAGCCTTAATAAACAGATTTTTAACAGACAATTTCAAGCCTTGCATGTGGTTTTAATCACGCTCGAGAGTCCGACATGTTAACTTTCAACCCTACAAAATGTGGCCGTGACCTTGGAGACTTCTCAGGGTCTCATTCAGAATAAAACGACCCAGCTGCTCATTTCTCAGGGCTGAAGCTGCCATTTTGCGATGAGCCTCGACTGTTTGGCTCAGACTTTGATGAGAGAATCGAAATCCAGGCTCAAATGTAACCAATGCTCTCTGTAAAAGATGAAGATTTCCTGCCTCGGGCTGCATCCAGTGCTCCATTAGACTTTAATGACCTTTTCTGAAGGAAGGAGCGGAAATGCCAACACCTATCAGATCTCAGGAATGTGCTGTTTTGAAACACTGGACCAGGAAAGAAGAACTGAAACCTTGAAAAAAAAATCTGAAATAGTAAACATGTAACTTTATGAAAACAAAGTAATTTCTGCACTGATTAAAAGATTCTATTTTTATATTTTTATTGACTCTTAACCTTAACCTGACTGTTGGATGATCAACAACATCCTGTTTGTTCGGTTGGACCTCAGAGTTTCCACAGCGCTCCTCCTGAGAGGCCACAGCGACATCTAGCGTTTAAATTCATGATGGCCGACGAGGGGAAGGTGTAGCTGGGAACAGCTGAGGCGTTCGGCCTCTTCCACGATGGAGGAAGTTTATTTCATTTAACATCATCTTCTCATGAGGTTCCAGGCTAAAATGCAGTCATTTCATAGTTCCAGTGTCACAAAAAAAGATAAAAACACACAAAAAAGTCAATGTTTTGAATAAGTAACACGTTATTATATCGTAATTAAAACATGCTTTTATTTTTTATTAATGCGTAAGTACAACATGATGATGATTCTGATCTTTGGTGAAGAAAAAACACCTTTAAAATATTATATTTAATCGTGATATTCATTGTTAATGACTTAATGATTTCAACAGGATGGTGTGTTTTAATAACACTACAATGTCGTGTTATTAAAACACACCATCGTGTTGTAGTGTCTACATACAAGACTTGGGTGGTTTAATGCAGTGGCAACAGTCCACTGGTTCCAGTACGGAAAAAAGACAAATGATCACGTAATACTTGCACATTTTTGTGGTTAACTTCAATATTTGTGGAACATTTTGCTGTAGATATTAAAGGGATGTGTAAAAACAAGCTTCAAACTGAAGGTTTAATCCCAGACAATGACATAAAGTCTGTTTCTGAATAAGCTCTAAGTCTCTGAGTCCTTTGCACGGAATGTGGAGGTTTATTTTTAATCATTATTGTTAATAATATAAGTTCTGTGGTTATAGGCGTCACAGTAAACTTGTTCATCTGTCTGTAAAAACATACAGTTTATGATAGAAATAATAATGGAATTATAAACGTGGAATTGCACAAACACAAACATATAGCCAGAAATGTGACATGTCATAGTCCTGTCGCAACAACATATGGATTAAAATTTAAAACAATATGCATCCTACATATGCAGCTCAGTTCATCTTTAAAATAGCTAAAATGTAGATATTGAATTGGCTTTGAAGCAGAAAAAGTCAAGTTTTTACATCAAACAGTAAACATCTGATATGAACTCTAAAGATAAATATCTTGTGTAAAGTTTATTTAATCCAGGGCATCTGGCGTGAGATCAGTCAAACTGAATTAGAGGTGTGGTGACTGAGTTATGTCACTGTGGAAATAACATTGTTAATATCTGTCACGACGTCAGAGCTAGCGCTTTCAAACAATGCGCTGCAACTTTATCTCTATGTTTTCGCCCATTAATAATGTAATCTCTTATTGAAACAGGCCTTTCAGTACAATAAATTAGAACAAAGCGTGGATTCCACTTGCAACCACACGGAACAGTTTATCATCTCAAGTCTTGCGTTACCTGTCTGAAGAAACCACAAAGCCGCTAATCCCAATCCCAATATTTTAGAATTGTTCTTAAAGACATGTGACTGACCTCAGCGCTGCTGCAGACCCTTGTCCTGTTTACTCTTGTCCCTGGTGGCCTCTTTCAGCAGGATGATGAGCTCCGACACAAAGCAAACCAAACCAGTTTGAGGTGTTTGTCTGGCCTCAGTACGTCCCAGACCCATGGAGCATCTTGGGATGAACGAGCTGATCCATGGAGACCTGGCCTCCACTGACAGGACCTGTGGGTCCCCAGCGCACCTTCAGGCCTCTCGTGGAGTCCGTGTCTTGATGGTTCAGGGCTCTTTCGGCAGCAAAAGGGGGACCAGCACAAAGTATTATGTATTATTAAGTATTATTACAATAGAAATTATCTCTAGGTGCTTTACAGAGGCAGAAACCCAGAGCCTGATCCCCCAGGTTAGCACAGTGGCAGGAAAAAGTCCCTTTTAACAGGAAGAAACCTTGAGCAGGACCCGGTTTACAAGGAGGAACCATCCTGCTGAAAGCCAAAAAAAAAAAACCCTCCATAATACAAAATGGACTTGAGAAAAGTGCACTTTTATTGATTTTTCTAGACCAATTACAGCCAAAAGTGCAAAACATGGACAATATTTCCCCCAACTGACACTTGGGAGCAATTGAGAACCACCGCTGTAATGAAAAAAAACAAACCAAAACAAAACACATATATGTTCCTTGGCTGTGAACACATACGGCTATGAGGAACCTGCATAGGGAAAGTGTATATTTTCATTATTATTGCCTTTGTGATATTCATATTGTGCATATTCGTACTGCGATAACGATACGATAACGATATATTGTGCAGCCCTAGTGGGTATCAGGAGTCATCACTCACTATATCTATTAGACGTGTTAGAATGTGTGTTTGTGTGTGTTACACTGGGAATTTATTTGACAAACCGGCCATCAGTCAAGCACTTTTCTTTTTAAGAAGGTTTTAAATGGTGACACATATGCACTATTGTACTGTGACACACATAAAAAGCTGTTTTTGTCCTTACATCTGCTCACATGTGTTTCTGGCCTGACAGTTTGTCAACGCAAACAGCGAGCGAAGGGTGCGCCTCGGGCTTTACTGAGCAAATGTAATCCATGTACATACAGATACATACGGATCTTTTTTGTGCTAATCTGCGATGTTATTTACCTTCACCTGAGATACTTTCTGGTTCTCTGCTGTGTAAATTTAGACTCCATACCAAGTCACTACACCCTTAACAAGTCTTTTTTTTTTCCCTAAGTCAACTGCACTTTATTGTACAGTGTGATTGACTTTTGTCCTCGTATCTGTTGTGTAAATGTCTGGATACTCCTGACATCAGTCTGAGCCAGGACTCCTCGCTCTATAAAAGGAGGGACAGAAGTGCCAACTCACCCACAGCCCTCCAGGAACCTGCAGCAGATGCTTTCGCCATCATTTATACTAGTTCCAAACATCTGTCTGTGAGTATTTCCTCATCTTAAAGACACAACTGGAGCCACTTTCTTGATCCGATTTTCTTTTATTTGCACTCTTGTGTGTGTGGTTTATTTTAATTCTGTATTTAATTGATGCTAAACTGAAAAGCAAAGAAAAAGAGAAGCAAAAGGTAGCTTTACTTTTACTTTTTGCTCGACAGCATCCAGGAAAATGTTGCTTCTCTTGATGTGCTTCTTCGCGCTGCAGCAGGTGCACTCGGCCTGTCTTCTGGTGAGAGTTTTTATTTTTAATCATTTCCCACAGTAGATGAAACTAAAAGCTTTCTGCAGATTAGCAATTATAATAAGGTTTAACAAGGAGGCATTTAGAATTCAAGATGAATCTGGCCAAATTATATATATATATATATATTTTGTTGTTGTTTGACACCTCATTTTTCTGTCTTGTAATAATTTTTTCTTTTTTTGCATTTTAAATGTGCGTTTCCACAGCAAGGTGAGTACAATGTCCAATATTTCAATATTATATTTAATATTCTCATTCTTTTTTAAAGATCAAAAACACCTTCTCTTCTTTGTGGACATTTGAAAGTAATTAAAATTATAATTCTATAATCTTAGTTTGTCTGGTGGTCACATGGTGATTATCGAGCCTCCATAGTCAGTATCACTGCATATTGTGTTTTAATCTCTTAATCTGTTGTTTACTTACGGGATTTAAGTAAAGGTTCTGTGCATGCGTGCATGTGTTCACATCTGTTGGACAGGTATTTGTACAGAGAACACAACTGTTCAGGCCGAGATCGTGGACACGCACAACGCCTTCAGGAGAGACGTTCAGCCGGCCGCCGCTGACATGCTGAAAATGGTGCGTTTCTAAAACGTTCACACTGTTGGGAGGTGTTGATGCACATCTGGAAGGGTTAGTAACATCTGTGTGCTTGGTCAGACACCGAAGCCTTCCTTTAAATATCACTTTTAGATTAATGGCTGAACAAAACTTTTGTACACGTCTGAAAGTCTGGAGCAAAGATAAAAAGATGCTCTCCTCCTGTTTTCCTTCAGACTTATGATGAAAATGTGGCGGCCGTGGTTCAGGCCTGGCTCAGCAAGTGTCTTCTGAAGCATGGACCACCAGCAGCTCGCATGCTAAATGGTATCATTCTTCTTCCATTCCTCGCTCCGTTCTTCGGGTTTCTGGTCACCTAACTGGTCCTCTGAGAGCAAATGGGCTTACCTGCAGTTTTTATTAATACCTTCATTTATTAACAAAGCGTTATAATTAGCAAGATTATGATCAGTTGGCTTTTAATTAAACGGTGTTGAAAATAAATCTACCGGGGTGACAGTCTGAGGATCTATCTCGTTTCCAAGGATACGAAATGGGTGAGAATCTCTTCTACGCCGAATCACTATACTCGTGGAACAAAGTCATCTCCAGCTGGCAGGGCGAGGTCGCCAACTTCCTCTATCCCAACACTTCCGTGAACGGACGCTCAATCGGTCACTACACACAGGTAACAGCAGCCCATCGCTATGGCTACAGTGACTGTGTTCTCACTGAGGAGTCATCCATAAGTAGATCTATGTAAATAAGTCAACAAACCGCTAGTATTTATCCTGTTTGCTGTGTAGGACCTGACAGACAGAGAGTGTTTGGCCCCACCTTTTTGAGAGGACATGTTAGCATGCTAGGTCAGTGTTTCTCAAACTTTTTTAGACCAAGGACCACTGAACCCATAAACACTCACCTGACTCTAAATAGCCCCCAAAACAATATGCTAAGTAACGATGGGGTGCTGGTATGACAGATACATCAGGAAATATACAATAGATGGAATTCTTTAAATTGTGGGAGTTCAAGAAACACTGATTTTACACTGAATTTTAAGTATTGAAATTCAAAATTTTAAAATGTGATTTGTTACGTGTCACCTCGCCGACCACTAGGGGTCGCCTGCGGACCACTCTTTGCGAAACACTGTACTAGCTGAAGGGGGGGTCTGAACCTTTTTCTAACCAATCAAGCTGACAACCCTCTTCCTTTGGCTTTTGGAAAAATAATTGTGAAGGCTTTGCGGGCCGGATTAAGTGGTTCATCGGGCCACATGTGGCCCCCGGGCCTCAGTTTGCCCACCTCTGTCATAGAGGAACCTCAAGCTGAGGAGGGAAACGCTGCGAAAGCTTCTGTGGTCTTTTCTAGACTTTGTTCCTACAGTCTGTAAAAGAGGAGCCGTGAAGACAAAGACAATTAGCAGGGGCTTGAGATGTGGCTTAAATACTTGTATATAAACCTAATGTATATTAATGAGACACAAAATCAGTCTGGAAGGGGTTTCACACCTGTTTTACCTTTATCAGATTGTGTGGAACACTTCCTACAAGGTGGGCTGTGGAGTGGCAGTGTGCTCAAACGTCTATTTCTATGGCTGCCATTACTATCGAGCGTACGTAGCCCTCAGTTCTGATGGTAAACCCTCTGACGCTCTCCTGCAATCTTAAAAAACAGCTGATTGTGTTTGACAGAGGGAACTTTAAAGGTTGGATTCCCTACACGAACGGATCCTCCTGCGCTTCCTGTCCGGGCAACTGTGAGGACAAACTTTGCAGTGAGTACAGTCACACGTGGAGCAAAAACAGCCGTAAATCACTCAAAGATCACCGGTTTCTTCCTCTCAGCCAATCCCTGTCCTGTCATAAACCACTTCCTGAACTGCCCCAGCCTGAAAGCCAGGTTTGGATGCAGCAATCGTTTGGTGTCTGCCTGGTGTCCTGCTTCGTGCCAGTGCAGCCACGAGATCATCCCTGTAGCCTGACGACAAACTCCGGAGTCAGAACATCCGCCAACACCGTGATATGCCTCCAATAAGCTTTACAACAAAGACCGTCCACATTACTGCTCTGTGTGTGTGTGTGTGTGTGTGTGTGTACAGTCAGTTTCCACCGTTTTCACGTTCTGTTGTGTTCTTCTACTGAAGCTGAAACACTTCAATATTCCTTGATCTACACTGGAAGGCGGGACATGAGCTGGTTTCCTCCAAACATGTTTAGAACAAGTTCAACCCTGGTTCCATCGGACCAGCATCTTGTTTCTTACAGTCTGAGAGAACTGTAGGTGCTTTTGTGCAAACTCCAGGTGGACTTTCAGGTGCTTTTTATCCAGGAGAAGCATGAGGTCAACCCATGAATTAAGCATGAGGCCACAACATAACAAATTGTAAAATATACACATTTATACATAAATATATCAAGGGGAAAATGTTACAGTGTCTTTGATGCACATTGTGCCGTTTCACAAGCAAACATGGATTATAAATTGGGGTGTTTATACACCATATTTGCTGATGACCTGCTGAGAACAAGCACATGTGGGCTCACTGGTCATCAAGGTCACACAGCGGTCACAACATGGCCGTTTAAAGTCAATATTAGAGAGGCCGGAAGCCCTGCTCTACTGAAACACAAATATGAGGTACACTGTATCAAATCAGAACATTTACACAAGAGTCGAAAACGAAATATTAATAATTCAAACTTTAAAAAAGCTTCATGGCAGAAATAAAGCAGGAGATGGCACTATTGTACAAGTGGTGAGGTCTCAGAGAGCCGCGGGTTAATAAAGTTATTCTGATGTGAAAGACGACTGTCACGCCTCATCTTTTATGATCACAGTTATTAATTAAAATAAGTATGCTATAAATGCATAAATATTATCCAAACCCATCGCCATTTTTGTGTAATATCTGGCCACATCACTGTGTAGTTTAGAAAGCTGATGTTCTTAGTTTGCGTGACAATTCTGACATGTTTTCCAAAAAAACAAGTAGTATAAAACATACACTGGAAACTACAGTGGAATCTTTAATGAGTGAGGTGGTTGTGCAGAGCTTGGAGGTTTGGATCACATCTGTTTAATATGCAAGATGTCATGACCGAAGAAAAGACCCAATTAAAATAATAATTATTTATTATAGTACTTTGGTTTCAGTAATTCTCATTTTACGGTAAAATAAAGTTGATTTGTGTAAACTGTTAAACAGAGCGGAGCCCCCTCCTGCGGATAAAAAAAAAAAAAAAAAAAAGAATTTAAATGGTCCGACAAGAGCGCCTTCTCTCTTTTACTTGTGTGCACGACACAAAAGTGAACTCGGTGAGTCGGACGCACAAGTTGTGAAGGTCCAGCGGTTCCCGAGTGTGTCTGGACGAGGACCTGAGCTCGGACGCCGCGGACGGACGGACGGAAGCGACCCGGGTGCGCTAGCCCGGCCAGCTAGCTGCTGGCTAAGCGCCTAGCTGCGGCTGGGAGGCACACTTCAGCCCGGGAGCTGCTCACTTTCCTGGGGCAACTTCAGCACAAGGTCTGCTAGCGGGGCGCAGGCAGCCCGCAAGGCAAGTCAGTAAAACTACTAACGACGTGACCGGGAGGTGATAAAGAACCAGGCTGGCGTGTTAATTCAACCCATTTCTAGTCTAAAGTCGGCGGTTGCAGCGAGCAGCCGACAAAAGCAGGCGGTTAGTTCGGTGAAAACAGAGCAGCGTCGATTGGGTGACTGTTTTTGTTAGCAGGGAAACCTATCGACCGACTGAACATCCGCTTTCGGCTCCAAGCCTCCACAATGGACCTGGACGGGGAGGAAAAGAGCCGCCGCAGACGCGCAGGTTCTGGCTGTTTGGACCGGTCGTGCTAATAGGCGTGTTTTCTCTCCCGTGTAGGGAAGCAGCAGCAGCCCTGGCTGGAGCCGAGCCGAGCCTCAGAATGGCACCGCCGCATGCAGCTGTCACGCCAGCAACCCGGAGTCCGTCTGAAATATAAGCGTGCTCGACGGCGTGTGCATGTGTGCACGGGCGTGCTCCAAGCGCCGATGGCGGAGTTCGGGGTGGACGGCAGCCTGTTTCCGGTGAATCTCGGGGATGCGACCATACCCAGCGAGGAGGCGGCGGTGCTGAACGGGGAGTGTGTGCCGTCAGAGGGCACGCTCGCTTCCGGATCCCCCATCACACCTGGCGGCCAGGCCGGCCTGGGCACCAGCAGCACCTCCGTGTGCCGGGATGGCACATCTGAAATGCCTCGCAGAAGCAGCATTATCAAGGTGTGTGTGTGTGTGTGTGTGTGAATTCAGGATGAAGAGCGTGCTTTAAATACATACTCATGCCAATGAAATGGGTGTTTCCACAACAGCTCATTGCAGCCACATCACCCATTTTCTTAAATATCATCTCATAATGAAGAGCTGTGTGTGTGTGTGTGTGTGTGTGTGTGTGTGTGTGTGTGTGTGTGCGCACATATGTTCAGAACTGCAAGACATAGAAACAATAGGCCCGCCACACGTGTCATGTTGCATGTCTGACCTTTCCATCCAAACACTTCTGCTTGTTAGAAACTGCAAAGCTTTTGTGGACAGAGATCAAAGAGAATTAGAACATCAAAGGTTGATGCTGCTTAAACAGTGAGGACTTGTCAGCAGACAAACCCTTCCTGTCTGAATGTGAAAAGTCCCTGCATCCGATGTATTTAAAAGCACATCCACACCTTTTTTTATACCAGCTGTATAAAAATATTGGCAGAGATCCGTCTCCATGGCTGCTCAACCTGTTTTTCTGGGTGTAAATGTGTGTTTGAGTAAGAAAATAGAGTTGTGAATGTTATTTTCAGCTATAATCTAAAACTTTTGCAGAATAAAAACTGCATTTAATATTTGAGCTTACGTGGTAGACTCATCTAATCATCATCTGGACAGAGGATGTGAATTATTGCAGGTATGTTATAGCGGTCTGGATCTTACAGACTGGACTACAGGACTCAGAAAGCTGAACCGTGTGTTTGCTTCGACTGTAGTCTGTGATGAAATGTGCTAATAAGCCAGTCTGAGTCCGTGGAAGTGGATTTCTGTCTGGCCTCTGTGCGGTGGTGGCAGCGCACCAATGTTACAGCTGTTGTGAAGTCCTGGAAGTCCTGGAACTCGTCTGGGTGTCTGGTGAGGTGATGCAGACAAATGGCAGGACTGGGAAGGAGCGGCGCTCGCACCTCTTGGCCGACTAAATGACGTCTTTTGTAAATCTTTTAATTTCATGGTGCTGATTTCTCAACTTGCAGCGCTGCTCCACCCAGTTTCAGACGCTCGTCGCTCAGCATTTCAGTGATGGAAGCCGTTTTTCAAGCACCTTCGGGAGGCTGAGTATAGATGCTGGACTTATTGGACAGTGGACAGACTGACTGCATTTTCTGGAGAATAAAAAATAGAATAAAAAATAAACGCGAAAAATATATTGTCTTTTTTTTTTATATATTCTATCATAGCATAATGAGCTTTAATAATACACATTCTGTCCTGTCCTGTACACCTTAAAGAATTAGAGCAATTTAATGACTTGACCATCAGAACTAGTTGGCGTGTTGCTGTGGATGGTGGGTCTGCAGACGTAGGTTCAGATCTGTAGCGTTAGCGCTTTTCACTGGTGCTTTTTTACAGCAGATTTTCCAGATGTCTTCCTCCAGGTTACTGGGCTCTGCTTCGTTGTTAGGATAAAAACCAGAATGTACCCACAGAGGTGCCGTGGTACGAGAACCAGAACCTCCCCTTCCTCCATGCTGTTATTATCCTAGCCACAGCATATTATCCTAGCCATAGCATATTATCCTAGCCGTAGCATATTATCCTAGCCACAGCATATTATCCTAGCCGTAGCATATTATCCTAGCCACAGCATATTATCCTAGCCATAGCATATTATCCTAGCCACTGCATATTATCCTAGAAGTAGCATATTATCCTAGCCATAGCATATTATCCTAGCCACTGCATATTATCCTAGAAGTAGCATATTATCCTAGCCATAGAATATTATCCTAGCCATAGTTCGCTACCGATCCGATCAAGACGAGAGCTAAACAACATTTGGTTGCCACGGTGACGCTGCTCCTGCTGCTGGCGCAATACGATGACGTCAGAATCAGATTCATAGTTATTTTATGCAACTTTGTGGATGAAATAAATAATTGACTAATTCCGAATATGAAAAAAATAATCGCGATTGACAAATAATGTAATATTTTTATACAAACAATAATTCTGCTCTTGAATCGTAAAGGATGCTCTCAGAGGAAATAGGCTGAATGCATCTTTATCTTCAGCAGAAATAACTGCTGCTTCATCCTTGTGGTTTTGCTGCCCTCATGGGCATGTGACCACATCTCACAGATCATCTGTTTCTTTCGAGCGGTTTAAAAACTGAGGGAACGTCACCTGTTTGTGAGATAACGCTGAGTCTGCCTTCTGTTCCTCCTCACCGAGGGAGCACAGCAGAACATTCCAACTGCACCCAGGGGCCCGGCCCGGGCCTGGGCTCAGCTGCGACGGGCCCCAAGAGTTTCCCTCCGTTGAACTGAAATCAACCACACAGAATTGAAATAAAAAAAAGTCTTATTGCATTGATTATTGTCGTTGATGTTAAAGTTAAATCTGACACATCAGCAATGAAAATAAGACCAACAACGTTGCTGTCAACTAGTTTTTCTTTGCCATTAAAGTGACTATGTTAAACATAGTTACTGGGATTTCCTCCACTTTGTCAGTGACATCTGCTGTAATAAAGTTGTTATTACACTTTATTCTCCACCTTCTTGAGAGGACATGTTAGCGTGCTAGGTGAAGGAACAGTCTGAACCTTTTTCTAACCAATCAAGCTGACAACCCTCTTCATTTGGCTTTTGGAGAAATGATTGTGAAGGCTCTGAGGGCCGGATTAAAGCGTTCATCGGGCTACATGTGGCCCCCGGGCCTCAGTTTGCCCACCTCTGCTGTTAGGTGATGTTATTCATGGTTTGGATCTAGAGTACAAGTGGACTTCCTGTCTAATGTTGATTGAGTCACGGTGGAGAAGACTTTAAAGCAGTCTGGAGTCCAACCCGCCGGTAGAAAATGGTTTGTAGCTTCATGGTAATATCTTTGCCAACAGGAGATAATGAATAAGCTCATAACCCATTTCCTGTTGCAAGAGGAACATGCGCAGGACGGGTTGCAGCGATAACATATATGACCATCTAGGAGCGGTAATAACAGCTCAGGTGTGGTGAGATCAGGTCTGCTGTTTGTGAAGACACAGATGATTTACCGCTGTTTTTGAAAATCATCACAACATTTAGATTCACGCCTCTACGTCCAGATTGTGTTGAGTAACAGACCTGAGCCGACCTTCCCATGACCTTCACACGATGAGCTGGTGGGGATTCTTTTGCTCATTTTGTACAACGCTCATTTGAACTGGTTGGAGGTTTGTGATGCTGCTCCTTGCTGGTATTTCACTCTCTCTGTTTGCTTCCAGGACGGCTCCAGACAGCGTAAGGAACGAAAGAAGACGGTGTCGTTCAGCAGCATGCCCACCGAGAAGAAAATCAGCCGCGCCAGCGACTGCATCAGTGCCATGGTGGACGGATGCGAGCTGAAGAAAATCCGATCCAATTCCCGCATTTACCACCGCTACTTCCTTCTCGATTCTGACATGCAGTCTCTACGATGGGAGCCCTCGAAGAAGGAGTCGGAAAAGGCCAAAATTGATGTGAAATCCATCAAGGAGGTCAGGACGGGAAAAAACACGGACACTTTTAGAGCTAACGGAAGCTACGATCAGATATCGGAGGACTGTGCTTTTTCCATCGTCTTTGGGGAGAATTACCAATCCCTGGACTTGGTAGCAAATTCAGCAGATGTAGCTAACATCTGGGTGACGGGCCTGCGCTACCTCATCTCCTACGGGAAGCACACCTTGAACATGATCGAGAGCAGTCAGAACAACATGCGGCTGTCGTGGCTGGGCCAGCTCTTTGAGCAAGCGGACGGCGGCCACAGGAAGCAGCTAGCAATCTGTGCGGCCGTGCAGCTCGTCAAAAAGCTCAATCCGGGACTTAAAAATCTCAAAATTGAGCTGAAGTTCAAGGAAATTCATAAAGCTAAAGACAGGGTTGGCTCTGGGGTGACAAAAGAGGAGTTCATTGAGGTCTTTCACGACCTCTGCACCAGGCCGGAAATTCACTTCCTCTTTGTCCAGTTCTCCAGTAACAAGGAGTTCCTGGACACCAAGGACTTGATGATATTCCTGGAGGCAGAGCAGGGCATGGCAGAAGTCAGCGAAGAGGTCAGCTTAGGGGTCGTTCGGAAGTACGAGCCTTCCCAGGAGGGCCAGCTCAAGGGCTGGCTCTCCTTGGATGGCTTCACCAACTACCTGCTGGCTCCCGAATGTCACATTTTCGACCCGGAACATCAAAAAGTGTGTCAGGACATGAAGCAGCCCCTGTCCCACTACTACATCAACTCGTCTCACAACACGTACCTCATAGAAGATCAGTTCCGAGGTCCCTCTGATGTGACGGGTTACATCCGTGCGCTCAAGATGGGCTGCAGAAGTGTGGAGCTGGACGTGTGGGACGGGCCTGACGGCGAACCCGTCATCTACACGGGTCACACCATGACCTCCCAGATTTCCTTTCGCAGCGTCATCGATGTGGTGAACAAGTACGCCTTTGTTGCCTCAGAGTTCCCGTTAATCCTCTGTTTGGAAAACCACTGCTCCCTGAAGCAGCAGAGGGTGATGTTTCAGCACCTCAGGAAAATCCTGGGGGACAAAATCCAACTAGATCCTCCAAGAGCCGAGGACTGCTACCTTCCCTCCCCTGACCAACTAAAAGGGAAGATCTTGGTGAAGGGTAAGAAGCTGAATTCCGAATGCACCGCTGCAGAAGGCGAGGTGACCGATGAGGACGAGGGGGCGGAGATGTCGCAGCGGATGAGCATCGAGTCCGCCGAACAACAGCAGACCGTTGCAACCAAGAAGTTCCTGCTCACTAAGGACCTCTCCGATTTGGTGACCTTGTGCAAGTCTGTGGAGTTCAAAGACTTTCCTACATCTTTCCAAAGCCAGAAGCAGTGGGAGCTCTGCTCCTTCAACGAGGTCTTTGCCGGTCGCTGCGCCAGCGATTTCCCCGGCGACTTTGTGAACTACAACAAGAAGTTCCTGGCTCGCGTTTACCCTAGCCCCATGAGGATCGACTCCAGCAACATGAATCCACAAGATTTTTGGAAGTGCGGCTGTCAGATGGTGGCCATGAATTACCAGACCCCTGGCCTGATGATGGATTTGAACATCGGCTGGTTCCGCCAGAACGGAAACTGCGGCTACGTGCTGCGTCCGGCAATAATGAGGGAGCAGGTTTCCTATTTCAGCGCCAATACCAAGGAGTCCGTGCCTGGCGTTTCTCCGCAGCTTCTGCACATAAAAATAATCAGTGGACAAAACTTCCCCAAGCCCAAAGGCTCGGGTGCTAAAGGAGACATCGTGGACCCTTACGTGTACGTGGAAATACACGGCATTCCTGCAGACTGTGCTGAGCAGAGGACGAAAACGGTCAACCAGAACGGCGACACCCCTCTGTTTGACGAGAGTTTTGAGTTCCAGATCAATCTGCCCGAACTCGCCATGGTGCGTTTCGTGGTGCTGGATGATGACTACATAGGCGACGAATTTATCGGTCAGTACACCATCCCCTTCGAGTGTCTTCAGCCTGGCTTTCGCCACGTCCCGTTGCAATCCCTGACTGGAGAAGTTCTGCCCCACACGTTGTTGTTTGTTCACGTGGCCATAACCAATCGGAGAGGAGGTGGCAAACCACATAAGAGGGGTCTGTCTGTACGAAAGGGCAAGCGGAGCAGAGAGTATGCTAGCATGAGGCTCTTGTTGCTTAAAGCTGTGGATGATGTCTTCAAAAGCGCCTTGCTGCCCCTGAGGGAGGCAACGGACCTCAGAGAAAACATGCAGGTAAGAGAACAACCCCAAAACTAGGAGTAGCGTTTGTTCGTGTTGGCAGAAGAATTCCAGAAATCTGCGTTTAGTAGATTCTTTCTAAGTTGTAACACTGGTAGTGGGTTTGTGGGGTGGGCAGAAGAGCTGGGTGTGGCACCAGTGGAAAAGGGGCCAAAAACGGTTTCTCCTGCTGGTGCCATCGGCTCCAGGTTTGAGCTTCTGAGGCTCCGTTGCTGTGGTCAGTATGTCTTTAAGTCAGGTTTGGCTTAGTGACTCGCCTTAGCAGATTAGTGACTCGCCCCGATTTGGGGGCTCAGACGCCTGAAATCATGTGGTGTGAACACGGCTTTAGGTGGAGGATGGTTGTGTTCAGCAGTGAGTGTGGAGCCCTGCTGACGGGTCTTCTGGTGGAGGCAGCGTGAAGGTGTGGATCTCCGCTTGTCGTCACTGGAGGAGATTCTGCAACCAGCAGCAGACCCGTATCTCCACCACCTCCAGAGTCTGGGAGTGGAGCTGGTGGAAAGGCCTGGCAGGGGACCAGGCCGCTGTGGCTACGTCCTCACCGGCCCTCCCAATTAGTCGTTAAGTTGTCATTATTTTGGGGTCAGTCTGCGGGCAGTTGCGCATTCTTGGAGATCGGATTGTGAACAATGTCCAGCACAAAGACCTACAGTGATGCTGTTAAAATACCAGAAGACAACTCATCCAAAGGTGTTCCTGAAAGTTCCAGTGACGTTGACTTAGTTATAAAACGCAGCAAGCAAACACTGCAAGAGTGCGTGCGTGTCGCAGCAGCTTTGTGGACTTGTGAGTGTGCAAATGAGGCAAAACCTCCTCTACAGGTATAAGCAAGTTTCTGAGCCTTTCGAAATATGGACTTCCTCTAGGAAATCTCAGATCTAGTTTAGTCAATTTAGTCAATTTCCCATGTCTGGGATCAATAAAGTATTTCTATTCTATTTATTCTATTCTATCTATCAGGTGTAATCAAATGTGTCGCAGTTTACAGCTCAGAAAGAAATGAAATGTTCCTGTAACTGATGTATGCACAATGGTTGCACAACCTCTTCTCAGCTGCAGGGAATTTTACATTTAAATACACCATGTTTGCACCTGCATTAGGGCTGCACCATGTGGACAAACATTCATATCTCGATATTTATGCTCAATATCTCGATATCGATGCAATATGACAAGTGTTATTTGATATTTTAACTCTAGAAATGGTAAAAACCAAGTATGATTTCAATAAAACTGCATAATAATATGAAATGGACATGGGAAATTTGCACTTTTATTGACTTTTTTATTTTATATGTTGCTCCCAACTGGCACTTAAAGAACCACTACTGTAGTGAAAGCACAGAAGGAAACCAACACGTATGTGTTCACTGGCTGTGCTGTACATGCCGGGATCGGCTGTGCTGTACGTGCACACGGACTTGTGTATTGTTTGCATCGTTGCCTTTGCGATGTTCATATTGTGCATATTCATACTGCGATAACGACATATTGTGCAGCCCTCACCTGCATGTGACTATCTCTGCACTAACAGTAATTCTTCTTAAAGTTTACTAGCGCTTCCATAAAGCTGCATCTGTGTTCAAGCCCAGCTGCTTCCCTCCCTTTGTGCAGAACGCCATCGTGTCCTTTAAAGAGCTGTGTGGCCTTTCAGCGGTGGCGAACCTCAAGCAGTGCATCTTGGCCCTTTGTCCTCGACTGATGGGTCCTGACAGCAGCCCTCTTCTGGTGTTCAACCTTCTTGACCAGTACCCATACCTGGAGCCCCAGGGCCTGCTACCAGACCTCCTCAAGAAGGTTGTCACAACATATGATCTAGTGAGTACACGTTGTAGGGCTGAAACAATTAATCAAATCATTTGAGTGATTCGATGACTAAAAATCTTCAATAAAAATTATTTGTGTCGAAGCTTCGTTTAAATTCGGTCCACTGTACTTTGCGCTGTGTTTGGCACAGATCGTCACTTCTGTTAGGGTTAGGCTTTGGCTACTGGTACGTCACGGAAGATCGATGTGAGGCGCAGAGAATTGCAAAGAATTTAACATTAAAAAGAAAAGAAAACAGTGCAATGTGTCTACTGGAACAAGCGGTTAGCTTAGCATAATAGCAGCACCTCCAAAGGAGACATCTGGTCTCTGCTAAAAGTCCACCAGGCTGGAAACAGACTGGAAACAGTAAGCTAAGCTAACGATAATTAGCAGCAATTAACATAAATCAGTGTGATCCATGACTGAGAGAAGTCTGTGAGCTAACACACTTTGTTTACAGCTCTGTGGAAAGGCTGATTCACAACTTTAATCAATCCCGCAGCTAATCTGCTAGCTAGCACGTTTCCTCAACTCGGCTAAATTTTTGCTTAATATAATTATAATAATAATCCACGGAAAATAAAGTGCTGTAGTGAGTTTGTTAAAGCCTGAACTTCAGTTAGGTAAATTGTAAAAGTCATTTTAATTAACGCCGTATCTAAGTTTGATATTATTTTGAGCAGGTTCAACACAACAAGAACGTTACGGATGCTTTTCAATAAAGTTAGAGTGATATAAAAAAAAAAGTCAGCGTGCGCAGTATAGTTCTTATCCGATTACTCGATTAATTGGCAGAATAATCGATAGAATACTCGATTACTAAAATAATCAGTTGCTGCAGCCCAAGTTTTTATTAATTTTATCGTTTCTGTTTTTTTTATTATGAGGTTTTGCCGCTATTTTGATTTTTCTTTTTAAGTAATATGATATTCAGGCTACAGTTTCAGACAGTTGATAGTTGAAGAAGAGCTGAACAGACACAGTAAAGGGGAGTTTAACTTCAAGTTTGATGAATAATGTATGAACACAGCTAGAGAACTGGCCCAGCTCCAGTCCCACCAGTTGGGAGGATGCACTCTTTCCGTGGCAAAGTGGGCAGCGCTGCCCCCTCGCAGCCAAACGAGGTTTTGGGTTATTTTAGCATGATCATTTTACAAATAATTTGTTTACTAAGGAAATGCTAATGAACCTGCTCATTAGCAAAGTGGGTTAAAGGAATGAAAGTGGACCATCCTTGACTGCAGCAGCCTGGAGGAAACAAAGTCATCAGACTCACTTCTTCCTTTTGGCTGTTGTATTGTGTTTCCAATTATTCTGTGAGGAGAGTTGAGTCAGTGCTTAAGGAAACTGCATCACAGACCTCAGAAAACACCAGATTTCTCCAGTTTCATTGAGACTCTCAGTCTGCAGGTCAGCGGACATGTTGAGGCTGTGCTTAACGACACAGAAGCCAAAATTAGCATATTTGATGGCTGTAATTTCCCTTCATTTAAGAAGAATCTTCTGTACTAAAAACCAGAAATGAGAGTTGTGTTTTGGCACCTTAATTACGGTTGATTCTTGACACAATGACACTTTTCCACATAGTTGTAATTTCTTTTAGGAGTTTAGGGGGTACAACCCTCTTCATTTGGCTTTTGGAGAAATGATTGTGAAGGCTCCGCGGGCCGGATTCAATAGTTCATCGGGCCACATGTGGCCCCCGGGCCTCAGTTTGCCCCCCTCTGGGTTAACATGATTGCAATTACACATTTGTCAAGGACCTCCTGACATAAAACACCGCCACAGACTGAAACTGCCTACGACTTTACAATGAAATGTCCTTTTTGATGTGTTGTTTTGTGTTTAATCAACCTTGTTTCAGGTGATCCAGACCAGCAGGACCCTCCTGGAAAACTCTGAGGGAGTGTATGAGCGAATACTGCAAACTCAGAGAGCAGGTGAGAGATGGAACCTGCAACTGATGCCTCTTTGTCCGGCATGGCGTGTTTTTTGCTGCTCTGCCTGTCTAATGCGTTGGAACATAAGGCAGTAACTCCATTTAGGTTTTCTGGAAGCAAAGCCAGGCTGGCAGCACATCAGTGAAAGCTGGCCCGGTTTTCAAAAATACTCACACAGACCCCACCTCAGGAGGGAGGCTGTCGGCACAGGGCAGACTCTTTTTTTGTGTGTTTCTGTTATTTTGCCATTTCTTTAACTTGTTTTAACTTGATGTTGACACGATTGTCATCAGGGTGCAGCTGAACGTGCACTGTCGGTGAAGCTGGTTTTCAAATTTTCAGTCCGAGTGAAGCATCCTGTCATTTGCGTAGCTGTTTAATTACATTTTTAGGTCAGCCTCTCTACTGCCTTTACTTTAAGCCTGTTGTTATTGTAAAAAATAGCTCATTGTTTCTTTTTTTACACTCGTATGGAAGAGTGCATCGCATTTCGATGTGTTCTGTTTTTTTTTTTTTGTTTTTTTTTTTATTTATTCCACAGTGAACTGGTCCCGTTTGTTCCTCCACTGAGGATGGATGACTTTAGCGGTCATTCTGCGTTGGGAGTATCTGATTGTGAATTATTGATTACTCGTATTACTCATTCAACCATCTGAAGCAGCAGCTGATCCAGCCGTCCCGTCCAGCGTGTTCGGCTTCTTACTGGGAGACGTTTTATCTCAAATAATGAATTAGAAAATGAATAAAAAACTCTGTTGTTGTGAGTTTGCGTCTGCGCTCACCTACATTTGTGTCTGACTGTGTGTAAACGGGATGTGTGCCCATGTTTTGCTTGAAAACTGGGTCAGGACAAACCCAGATGTAGGTTCTGGATTCTCAGCTGCTTTACGAGCTAAGCTAGTTCAGGCGGGTGATGGGTTGAAGCCATATTTGTTGTTTTACGTGTGAAACGTTGTGGCAAATCTAACCCTCTGTCGAGGAAAGCCAACCACACACCTGTTATGGTAATTGCACGCGGAGGGGCATCGTTTCATGAGCGCACGCTTGTTTCCCTAGCAACCGTGCCAACAGGGGCCGGCACAAACCCCCAGCTGATATTGGCGCTTGGAGCGGAAATGAGAGCGTGACAATGTTGGGCTCTCCTGGAAGTGTCTGTAGCAGGAACTTCCTGTTATTCCTAACGCAGAGCCACGCTGCTGCTGCTGCGTTGAAGCTCTCCAAGGTTAACCCGGCGTGAAACATGATCTTACTCAGGCTCAGTCATGCAAAGAAAGCGGAAGGCGGAGGTGGAAAAGATCCTCAGGAGACGTCCCTCCTTGATGCTAATACACACTGAAAGAACCTAAGGCTTCTCATTCTGGTATTAGGGCTTTCCTTTTTTTGTTCTACCAAACCACTTCCTTTTTCTAACTTTTTTTTTTCTCTGTGTGTGTTTATACGTGTACATGAAAGGTGAATATAACCTGACTTTCAGCTTGATCCTGGATGCTGTTTTTCTCCTTTAGCAATGGAATTTCACGAGAACTTGAATGACCTGGCAGTCAGGGAGGGCTTGAAGGGCCGAAAACTGCACAAGGCAATGGAGAGCTTCACGTGGAATATCACCATCCTGAAGGTAAGGTTCTCACACACACCTAGAGGCGTGCGACGGCTTCTAGCTAACAGCAGCTGCTGTGGTTTCACCGTATGCTAACGACAGGCGCTAGGGCGCCTTTCAGGGATGTGCACAGTTAGATTTGATTAACAATGTGGCTAAAGTTGCTTTTCTCGGTCACTTTATTCCTTAAATCAGATCCAGTCCTCAGCTCCGCATGCTTGTCTGCTTCCTGTTGACCTCCTGCCAGGTAGTTCCACCCTCAGCATCCTTCTACCTGCATATTCACTGTTCCAAACCTTCTCAGTCTGGTTCACCTCCAAACATCTGACATGTGCTCTCCCTCTGATGGACTCATTCCTGCTCCTCTTCCTCCTGGTACCTCCCAAAAAGAACCTCAACGTCTTCATCTCTGCCTCCTGTCTCCTCCTCAGTGTCTCTGTCTCTAAACCAGTCACCATCGCAGGTTTTACCACCATCTTCTACACTATGGGTGGGCAATTCTTTAGCCTGAAGGGCCTCGTTGGGTTGTAGATCTTGATGAAGGGGCCGGTCAGGTGGTGCAGGAAACTAACCCCCCAATGAGGATCAGAGGTTAGTTAAAGATCCTGCTTGATGGACTATTGACTGAGGAAATATTTAGAAGAGCCTGAAAACTGGTCCAACTAGAGATGGAGGATGAAGCTCCAGATGATGTTTGGCCCCACCTTCTTGAGAGGACATGTTAGCATGCTAGGTGAAGGTGGGGGGGGGTCTGAACCTTTTTCTAAGCAATCAAACTGACAACCCTCTTCATTTGGCTTTTGGAGGAATGATTGTGAAGGCTCTGTGGGCCGGATTCAATAGTTCATCGGACCACATGTGGCCCCCGGGCCTCAGTTTGCCCACCTTTGTTCTACACCTTTCGCTCCATTCTTGTAGATACTCTATCGCACCAGACACTTCACCAGCTCCAACCTGCTTCTTCACCTCTTTTCCACTCGCTCTTTTTCTGGACTCGCGAGCCACTTCCACCTCCTTCATCTTTCCTCGTGTCACCTCACTGCTCCACCCAAGTCCCTCTCATTTCTCAGGCATCACATTCAGATTGGAGAGTAGATCCAGAGGTGGATCACTGATCACATTAGCACTAACAGGACAGAACAACAAACTTTGTTGCATCAGACCAGAGAATCCTTACTTGGTCTTTTAACTCGTTTGAGGAGAGGTTTTCATCTGTTCACTCATCCAGCCCAGAATGGTGGAGGACCGCAGTGATGTTTGACCTTCTGGAGTGTTTCCATCCAAAGCTCAGTTAAAGTGATTCCTGGCTTCTTCCTTTTCTCCAGATTGTTCGGTCAGACAGCCAGCTCTGGGAAGAGTCCTGGTTCCTCCAATTGTCTTCCCTTTCAGAAGGATGGAGGCCACTGACAAGGTTCTTGTGGACCTTCAGTGGAGAAGAAATGTTTTTATAGTCTTCTCCAGCTCTGTGGCTGGGTACAGTCCTGTCTCTGAGCTCTGGAGGCCGTTCTTGTCATGATGTGGTTTTTACTGATGGCATCAGCTTGGAGACCTTCTACAGACCAGCGTGTCCTTCCAAATCACATCCAAAAAACATAAAAATAGATGATGCGGAGTTGAAAGTGTAAACCAGCTTCTGTTTGGAACTGATAAGGATTTCAGCCCTTTCAGACCTGGTGATGGTCACCATATGGCTGTAAAGTTCAGCCAAATCCCTGCTAATCCAACGTACAGCAGCTAGAGTGACTGATGCAGACAGGGTTGGTCTGATTTTTCACTTTTATCACTCTGTCATCCATGTACGACTAGGAATTTCTGGAGATGATTAATTGTCAGAAAAATAATCGCAACTGACGAATACATTATCTATTTTTTTTAATATTCTGCTATCATAGCATAATGAGCTTTAATAATCTACATTCTGTACTGTCGTACACCTTAATGAATAAACAATTTAATGACTTGTTTAACATCCAGAAATAGCATATTATCCTAGAACAGCATATTATCCTTGCATAGCGTATTATCCTAGCCATAGCATGTTATCCTAGCCATAGCGTATTATCCTAGCCATAGCATATTATCCTAGCCATAGCATATTATCCTAGCCATAGCTTGCTGCTGCTAGCATATTGTCCCTAACCATAGCATATTATCCTAGCCTGACATATTATCCTAGCCACACCATATTAGCAACCTTTCCATGGCTCGCTGCTGCTGGCATCTTATCCTAGCCATAACACATTTTACCCAAGCCGTGGCATGTTATCCCACAGCCATAGCATATTATCCTAGCCATGGCTTGCTGCTGCTGGCATATTATCCTAGCCATAGCATGTTATCTAGCCACAGCATATTATCCTAATACACCATATTAACCTTTCCATAGCTCGCTGCTGCTAGCATCTTATCTATATAACATTTACCAAGCCGTAGCATGTTATCTAATAGAAGCATATTATCTAATATAGCATCTTATCCTAGCCATAGCATGTTATCTAGCCAAGCATATTATCCTATTACATGGCGTATCTATGTAGCATTTTATCCTAGCCATAGCATATTATCCTGGCCATGGCTTGCTGCTGTAGCATATTATCTAGCCATGGCTGTTATCCTGTGACCCATATTGTCCTTTGCCATGGCCTTTCGCTGCTGCTGGCATCTTATCCTATACATAACATTTACTTACCCAAGCACGTAGCATGTTATCCTAAGCATATTATCCTAGCCTTAGCATCTTATCCTAGCCTTAGCTCGCTGCTGATCCGATCAAGACGAGAGGTAAACAACATGTGGTTGCCACGGTGACGCTGCTGCTGCTGCTGATGGTGCAATACGATGACGTGAGTCAGACTCAGATTCACAGTTCATGCTCGCGACGGCCCTGCATCCGTTTGGAAGGCGACGTTGTTGAATTCCATGTGTGAACGGGGCTACAGCTGCCCCCCGTGGCGTGCTGATGCGGCAGCTCTCACATCTCTCCTCCTCCCTCCCCTCAGGGTCAGGCAGAGCTGCTGAAACACGCCAGGAGCGAAGTCCTGGAGAACCTGAAGCAGATCCACTATGCTGTTCTGGCCTGTAAGCTGACCAAAGGTGGACAAACCATCAGCTCCTCTGGCTCCGATTCCAAGAGCAGAACGAGCCTGGAGGCCATCCCTGAGAAGGCCACAGGGGAGGACGAGCTCACCGATGAGGACAGCTAAAGACGAGCTTCTGCCTCACCGAGCTCACGGTCGTTCCAGGTGTTGCAAGCACAGCTGTACCTTGTCTTTGTAATAATCGGACACACGTTTGGCCAGTATTTAGTTCACTGTCGTCGTCTCAAAATCGCTGAAGATGCACTGAAAGAGGCTTTCAAGACCAGCGGAGTCACAGCTGACGGTCGTCTGGCTGTTAGAGTCGCACATCACCCCAGTAGCACTGAGGACAAGCAGCACCACAGCCCACTGCTCGCTTCCTGCCTCGTGGCGGTTGGACGCAGAAACCGTGCGCTTGTCCTCCGCAGACCAGGAGCAACAGATAGAAAGAAGAGCCTTCCGTTTGTTGGAAGATCTTTAAAGCACAACTTTTTTTTTTTTTTTTTAAGGAGGTATTAATGTAGCAGGAAGAGTGAAGAGGAAACGGAAGACAGGACATGTCAAGAAAAAAAATAGCTGTTTACAATACGGAAGTGCTCCATGTTCTTGTCTGCCAAAAGAGTGTAGAATACTGTGTTTGTAAGGACCTTCTGGCTTCCTGTTTCTCTGCAGAGCGCATTGATTTATTTTATTGTATACTTTGAAACCTAAAATGTATTTTATAGAATATATATCATTAGGAAGGTGGTTGAGATGGTGAGACAAGGAGAGAGAAAGCAATCCCATTAGGCTACTTTGGTATTTTGCTGTGGAAGAGTGACTGGTTGCGCACCAGTCTTCACCGGGTGATGTGAAAACAAAGATGGTGTAAGGTTTGAATCCATTTGCAAGGTTTGGATGTGTTTCTGCCCCCAGCTTGAGCCTGGAGTTGACCTGGACCCTCTTTCAGGGACCCAGTCTGTTCCTCCTCAATCACCCTTCGTTACACGTTTGAACTCAGGTGGAGGAAGAAGGCGGAGAAGGACGCGGACGTCAGACTGTGAACTGTGTGTTTTTTTTTTGGTTTGTTTTGTTTTTTTGTTTTTGAAGCTGATGTGACTTCCTGTAACTGCGGTGACGTTAAATGCAACATTTCATCTGTGGCTCTGTAAGCTAAACATCTACTTGGGTGGATGTTCTACTGCTGTACCTTTCTTTTCTTCATCAGACAACTGAAATAAAGGTTTTTCATCACTTGTTGGCTGGAGGAAGCGTTCTTCTGCTCAGCGCCGGAGCCGACCCCACCTCTTCCTCTGCTTCCGTCAGCTTTCGCCATCCTGCTCTGACCTTTCTGCACCGAGTCATCGTGTTCACTCCAGCCGCCGGCAGAGAAACAATAAGAGCAGTGTTTCTCAAACTTTCTGAGAGCAGGGACCACTGAACCCTTAAATAAACACTCACGGACCACCTGACTCTAAATGTGATTTGTTACGTGTCACCTCGCGGACCACTAGGGGTCGCCCGCGGACCACTGGGGGTCCATGGACCACTCTTTGAGAAACACTGAATAAGAGGTAAAAGATGCCTCCAGTTTGCTTCGGCGTGCGCTCCAGCCGCTGCTTCCTCCGTCTTCAGCCTGCTCGAACGTGTCTTTTCTGACCTGGAACATTAACTGTTAATGTCCAGGGCTAGTCGGATGATTAATGCATGGCCGTTAGTGATTATTCGTTTCTCCAGCCTCTGCTGCTTGTGCAGAGCTGGAGGAGGGTGTGAATCCGTATCGATTACCTCTGTGTGTGCTGGGTTAAGATGGGACCCTGGGGAAATTACAACTCAGGTGGATCCACCTCCAACACACACGCAGGTTGCCGGCAAAAGCTTACTGGCCTGTAAATACAAAGAGCACATAGCTTATATTTAATGGTCTCACTGCAAACAGGCTCAAAGTGCGACTGTTTCATCAAGAAATACCTGCATGTTCAGCGGTTCTGAGCACTCCTCGCGGAGGAATACGCTTTAGAAATATTTGTTGTTGCTGTCAAACACAGATTCACAAACGGACCTTTTTCAGCACGTTTAGCCCTGTGGTAGACGTGTCCTGCAGGTAGAAGCTAGCTAGACAGCAGCAATGTTGACATATTCTGTTGTTTTTCGTATAACTGATGTCTTCAGAGGGCCAGAGCCTTCACACGAGTCTGGTGGACGTCTCCAGTCCTGAAGGGGAACTTTCCTGTTCTTCATTACGGCCCAAGTCTTCTTCCCGCTCACACTTAGCTATGTTGATTTAACAGCGGCTTCAGAGCAAAAGTGCTTGAATCAGACCACCTACACCAGCATGTGGACTGTAATTAGACCGTTAAAAGCTCAGGTTTAGTCTGGAAAGGTTCAGAGAAGCGTTTTATTCCGAAGATCTTCATCACCTGAAATGCGACAGCGTAATAAAAGTCTCTCTTCTGCAGTCAAAACAAGTGCTTCAAGCTGCCGGAGCTATTCAGAGACGAGTAAAGGTGCGAGTTCCAAAATTGCGTCTGGCTTGTGAACAAAATGAAAGTCATTATTCTGAGTTTTGATGGTAAACATTGTCTGCAATGAATCAGGCACTGTGGCAGCGTTCAGACCAGAGTGTTTTTGCTGCTTCAAGGACGCGTTCCTCACAGAAGTAAGCAGAAGCTGTGAGGATGGACAGATGGACGTGTGCTCCAGAGCGGCTGCTCTGAGCTTAAATCACTGTCCGCGTGTTTAGAGCAGAGCGTTGGCGCTCGAGTGGGACCTGCTGAAAATGTTTAGACAGCGTTTGAAACAAAGCAGAACGTGTTCTGGGTCAGGAGCTCTTTGTCGTCCATGACACCCTCCAGATACTGTCAGCAGAGCAGATCCTGAATAGAGTAAAGGTCAGGGGATCTCCATCGTTGTTCTTAACCCTCCTCCTCCTCAACTCACACGATGGACTCAAGGGTCCTGGAGATGGGTCCACATCACGGAAGCCTCTACCTTTTTTTTAAAAAAGGAAGCGACGTATGACAGAGGTGGGCAAACTAAGGCCCGGGGGCCACATGTGGCCCGATGAACTATTTAATCCGGCCCACAGAGCCTTCACAATCATTCCTCCAAAAGCCAAATGAAGAGGCTGGTCAGCTTGATTGGTTAGAAAAAGGTTCAGACCCCCCCTTCAGCTATCATGCTAACATGTCCTCTCCAGAAGCGGGGCCAAACATCATGTGGAGCTTCTTCATCCTTCTCTAGTTGGATGGAATTTACAGGCTCTTCAACATATTCCATCAAGCAGGATTTTTATCGCATCTCTATATTGACATTAAATTCCAGCCCTCCCTCAGTTCACCAAACCGCCACATCAGCTTTTTGGCCCCGAGCCCGACCTTCAGTCAACGTAAACAGAGACAAACGTGCGCTTGTTAGCGTTGTTTAGAGGCCTTCAGCTGGCAGAAACAGCTGAAAAGTTCAGCAACTTGTGTGACTGAACCCAACAGGTGAAAGACATGCTGGGCGTGAGCAGCTGCGGAATCTCGGGCACCGGAGAGCCTTCGTTAATCACGTCAGATTTGATGACCTCTGACCCCTAAAAGAGCACCAGCCCTGTTCTGGTCCACGTGTCATCATGAAAACATGTTTATTACATGATTTAGTACATGATTTAGTCGGGAAATAATAAGAATTGTTTAAAAAAACGTAAAAAAGGCCCGACTAATTTTCTGGAATGTGCACAGGAATGTCTGTGCCCTCAAGCGTCCGCGTTGGCTTTGAATTAAGAACTGTCTGCTAGAGTTAGCGCTAAAGCCGTCAGCTCTTTCTTTGTGAATTTTTCACGCGTTGCTGCACATTAAACTGCTCGCTGTCTCCATCGCTGCCCTCTGTGAAGTCGGCGGTGGCCTGAACACGTGATCGGGGGCCAAGTCACGTGCTGCGCCGTGCACAGACAGGAAGAGCAGCAGCTGCACATTCAGGGCGTTTGTTGTCAGGTGAAACATGTTTCACTGACATTTTGTCTTTGCTATATGAAGAATATGAGAATAGGCATGTGAATAAAAAAAAAACAAAAAAAAAACCAGCATAATGGGGCAGCCAGTAGGCTGGTTCCATCAGCAGGAAGGAGGGATGCTTGGGCTTGCTCATCTCCAGAGATGCTTAATGGAGGGAAGATTTATATCACCACTAGCCACAGAGCACTTTCAGTCTTTTAATTCACTTTGTTTAACCACCAAGTGTTTTAAGACGTCTAGCAAAGGTTTCTTTTTTGTCTCTCTTTACAATTACAAAAAAAAAAGCTTGAGTACAACTTTATTCATCCAGATTCTGTTCAGCGCGTAGGTGATTGACAGAGTCTGAACCACCAACAGGCAACGGTGGCGGGAAAAGCAGCCCTTAACAGGAAGAAACCTTGAGCAGGTCCATCTGGAGGGACCCTCCTGCTGATGGAGAAATGGCTAAAGGAGAAGGAGAGATGGGGAGGGGGAGAGGGGAAGGAGAGGAGGAAACTAGAGACGGGGACGTGGAAGGAGAGGAGATGAGAGGGGAGGAGAGAGGGCAGGGGAAGGGGGAGAGGAGAGGGGAGACAGAGGAGAGGACTCTCAGTGAAATGGCAGGAGGTTACAGAACCACGACATCGTGAACGTTCCCACTAAAACCAGCCGGTAAACCAGCTCCTCCAGAGGCCAACAACAGCACAGATCTACACTGTCTCAGCTCCTTCCTGGACCCAGCTGGAGGCTGTTGAAAGAGCAGTTAGACGGTGTCTCCGAGTTCCTCCCGATGGGTCAATAACGCCTGGGTGTTGGTGAATGTTGCGTTTCTGGGTGGGTTGTTGGCACAACCGCCCTGTCAGGGTTTCACTTCCTCTTGCGCTCCTCCCAAACAAGCCTGACCTCATCTGCCCCTGCTGAGCACATACTGGTGCCTTCTTCTGGCACTATGCGGTCAGGAAAGTATGCAACAGCTGATGGAGCTGCTCGCTGAGGCCACTGGTCTCGCTCGGCTGGCCGGTGACACGCGCTCTCAATCACAGCAGCCTGAAGGGGGCGATCTCCTCCTGTTCCCCTCCACTAGATCGCAGTGCGTAGAGCGGATCAATTCTGGGCAGATATTAATAGCAATTGCTGAGGCAGCTGCTTCCTGTCTGAGTAATGGGCCATTGTTTAAGGGGTGACAGCAGAAAGACTCCAGTATGATACAATAAACGTAAAGAGAGGGAAACAGGAAGTGCTTGCACAGCGGATAGAAAGTGTGGTTACGAATGAAGGCAGCAGTAATTCTATGAACATCTTCAGTATCCTTTCATGCTTTGATAAACACTCCTCTCTCCTTTGACCGTACTACAACTGACCTCCAAATCCAAAGTTCTACGGCTCAGGTTCTTCAGCTTGTTCACTTTCTTAACAGCTTTCTGAAGGTTTTCCAATCCAGATTTCTCCCTTTTACTTTCATGTGGTGTGTGTGTGTCTCTTCCTTCTCCATGCTCTATGTCCCCCTGTCCTCCTCCTCTGCCCATCTATCCATCAGTAGGAGGGCCCCCCCAGATGAGCACGGTCCTGCTCCAGGTTTCCTCCTGTAAACAGGAGTTTTTGCTGCCAGTGTTGCTTGTTTTGGGGGTCGGGCTAAGCAGCTAGAGACGCCGTAGGCCTACTGGAAGCATCTACTCAAACCTGTGAGAACTTCCTGCAGCTCTTTGCTGGCGAGCTCTCCTCCATCATGACTGCTCGCTCTGCTGCTTTCAGCAGCTTTTAAATGAAATCTGGGTGACTGTTGGAGGAAAATGCTGCAGTCCCTCCTTCTTCAGCACAAATCAGGGGTCACCAATCTTGGCTTCAGGTGAGATCAGCAGATAAATGCAGCTGTTTCCCAGGAGCAGAGTTCATCAAAGCTGGCGTATTTCCTCTGGGTCATGCTGTCAGTGTGGGGCCTCCTCTACTTTGGGCTCCTGCAACTTCACCGAACAACAACGCTGAACAATCTACACTCAGCAAAAATATAAATGCAGCAATTTTGTTTTTGCTCCCATTTTTCACAAGCTGAACTCAAAGGTCTGAGACTTTGTCGATGTACAGAAAAGGCTTTTTTCTGTCACACATCTGTCCAAAGCTGTGTCAGTGAGCACTTCCCCTTCGCTGCTAATCATTTCACAATCATTCCTCCAGAAGCCAAATGAAGAGGCTGGTCAGCTTGATTGGTTAGAAAAAGGTTCAGACCCCCCCTTCAGCTAGCATGCTGACATGTCCTCTCAAGAAGGCGGGGCCAAACATCATCTGGAGCTTCATCATCCATCTCTGGTTGGACCAGTTTACAGGCTCTTCAACACATTTTCTCTGTCAATAGTCCATCCAGCAGGATTTTTAGTCAACCTGCAAACTGCACGTTGGAGACCGACCTTATCTCCATCTTTTATCTCTCTAATCAGCACCTTGCTATGCCATACCCGTGAGGTGCCTGGATCAGCATAAATGGGAGGAAAAACAAGTGTTGCGTTTATGTTTTTGTTCTTTGTATTCTGAAATGTCATTATTCACTTATCCAAACTTCACCTCCATCTTGAGACTTTCTGAGTTTTTGCTGCAGTTTAATTATCTTTTGTATCGTTTTTTCCTGTTAACTTTGGTCTATGTTGGTTTTTAAATGTGCTACATCGACAAAGTTAAATGAGCAAATAAGCTCATCATCAACTTTAAGGTAGTTTTAAAGCGGTCTTTTGTCTCCATCTAGTGGCCAAACTGAGTATTACAACCTAAGGAGACACGTTTCCCATACCTACCAACGCCATCCAGACAACCTTTTTTTGTTTGTTTTTTTGTCCAGGTTGGCCTGTTAAATCCTACGTTTCACTGTGGAATATGAACCAGTGTCTGCAGCCTGAACGAGACTGGTGATTTTCTGTTAACTCGGTTGTTCTTTGGGCTGCCAAGTTAAGGTCACTGGTCACCATGTTTCAAAGTACAGTGTGAACTTTAAACTGCATCTACAGCGTGAGCGTCTGCTTCCCACTAGATGGCAGTTTGATCTCAGGTTTCGGAAACTTTTCCCCTCCATCATCCGGAAACTGCTGCTGATTTTTTCCATTTGCCGGTGTCTTATTCCACTGGGAGAAATCTCACATCTGCCCACTGCGGTTCACCTCACGTCCAGAGGAAATACAGCATCCCTCTCCCACAGTGCACTGCAGCTCGCGTCGGAGGTGTTGGGGAAAAAGTCAAGTTTTACACTGAACTACTAGCAGATAATGAGACTTTTGGGTGGTGCTGTGTCGGGTGTGGAAGACTCTGGGCACTTTAAGACGTTTAAAACTTCTGATGCACTGGGGCTACTGGTTTCATCTGGAAACAAGCTGGAGTCACTCTTTTGTGCTTCTCTCCACTAAAGGAAGACCCCACACGTCCCCACTGTCTCCACCAAGCTGGAACTGAATCTGTAGCTCTAACTGCTACGTTTTTAAATTATAATTTAGGAAAAAAATCCATCTTTTAATGAATGTAAGAGAATAAAACATCTTAACCATCCCATGAATCATTTGGTGTTGCGTTCCGTCCTTCAGCTCCAGGGTTTGTCAGGCTGACGGAGCCTTGATGAAGTCTGAGTCCATTAACGAGGACGGCAGCATTTAGGTGACGTTAGCTCCTAATTATAAACAGATGTGTCCATTTAATAGTCTTAATACTTTGTGGGCGAGTGAGACAATTGCCCCAGAAATATCTATTTGCCTCATTAAATCGGCAGGCTGGATCCTGATGAGACGCAGGGTAATGAATGAAGACAGACATGTTTACCAGGTTGTTTAAACTGGACTCCATGTTTTAAAAGGATGGAATCTAGACAGACTGCTGCCTGACAACAGACAGAATTCAAGCTGCAGAGAAGACTCTGTCTTCTGAAAACCCTTCAGCACTCCAACATCTTTCATTTATTTTAAAAGCGATGAACGCCTGCTTGCAGCAGGGATGGTGACCGGGACAGGTTTAACGGGACCCAAGGTCTAACAGAGGCAATATGGACATAACGGGTTTAAAAAGAGTGGCAGAGATGTAGCAAAGAAAGTGTTTTTTGTTTGTTTTTTTGAGTGATTAAACATCGTCAGGGTAGCTCTGAGACGTCCTGACCTCAGATGCACACCAGCGGCAGCACAATGTGTTGGGAACAGTCAGAGATCGGCTGTCACGTCCCAGCGTCCCTGCTTTCACGCCAGCCGCTGCTCGCCACGACCCCACCATGGATGCAGGGGTCAGCTGCCTCACCGGCCACAGGTGTGGGGAGGTTTGTGACTAGAGCAGAGGGGGGCAAACTGAGGCCCGGGGGCCACATGTAGCCCGATGAACTATTTAATCCAGCCCGCAGAGCCTTCAAAAGCCAAATGAAGAGGGTCGTCAGCTTGATTGGTTAGAAAAAGGTTCAGACCCCCCCCTTCAGCTAGCATGCTAACATGTCCTCTCAAGAAGGTGGGGCCAAACATCATTTGGAGCTTCATCATCCACCTCTAGTTGGACCAATTTACAGGCCCTTCTAAATACTTTTCCTGTCAACAGTCCATCAAGCAGGATCTTTAGTTAGTTTAGTTGCCCTTCAGGCCGCCCCTGGTATAGAGCGTATTTATTTACTCTTAATTTAAGTTGTACCAGGAACCAGAACCACTGGATTTGTCCTGAAAATGGAACTTTGCTGGATGTGGGAGTCACAGCTGCCTGCCCTGGCTCTGTGCTGCTGATGAGCTCAGATGACGAGGTGGGATCTGCTGCGTGTGCCGGAAAATAAAAAGATCCCCAGAGATTTGGACTCAGCTCCAGGTGGGAGCTGGAGGGATGCAGAGCGCGTATTCTCAGCGGTGGAGTTGCTAATGTAGCGGAAGAAGACGCAGAACAGAGACATTAGCAAAGGCCGAAGTGGCAGAAAGGAAAACATGACGATGACGATGATGAAGCTGGGGCTGAACGCTACTGTTGCTATGTCAACACAACAGTTTATCAGTAACCACATGCGTCCCCCAGTCAAGCACAGATTTGCCTGGGAGAGAGTTGGATCGCTAACTTGTCTTAGCTAAAGTTACTCTATCTGATTAAATCTTTGCTCAGTAAAACCAATTTTGTTGCCCAATCTGTCATGTCTGCGTAAAGACGTCTCTTTACCGGCAAAAGGTATTAATGTTTTAATGAGAAATTAGATTCTTCTTTGTTCTTTGAGATAAAGCACAAACTGGTCGTCTTCATATCCTAAACGGAGCGCACCAGCAAACTCGTTTGTTATTCATTTGTCGTGAACCGGCTGATAGACTAAGTTGATCCTACATGCCAACCATCTCCTGAGTCTGAGCAGCGCTCAGGGACAGAATTCACTCTGAAAACGCGGGCCCAGGCGGGGCCCGGCCCTCCTCTGAGAGGTAATTATTATTATTAGCCCTCTGAACTGCAGCGTGCCCCCCGAGGCCGCAGGAACAAAGGAGGAGATCCAGAAGGAGATCGTCATGGACGTTCGTCTGCGTATCACGCTGACTCATCTTGACATTAACACCCAATTGGAGCTAATACGGAGCTAATAAGTGTGCTTGAGGGACAGGCAGCGGCGCCGTGGGGCCGATCCTCGCTCAGGCCACACCGGGGCCTCTTCCTCAGGCTGTAATTACACGGCTCAACAAAGCGAGAGCGCGCCAGGTACACCAGGGTGTGTCCAAGAATAATAATTATCAATCACCCAAAGGTGCAAACCCCAGCGCTGAATATTCTATTAATGCGCTGAGCTCAATCCAAAGCACCGTGATCCGATCCGTCAGATAATAACAGCAATCAAGCAGCTGCTTTACATGTTGGGAGATGAATTATCAGACATATGCACCATTTTGGGGTTATTAAAAGAGTTTCCAAGCAAGTGCAGCCTAATCAATCTTCTCTCTCTATGACACCCAACTTCATTGTTCATTTATTTAGATAAATTTGGGCGCAACAGTTTATTTGGGGTCTCGCTGACTCACTTGAGAAGCAAATGTGTATCAATTTACAGCCCAAACTGTCCCTGGCATGTGCTCTGTTTACCCATTTATATAGATTTATCGGGTAAACACTGACAACGCTTCTTACTTTGGTGTCAGACGTGATCAAATTACTGTATTTGATCGTGAAACTCTCCCCAGGCCCCCAAAGGCACCAACAGCAGCGTTCCCGGCAGTCTTTTGTGACAGGAAACTCTTTCTCAGCTTTGCACAAACAAAACGAGAATCCAAAACCAGTCAAAAGCGCAGCTTTCAACGCGGATCCAGCTCGTTCTGATGGCAGCGCCGGTGCCGCAGACATGACCGTGGTACGACGGTACCGACCGAGAGAGCTTCAGTCCAGTTAATGATGCCTTTTCTTCTCTTTCATATTCAGACCTGCTTCTTTCTCTTCTTATTTAGATGGTATCAGGTGTCTGATGTCACAGTCACGACTTCACAAGCGCTGAGGAAGAACATGCGTTCTGTCACAGATGCATTAAGATTACCGTATTTTCCAGACTATAAGTCACACTTTTTTCATAGTTTGGCTAGTTCTGCGACTTATACTCCGGTGCGACTTATATATATTAAAATATGTCATTTCACATGTTCTTCAGTGTTAATTCACACTGAGCAACATGACCAAGGAGGAAATATTACCTACAGTTGCAAGAGGGCGCTCTAGGCTAGTGACAACCACCGGTATGTGCTACTCCTGTACCACTGAAAATCAATTGAAACATTAACTTAAAGACAACTGAGAAAGACTGAACACAAATTCCCCCAAAAGAAACTCCTCTTCACCGAGGATGAAGAACTCAGTGATGCAGTGACGTGGAAGGAGATGGAGGTTTAGCTAAACTTGCTAACCAGTAGCTAGCTTGTTGGAGTCGTGAGCTTGTTATGCTAATTCTGCCTTTCCAGCCTCCCACGTGTGTTCTTTATGCTATTGAGTAGCAGAATAACTGTTACTGTGTTACGTTAGCATGGCGTACACCTGTTCAGCTGTTGTTGCCTTTCCAGATGAAACGTCTGTTCTTGCTCTTAGATTTTGTAAATCACATTTCCCCCCAAAAAATGTGACTTATAGTCCAGTGCGACGTGTGTTTTCTTTTCTCCTTCATGACGCATTTTTTGACTGATGCGACTTACACTCAGGAGGCACTTGTACTCCGAAAAATACGGTATTCGCGTCAAGGCCGTAAACGTGATGCGTGTTTGCGTGTCGTGCAAACGCGCAGGTAGGAAAATCGCTCTGGCTGGCAAATCTGTGTTTGGAAGATCTCCCAGTGTGGCTGCTGCTGCTACACAGTATCCAAAGCTGACCCCTTGCTGTACTGCACCCAGGGGCTGATGGGAAGTCTTGGGGGAACCATTAGCGAGCGGATCAGCACTGCGGAGCACAGGAGGCGTGCACAATTCATAGGAGAGCGCCACAAGAAGTCACAACAGTCTAACAACACCTGTCACCCCTACGTCTAATGAGAAACACAATTAGCAATTAGCAGTGTGGTCTGTCAGGGCTAATACCTTCTAGCCTGTTCACACACACACACACACACACACACACACACACACACGTGCACGCCGGGGGAAAAGCAAACCTCTTTCATCAGCACTTTCTCACAACAGGTCTGAATTGAGCCCCGACAACAGATCAATTAGACAGGTGATGTAACGGCGTGAAAGCCGAGCTCGCGCCGCAGCGACAGGTCTGCAGAAGAGCGCCCTCGCCGGCGTTTGACGTGTGAATCGCTGTGTTCAAGGTTTAACGTTTATGCAGAGTAAAGGTACTTGTTGTCATGAGGACAGATGAAGTAAACATGGAAAAATCCCTTAAAAATAAAAAAAATATTGTTATGTTAGCAAAATGCTGAAGGCTAAAGCTAGCAGAGATGCTTTTATCTCGCTGATTCTTCGTCAGAGAGCTTGTTGGATGTGTGTGAACTGATTTCATGTCTGGAGTCTCCAGTCAGGACTGGGAGGGAACCAGACACACGCAGACCACACACACTGGAGTCAAAGCCTGGACCAGTGTGGATGGGTGTGAGTGCTCTGTACCCATCCATGATGGATGGATGAATGGATGGGTGATGGATGATGGAAGGATGGATGGATGGATGGATGGATGGATGAAGGATCGATGGATGGATGGATGGATGGATGGATGAAGGATGGATGGATGGATAGATGGATTGATGGATAAATGAATGGATGTGATGGATGATGGATGGATAATGGATAAATGAATGAATGGTGATGAGTGATGGATGATGGATGGATGGATGGATGGATAGATGATGGATGGATGGATGGATGGAATTTACAGCATAGTTAGAAAACAGAGTGCACGGTTTTGTGTAGCAAATACCAAAAAGTTGCCCTAAAAAAAACAAATATATTTTTGCCCACAAATATTCTTCATCGTGTTTGTCATTGTGACGACGAAAACAACAAAGGGTCAAAGGTCATTTAACAGCGCTCTGTGTGTGTGTGTGTGTGTGTGTGTGTGTGTGTGTGTGTGTGTGTGTGTGTGCGTGGCACAACCAGCATGGTAATTGTGACAGCCTTGTTGGTCAGCGGGGAATTGATGTGTTAAATCCAAATCTGAATTTGTGTCTGTGGGTGGTGATGGGACAGGGTGGTGTGGGAGGGGGGAGGGGGTGGGAGGTGGTGTTTCTGTGTGTGTTTCTGTGTGTGTTTGTGTGTGTATGTTTCTGTGTGTGTTTGTGTGTGTATGTTTCTGTGTGTATGTTTGTGTGTGTGTGTGTTTCTGTGTGTGTTTCTGTGTGTATGTTTCTGTGTGTATGTTTCTGTGTGTGTGTGTTTCTGTGTGTGTTTCTGTGTGTGTTTCTGTGTGCGTTTCTGTGTGTGTGTTTCTGTGTATGTTTCTGTGTGTGTGTTTCTGTGTGTGTGTGTTTGTGTGTGTATGTTTCTGTGTGTGTTTCTGTGTGTGTTTCTGTGTGTGTTTCTGTGCCAAAGCCTGAACCAACTGGAGACACTCGCAGGAACATCACACACACACACACACACACACACACACACACACCACAGTGTGTGTTCCTGGTGCGGATAGAAGACTCCTCCTCTTCTTCTCGTCTGTAAGGACAAATGTAAACACATGCAGACGTTTGCCATTTCCGAGGGCGGCGGCGGAGAGGCTGCGGTTTGCTTTAGGAATTGCTCTGCACTTGCAGACTGTTTGACAAGCTAACAACAGTCTGGTCTGGCTCTCTAACAGGCTGCGATTACAGGCGGCAAAACACACTTTTACAGTCAATAGCAAAGACGCTGGCCAGAGAGACGAGCCTTCATGAGGAGTGCAGAGGCCAGAGAAACACACACCTGCTTCCTGTCAACAGGCTGGAAGAAAGAAAGGAAGGATTTCAATGTGTGTGTGTGTGTGTGTGTGTGTGTGTGTGTGTGTGTGTGTGTGTGTGTAAAAAATAAATGCATCTTGATAATGAAAGTGTTTTAGTTGTTGTTTCCATCAACATTCAGCTCTGATCAGATGATAAATCACATCGGGGTGTGTGTGTGTGTGTGCGCGTGTGTGTGTGTGTGTGATCCAGAGGTCAGATAAGTGTGTAGCACAATAACAGGCGTTCCACAGATTAACCAGATCTATTTTTTAGACATTCCTCCAACTCGGACGCTTCTTGAGCAGTGGGATTAAACTTGCTTTCTCGTTCCGCCCCTGTGACCTACTGTGACCTACAGTGGTCGTGCTGCTGCGAGCACGACCACTGCTCTCTCCTGATCAGAGCCTGGAACCTGGAGCCTGAAACCTGGAACCTAAAACCCAGACACTGGACCCTAAAACCTGGAGCCTAACACCTGGAACCTGGAACCTAAAACCTGGAGCCTGGAACCTAAAACCTGAAACCTGGATCCTAACACCTGGAACCTGGATTCTGGAACCTGGAGCCTGGAATCTAAAACCTGGAACCTGGAGCTTGGAACCTAAAACCTGGAACATAAAAACTGGAACATAAAACCTGGAATCTGGAGCCTGGAACCTAAAACCTGGAGCCTGGAAGCTAAAACCCGGAACCTGGAACCTAAAACCTGGAGCCTGGAAGCTAAAACCCGGAACCTGGAACCTAAAACCTGGAGCCTGGAAGATAAAACCCGGAACCTGGAACCTAAAACCTGGAGCCTGGAAGCTAAAACTCGGAACCTGGAACCTAAAACCTGGAGCCTGGAACCTAACACCCGGAATCTGGAGCCTGTGCTTTGGGCTCGGAACCTTGAGCCTGTGCCTCAAAGGAGTGCAAGTGTGATTAGAAATTTTAGAAATGAAGGTAAAAATGTCTTTTGAGGTGTTAAGGATGTCTTCTCTCAGCGTACAGCGGAAACTGTATCTCTGACACACACACACACACACACACACACACACACACACACACACACTACAGCTGTTTACACACATGGTGGCAGAGTAGTTAGCACTATTGCCTCAGAGCAAACAAAGGTTGTGGGTTTGATCCCCAGCCCCACCAGGCCTCTCTGCGTTGATCTGCTCTCCTCGTGTCATCGCTGGAAACAGGAATTAGTTCTTAATCAACTCATGTTATAAATGAACTATTACTATTCCCATTACTGTTATTAAAGGCTCATTTTCTTTTATTTTAAAAATGCCTTCTCTCCTCGTTTAGTTCCTATCCAACGGCAATGTTCCACCAGCATGTGCAGCGGTGCATTGCGCAGGAAGTTCCATCTTCCTCTGAGCCATCTTCATCATGTCTGCAGCAGATCTGAAACGCGCTCTCCTCTCTGTTCCTCTCCCAAGACACGTCCATTAATCTCTCAGCCGCTAATGAACTGCATTTAACAATAAAATGTGCTGGAAATGGAACCTTTCATTTAGAACAAGATCAATGGCAGTGACAAACAGCCTTCTTGAAGCGACTAGTTAGCGGGATGATGTTCCGCAGGCGAGCTAATCAATCACTGAGCAGCAGCGCTGAGATCACTCAGAGAAAGCAATAAGAGAAAAAGACTTCTAATCTCTGTAGTCTACACATGTTCTTTATTTAACTAAGGCCATTAATGTCCCAGTAAGAGCTTCACCTTCTTGTCCTCGTCGTTCATTCTCCTCCTCCTCCTCTCCCTCTTCTCCCCTGTGAGCTGGAGGGAAGCGGTTGAGAGGTAAGAGGAGGAGATTGAGTGATAACCATCCGGAGAGTCGAGTGCTCCATCACCACCATTCCCATCTGCGACCCGACAAGTTCGTAATGCCAGGCATCTGCTTTCATTTCTAAAGCCCTCACACACTCGCACTCTCTTCAGCCTTTCTCTGCCCTCTTCCTCCCACTTTCTCTCCGCTCGCTCCTCTTTTCCTGCCAGTCCAGCTGGTTGAGGGCAGAGCACACACCTCTGGTCCTCCACAGCACCTTGTCCTCCTCTCTGCTCCAGCCCTCTCCGTTTTTCTTTGTCTAATTCCCTCCTTCAGCATCCCTTTCTCTCCCTCTAACTTCTGAATCTTTTCTTTATCTACAGATGTCTTCATTAAACAGATTGATAGAATAGTTCATGTTATTTTTGACACAAGCTTGCAGACGTATAAAACTGACAATAATGAGTGTGAATCTTTTGAAAAACAGCCGCCAGGAGAGACGCTTTCAGCCGTTAGGTGGCGCACTTCCCTCAGTAAAGATATGAGGGAAGGAGTGGAGAAAGAGAGAGAGAAAGAGAAGGACTTGCTCTGCCCATTATGAAGTAAATTTTTGGAAATGGGCTTTTATCATGAAAAATAAAATACAACATCTGTTGTAAATATATTTGGATACATTAGCGTGTCCTCTGTGGGCCGCATGAAAATTACAGACCGTGTGTGTGCAGAAGCGTGTGTTTGCACACGTTTGTGTGTGAAACGCGTGCATCATTTATGCAACGAAGTGACCGCACGTAGTTTTAAGAAAACATAAAAAAAAAGAGAACTGGAGCGAAGAACACACTCGTCTGGCAGGAGACTAAACACAGCAACTGTGTCCTGGAGGCCTCAGCCAGACGTGTCCAAAACCAGCCCGACGCTGATGCAAACATCTGGATCAGATATAGAAAATAAGAAAAGACACAAGTCCATTCACATCTGTAGCAAAACGATGATGATGACGAAGCTCCAGATGACGTTTGGCCCCACCTTCTTGAGAGGACATGTTAGCATGCTAGCTGAAGGCTGCTAACTGAACCTTTTTCTAACCAATCAAGCTGACAACCCTCTTCATTTGGCTTCTGAAGGAATGATTGTGACGGCTCTGCGGGCCGGATTCAATAGTTCATTGGGCCACATGTGGCCCCGGGGCCTCAGTTTGTCCACCTCTGCTTGAAATGTTCCCTCTGCCTGTTGCTCCACCCTGTGTGCACATCTTTTTGGGAAAATAGAGGAGAGAGAGCCTGTGACTGACAGATAAATGAAGGAAAGTGCTCGTGATGGTGCACGTGCAGGCGCAGGGCATTAAAACATCGGCATCAGTCATTGTTTAATCATTTTCACCAACCTTTCAGGTACTAAATCACAGGAAAAGGAGGCCTGTCAATCAAAGTAAGCATGTCCTCAGACAATCCCTTTAATAATCTGTATCAAAGGCTAAATCTATTTTATGAAGCTGATAAAAGGAAAATGAGTTCATAATGACTGAACTTCCTTGATGGTTCCAGCATCTCGTAGGGGGCATCGCTCTGTGCATCACTTTGATTTCGGACTGCTAATAACAGAAAACAGCATTTTAGGATATTTACAACTGATTACAACTTTGTGATTCATAATTTATGGACCACATGATGATTAAAATAGTCATTAGTTGCTGCTCTAGAATTAATATATTTTTAATGGGACAATTATATTTGAAACCTTGATCAGAACTTATTGGAACACATTATCTTGACTAATTAAAGTTTAATAATGTGGGATATTGTTGCGAAAGCAGCCGTACCTGTGAGGACTTTACCCCGACTTCAGCTGCGCTTCGCAGCGTCGACGGCGGGGCTTCCTGTCCTTGTGATGGTGTTGCCCGCCACCACCCTCGCCCCACCCCCACCCACTTCGCCTGCCCAGCTGGGCGGCTCTGACATTACCAGTCATCCACAGTGGGAGTCGATGGGTCGTGGGTGTGTTTGCCGTCATCACCGAGCACCAGCGGTTTAATGAACACGCTGTTTAAAAGTGCCTGGACCTTCATGCTCTGCTGCTTCATTAAGTGGTGAGCAACCTAGAGCTCACCTCTAGAGATCACACACACACACACACACACACACACACACACACACACACACACACACACACACACACACACACAGAGGAAAGCTTTGGCAGAAAAATATGGTTGTATGGCAGCAGTTTAAGATGAGTTATTTCAGTTAAAACTGCAAAAAAAAGGGAAAGAATATGAAACAATATTCCGGCATTATTGCGCAAATATCCCAGTATTATTGTTGGTGTAGTTTTATTGTTCAGAAGATCCGTTAGAACAGGTGGTGCAGCAGGTCGTAGCAGGAAGGTCCTGGTTTGATTCACGTTCTGGGTCTGTGGAGTTGTCGTGTCCCTCACATGCTTGGGCTGGTTCTCTCTCTCTCTCTCTCTGTCTGTCGTTCTTTAATTCAGCTCTTAAGTTTGCGCTAAATAGCGAATCCATACTTTTCCTCTTCCCTCAGGTGGAAAGAACGTGCTCACACCCACCTTCTGAGGGGTGCCAAAAGCTGCCTACTCGCTGCCATCCATCCTGCCCATCACGCTCCCTCTCACTTCGCCGTCTCTTTCCTCTCCTCCCTCGGTGGCCGTGGTTACAGATGATTCCTTTTCTGCAACAATTAAGGGCTCAGCTTCCAGCTTTATGGTCTGAGCAGCATCTGCTTTTTTCCATTTCTGGCTCAATAACTGTCTGAAGTGAAAACATGGGGGATAATCGAGTGTCCTGCGCACCTCTTCCTCATCCTGAGCAAAATCCATCCATCTTTTCTGCCTAATCAGCACAAACAGACGTCAGTCCGACACCAAAACAGCTACAGTTCCCCCAAAGAGCACCTGATGCAACAGAAACTTTGGTCAGAGCAGAGGTCAAAAAAGAGAAGCAGACCACAAAAATGAAGGCGAGAAAGATGCAACAGGTGGAAAAGAAAGGCTGAAGTAGTTCCAGCAGGAATTCAAAAATCAAGTAAACCTTCTAATTGAATAGCAGAGATAAAGGCTGCAGGAGGCTGATGCAGCGAGGGCCACGTCAGTCACAACATAGCAGCTGGCTTAGTAAATGATTAATGTAGCCAGTGATTATGCTGAACATACGAGTCCACATGTACCATGACTATTAAAAGCCTCCATGCTTATTGCCTTAAAAATGGAGGCAAAAGCAAAAGTTTTTGAATTTGTAAATGACTCAAGTGATGAGACCTGTGAGACTGAATGGGTGACAAAAATGATGGAGGGAGCTGTGAAACAGAGAATGAGAGGGAAGCAGGAAGTGGAAAACAGTCGCTGGAGTAGCTACATTAGCCTGCTATTGATGGGTGAATCTGACCCACCCACCCACCTACCTACCGACCTACCGACCTACCTTCCTCCCTCCTACCTACCTACCTACCTACCTGCCTACCTACCTACCTTCCTCCTTCCCACCTTCCCTACCTACCTACCTACCTACCTACCCACCTACCTTCCTCCCTCCCACCTTCCCTACCTACCTACCTACCGACCTACCGACCTACCGACCTACCTTCCTCCCTCCCACCTACCTACCTACCTGCCTACCTACCTATCTACCTTCCTCCCTCCCACCTACCTACCTACCTACCTACCTACCTACCTACCTACCTACCTTCCTCCCTCCCACCTTCCCTACCTACCTACCTACCTACCTACCTACCTACCTACCTACCTTCCTCCCTCCCACCTTCCCTACCTACCTACCTACCTACCTACCTACCTTCCTCCCTCCCTGAATCCCGCCCAGTTGTTTTGCAGCTGTTTTCACCACAACGAGCACCTTAGTGCAACATGCTGACCCACAAAACGACTGATGCCTGGCTGCAGGGCCCGTTTTTTATAGACACGTATAAGCACAAGCACCATGGTGAAAATGCAGATAAATGAAATCTGCAAAATATCCATCCATCCATCTTCTACCGCTTATCAGGGGCCAGGTCGCAGGGGCAGCCTCCTAAGCAGAACATCTTTTCCGGTGGGATCCCGAGGCGTTCCCAGGCCAGCCGAGAGACATAGTCCCTCCAGCGTGTCCTGGGTCTTCCCGGGGGCCTCCTACCAGAGGGACGTGCCCTGAACACCTCACCAGGGAGGCGTCTGGGAGGCATCCTGACTAGGTGCCCGAGCCAGCTCATCTGGTTCTTCTCAACACGGAGGAGCAGCGGCTCTACTCCGAGCTCCTCCCGGATGGCACCCTGTCTCTAAGGGAGAGCCCAGCCACCCTACGGAGGAAACTCATTTCGACCGCTTATACGATCTTGTTCTTTCGGTAACTACCCAAAGCTCATGACCATAGGTGAGGGCAGGAGCGAAGACCGACCGGTAAATCTCTCTTCACCACAATGGAACGATGCAGAGTCCGCATGACTGCAGACGCCGCACCGATCCGCCTGTCGATCTCCCGCACCATTCCTCCCCCACTCGTGAACAAGACCCCGAGGTACTTGGGGCAGGATCTCCTCCCCGACCTGGAGAAGGCACTCCACCTTTTTCGAGCCTCAGACTAATAGTGACCTTTTAATCTTTCACTATTCAAATACATGTTACGGCCTCATAATCCCTCCTCGCACTCTTTATAAAGCCCAAAGTACACTGCCTACAGCGCCCGCTCCAACAGGGCGGCGGGCTCCGATCGATTTTTGAAGTGTCGCATCCTTTTGAGAAGCATCATATTAAAAAAAAGACATGTCATGGAAAGCGATTTCAGAAGCAAGAGGAGTGAATGGTTAATCACTGACATTACTCAAATTAATGCTAACAGTGTTTAATGTGTTTCTCATCTACATAACTACAAAGTGGTGGTAATATCGTACCAGCGGTCGTACGTGATTTCGTTTCCAGCGTCCTGTCTGGCCGCACAGCTTTGCCAGACGGCAGAAACAGAGCCAAAGTGGCTGCAACGCGGGGTCATTCTGGACCAGAGTCCCCTGGACGATCAAGACATAAAGCACAGCGCTTTGATGTCTACTGACCCAATAGAATTTACACATGCAGTACTTTATACAAAGAAACAAACAAACAAATCTGCGAAACCGCGAGACCGTGGAAGGTGAACCGTGGTATGGCGAGGGACCACTGTATACGTACATAACACAGTATGTGTATAAATGAGGTTTGGGCATTTTTGAATTTTTTTAAAGTAGGAGATTATGAAAACATCCTGGATCCGGTTCCCCTCCTAATTATTCCAATTATCATGGCACACGATGAAAGCCTGATTAATAACACGGAGGATATTGTTGTGGCAATTAGCCATATGGTGATGGGACTCTGCTCTGTCACGATTTTGCCATTAGCATCTACTTATGTTTGTCACAGGCGCGCAGCCATGACAAGCTGCAGTTGCGTTCACCTTGCACCCCGGGCTGAGGAGAGGGAGCCGCCTTTTCCTCCCACGTGTGTCGTGTGAGGTGTCTGGTCAGACTGGGAAGGCCCATCACACTCAGCCGTTCCTGGGAACAGGAGGGGAAGAAGAAGAGTGTTGATTCACAGGGAAAAGAACCAGCCCTCTACTGCTTCCAACCGCAGGAAAATGTGCGCGTATAGGAAAGTTAGCACTGTTTTGAAAAACAAAAATACGCTTGCGCTCGCTCAAAGACGTGCAAACACATACAAGGTCACAGTCAGTCAGATGAGGATGACTCTGAGCTCGTCTCCAGGGCTGGCGCTCTCTACAATGCAAGCCCCCTTGTTAAGACCTGCTGGTATTCTCCAGATGGCGATAAAAATGCATGAGGTCTGCTGGAGAAGAGCTCAGCCACTTAACTGGGAAAAACAAAACCTTAGAGGAAAAATAAACAGGTAGAGTGTGCCACCAAGCTAATACCCCGAGGACCGAGGAGAGCGCTTCAGACGAGCGCATGCAGCGCCTCTACTGCGACTGCCATGCATTTCTGAGAACTGAGGATGCGCATCTTGTTATCTGTGTTATCAGCTCAACATAAGGCGTCTTGTTGCGCTGCATAAGCTGCCGTTTGACTCTCATGAGCTCTGCTCCGCGGCTGCTTAAATATCATTTCAAAGAAGCTAAAGTGCAGATGGCGGCTAGGCCGCAGCGAAGCTAACTTTTCAAAGGAGTCAGCAAGATTTGGGCTGCTCAGCGCTTTGATTCCAATTCAGTGGAAAAGATATTTACGTTTAATGCTACATTCACAGGAAATGACCGCAGCTGTAGCGTTATGTACGGTGTATCTATAGGTTATTCATTTTTTATTTTATTTTTTATGTGATGTCTCTGATTTACAGTTTGGCGGGAAAAGATGCCACCTGACGGGCCGCACATTGTGAAGTGTCAGATTGAAAGAGTTCAGTCGTGCTACATGACAACAACAACAACAACAACAACAACGACAACAATGGCTGCGGGATGGAGACTCACATCATCTCAAGGTCTCCAGACCTTCATGCTGAACAGATCCCGGCCTCTGACAACCTAGTGTCCACTGTCAACACCTGCCTATGCTCTATTATGTTTGCATATTTGTTTCTCTCTCTCTCTTTTATTCTTTCTGTCCAGTCTCCCTTGTCTTCTCCTCCTTTACCCCGCCAGTATACAGCAGGATGGTTTCTCTTTGTAAGCCTGGTCCTGCTCAAGGTTTCGTCCTGTTAAAAGGAAGTTTTTCCTTGCCACTGTGCTAACCTGGGGGTTCCGGCTCTGGGTTTCTGCCTCTGTAAAGACAATTTTTATTGAAAAAGGCGCTATATAAATAAAACTGAATTGAATTGAACTGAATTAATCTGGCCGAAGAGCGCAGCTGAAAAGGACCATGGCCGTAACCAAAACAGGCAGATTCAGCCAGGTCAGCAACTGAGTGGAAAGGACAAAAACCATCGGTGACGACGTTAATGTAGGAAGGCTTTCTCAGAAAAATCAGCTGAACACAGGAGCAGACGGTCAAAGCTTGTCTGCTAGCCACCAGCAGCTGAGCGTTCATGCTAACCTCTGAGGACAAGCCTAAAATCTAGTGACACAGTAACCGTGCACGCAGGCACAAAACTAGATAAATGATCAGATGTGACTTCCTGTCCAATGACTCTTAGAAAAACAGGGTCAGGAACTCTGCCTGTGCCACAACCACATCACAAGGGGGAGGAAAAGGTCACTGCATCGCCTGTACTTCCGCACAGGTGGAGCAGGTGATAACGGCACAAACCTCAAACTGTCAAACAGCAGAGCATCAGGAGCTAGCGTCAGTCCTCAGCTCCACACTATCGCCTTCGTTACCCCCAGCAACAACAACCGACTGATGTCACAGCCACAACCGACAGTTGGGACTGATGCTAACAAGTAAAGTGCTGCAGCACCGGTGCCAAGGCGGCTTTCGCAGTCTTACTTCAGCCTCGTGGCTTGTTTTTGCTCCACTACAATATATACAGGCAGCACCTGTTTAAAAGACTTTTACAAACCAATCATGTACATCATTTTATGCAAATCTTGTTTAACATTTCCACACAAACATAAGCGAACACATTTAGCAGATTTTTGGAGCGAACCGAACCAGAACAGGTGCGATGCAGCCACAACAAACATTCGTCCCATTTCAACTTTTAGCGAATAAAAACTCCACAGGTGACGGTGCCGCAAACACTGCCGCTGCAGCAGCTACTGGGTTTGTCGCCGTCAAAATACACGTTTCTAACGTCAGCTGATGAATTTTTCCCAGTCCTGATTACAGGATGGTGGTTCCAGCCTCACGTCAAAGCATCGTTTCTATGTCCCGCTTCCAAAATAACTGATTGTTAATCTGACTTTCATGCATTTAAATGAGCTTTTTTCAGTCTTTGCTCAGAAAAAGAGGCCCAGTGTCTTGAAGAGCAGATGTGGAGATGTCCCCTCCTCCGTATTCAATAATCTAATGACACGATCGGTCACGGTGAGAAGCATCATGGCGCCAGATGGCGGCTTTAGCGGTGAAGCCCATCACATTCTGGGCTCATCCTCGTTCCTGTTCTCGCCAGGCTGGAGCTGATCTGGGCTTTTGCTAAACGGCAAAGATATTTTGGAATTAATCCCCCAGATTCTGAGATGGTTCTGGAATGAGAGGCGACAACGTTGATCAACGCCCAGCGAAGCGCTGCGGACGCATCGCGGCCGCTGCGGCCGACGTGTCCTCGTTCTTCTAGCTTCGGCACAAGGAGGTAGTGAAGCAGTAGATCTGCGTCGCTGATAAATGTGGAGCTAATGGCAGTTTGGGGCCCTGGCGACGCTAACTAGCTGCTTCATATGCAGTTTCAGTGACTGGCTGATGTGATTAGCTTGATCTGAGGCAGCCTTCAGGCCAGAACGTCAGGACAGGTTTGCGCAACATGCTGCATCTGCAGGAACGTGTGTGTGGGCGGGAATGCACGTATGAGCGCGTGTGTGTGTGCGCGCTCTTCGTATCACATCCTCGTGGGACTGCTTTTATGTCATGTCTAAGCTATACTTGACATTCTGCCTACAAATGACAGCATTTCATGAGGAGTGGGAATTAGCCGATTTTATTTAGTTCTTTATTTTTGCACGAGATTATTGTTGACCTTTACTAAAGAGTCTTGTTGCTGGTTTAAAGGCATCCACACCGTCAACGCGTCTCTCACACTCGTGAGCAGTGCTTTTGGTAAATAACCGCCATCTGGGCCGATCAAAAATGTGTTTTCTGCATCTCTGATGAGTGAAAGATGAGAAATCGATTCACAGATCAATTAGCCTCTGCTTGGACTTCCTCCTTCAGTGGTCCTAAAAACATCAAACTCTCTTAAACCAGTACATCAGCTGGGCGTGGACACGCCACATTAAATTGCTGAAACGTTCAGTGATAAATGGACACCGAAGCTGGTTACATCACTGGCCTGCAGTGGTGCGTTCACAGCCGCTGTCCCTGCCGGCAGCCATGACTACGTTTACCTTCAAGAACTAAGGTGTAGAACAGGGATGGGAAATTCATTTCCCTGAAGGACCATTGGGTTATAGATCTTGAGGGGGGGTTAGTTTCTCGGGGAACTAACCCCCCAAATGAGGATCGGAGGTTAGCTAAAAATCCTGCTTGATGGACTATTGACTGAGAAAATAGTTAGAAGAGCCTGTAAACTGGTCCAACTAGAGATAGACGATGAAGCTCCAGATGATGTTTGGCCCCACCTTCTTGAGAGGACATGTTAGCATGCTAGCTGAAGGGGGGGTCTGAACCTTTTTCTAACTAATCAAGCTGACAACCCTCTTCATTTGGCTTTTGGAGAAATGATTGTGAAGGCTCTGAGGGCCAGATTCAATAGTTCATCGGGCCACATGTGGCCCCCGGGCCTCAGTTTGCCCACCCCTGGTGTAGAGTGTGATGTCTGCACAAAGGGAAGCCTTTAAAACCGTTAATCTTGTGAGAGAGCACAGAAACAGCATCAGTGCAATATGTTGCTCAGCCCTCTGAAATGCAGATAAAACTAATTTTGTAGAACCAACCGTACTCGATCATCAGCATTAATTGGATGGTGAGGGAGGGTGGATATGGAACTTTTGTTTGTCATAAAAATCTAAATTAATAATTGCGAGGTAAAACTGCCAGAGGAAGCATTCTCTATATCCCGTTGATCATAAATCCTGAAATAATGACGTGCTTCCCCATAAATGACTAAACAAGGGGCCATTAAGGCACGCTTGACTTCTCCTGATGTCTTTGTAGCAGATGTTAATAATTTTTCCATAATGGAGAGCCGAGGAAGGAGGGAGGCCGCTCGGCTCCATCATATGAGACAAGATGTCAAATCAGGGTCAGCAGAGTAAACAAAGGCGATCCCCGAGCCCAGAGGACCTTTAATAGATCTGTCGGAGGTCCGACGTGCAGCTACGGTAGAGCAGGCCGGTTGCGTCTGACGTGAGTTCAAGCGCTCCCGTCAGACGTGGACGCCATCCGTCTGCGTATCTTTACATCCCCTCTGTCTCGTTCGCTGTGCTGTTTTCTCTTTGTTGTTTTCAGATCCCGGGGTGAGATTTTTCCACGTTCGCCTCTTATCGCGCGTGGATTGGTTCCACCTGCAGCTCCAGGCCGGCATTGATCGCGCTAATGCTCGTCCCGATTCTCCATCCATGAAGCATCTCTGCGATCCTATCAGCGGGAATGTCGGGAATCAAACTCTCATGAAAACACCTGCCTCCTCTTTTGTGGTACGACCTTATCAGCAGCGAAGCACTTGGTGTTCACGACGACAAACACAGACAGACAAAGTGTCATTTCAAGTTCAATTCTATAACTTGACAGCAGCAAAATCCAAAATGCAGAGACGACCGTGGTGTTATTTTCATGGTGTGTTGGCTTTGTATCGCCTTTCAGACTGATATTTTATGATTGCTCCTGATTGCTGTTGTAATTAGAGCAGGTAGATTATTGGAGCATGTTATGAGACTTGTTGTTTTATCACCTTATATAAATCCAGAATATTTATCTGCTTCCGTAATAAACAACGGTGGATTTTAATGACAAAGGAAATGAAAAAAGAGAGAAAAAAAAGCTTTTTTGTTGTCAGATATCAAATGTTAAAATCAGCCTTCCTGTTTCCGCTGGAAAAGAAAACTTTTGCTGGGTTGTTTTCACACGACCGACGAGGATAAGTAAAGGGGAACTTTCTGCTTTTTTTTTTTTTTTTTTTTTAATTATTTTTAAGTCGTGCCAGCAAATGAAAACCGAGGGAGGAAGCTGGCATCTGACCTGAGCCCATTACGGGCTTTGATTCATTAGCTTGGAATTACATTTGACAAAGACTTTACCTTGAAGCGCAGCGCTCGCTCCCGTGCAGTCGGTGCACGTTTCATGGAAGTTTTCGGTTTGTTGTCGCCTCGTCTTAATCAAAATATTGGTCTCATTCAAAGGAAGAGAAAGGAAAAACCCATTTGCGTATTAATCTCTGAGACTGACCTCGGCCCCGGAAGTTGGATCTTGATCACGCTGATTCCGCTCTGCTTCAACAGCATGTTAAAAAAACGACAGATTTCTTACGGTTGTGAGCAGATATAACTGGTATAAACATGGTGTGTTTCAGTGAAACACGAGCTGAACACACTCCTTCCCAGGCTGTGCTTCCTGGTATCATGAATCTAGTACAGGAGTGGGCAATTATTCAGCCTGAAGGGCCACGTTGGGTTGTAGATCCTGATGAAGGGGCCGGCCAGGTGGTGCAGGAAGCTAACCCCCCAATGAGGATCAGAGGTTAGATAAAAATGCTGCTGGATGGACTATTGACTGAGAAAATGTCTGTAAACTGGTCCAACTAGAGATGGATGATGAAGCTCCAAATGATGTTTGGCCCCACCTTCTTGAGAGGACATGTTAGCATGCTAGCTGAAGGGGGGGTCTGAACCTTTTTCTAACCAATCAAGCTGACAACCCTCTTCATTTGGCTTCTGGAGGAATGATTGTGAAGGCTCTGCGGGCCGGATTCAATAGTTCATCGGGCCACACGTGGCCCCCGGGCCTCAGTTTGCCCACCTCTGCTCTAGCACCTCTACTTGGATCCTAACTGAGTGCAGTGACCTTGAAAAGCTGAAGAAGTTCTTCCAACAGAGATTTGGCTGCGCTGCTGCTGGATATCAGGCTGTGTATTAGACACTGATCTGTTTAATTACAGTCTGAAGCGCACGCCATCTGCACGAGCACCTCATCACTGCTCCGCACATCCGACCGACTTAAAGAATCCACACATATCGTGCTCCAAGGACACGCTTAATTGAGTTGTGAGCACAAAGTGCGCCGCGTCGTTCTCCAGCCTCGGCGGCGGAGGCCCTCCTGAGCCGAGACGGCCGTCTGCTCGCATCAGCTGATCAGGAGCCGCTCGTGTCCGTAAACACAGAGCGGACGACTGCACCACCAGAGGAGGAAGAATTTCAAAATAACTTATTATGGTCTGGGGAGGGAAGAGAGCAGACGCAGCAAACTGGTTTCTGAGGGCTGAACCAGTCTGCTTCACTGGTGATGACTTGGCAGGAATCTGTGACTGCTGCTTAGAAAAGACACTTGCAGCACAATCCTGCTCGCCTTTGCTTCCCCCGCCATTATTCCATCACACAAACACCTCCTTACCTTCCAAAGTCACCCATTAATCCCCCCGCGTCGGACCCCAGCCAGGTAATTACTGTTGAAAAATATTTTATCCCATTCTTCCCCCTAAAAAAGAGACAAAGGGAAGCCGGTTCGGAGCAGCGACAAAGAGCTGTTTTAACCGTGTTCTCTTCTCTCGGGTGGAAACGGCGGCTTTGTTTGCACACAGAACAAGGTGTCTGAAACCTAATCTGCAGCCATTTCATATTTAAATGCAGCTGTCACGCTCCAGTTTTACACCCAGAAAGTTGCCGCTGCTGCTTCCTCCGGAAGGAGAACAAATGACTCCGACTTGGCTACCCCGAACCTTACAGGCTGGTTGGTTCCGCCCAGCAGTTGCAGATCCCAAACTTCCCCCGCTCCTCGTTTCCATTCCTCTTTATCAGGTTGGGCTGAGGCTGATGTCAGAAGCGAGCCCGTGGAACTCCCCGGTCCTCGTTCCAGCAGTGATGTGACAGTTGAGGATAAATAAAGCCGACGTGAGGCCATAAATCTGATGGTTAAGAGGCCGCTCAAACTTTGGGGGGGAGGGTCTGCACTCACTAACGACCGTTTTTAACATGATCTAACGAGGGCATTTCACTCCAACAAGGCTCCGTTAACGCAAAGTTTTGTAAATTAAAAAGAAGTGATGGACATGGCGGTAAGAATAAAAGCATGCAAAAGAAGCTAAGCTAATACAACCAAACTAAAACAACTGTATCCTTCACTTTTGCACAAATGATAATAATTATCAAAAAGGATTGTGACATTTTAGTGCACAGCTGGTGAACTTGTTTGATGCTTTAATCACGTGTGACGTGACTTTAACTGTCTTCCTCAGGCAGGAACACCAAAGTGCTCTTGTTTTGACAGGATGCTCTAAGAATAGAGGGAAGAGGTGGAGGGGTGAGATGCTGTTAACATGCAGTGAGGTGAGCGTTGCGAGGGACGGCGACATCCGAAGGCATCCGCCCTTCTGTTGTGGTACGTAGCTGCAAATGCGACAGGATGTTCACGCCTGACGTGTGTGAGGTCTCACTCACGTTTCCCCAAAAGACATTTCCATGAAGACAAGACCCCAATGGATTTCCAGGATATTATTTAGAAAACTACTCGTCAAAGTCTGTCTTCTAAAACCTGAAAGCGAAACTTTCAAGCTGGAGAAATGAGTCATTCCGAAGGTAAACAATCAAAGGTTAGGGTTAGGGTTAGAGCAGGGGTGGGCAACTCTTTAGCCTGTAGGGCCACGTTGGGTTGTAGATCTTGGTGAAGGGGCCAGCCAGGTGGTGCAAGAAACTAAACCCCAAATGAGGATCAGAGGTTAGCTAAAGATCCTGCTGGATGGACTATTGACATTTAGATTTAGAAGAGCCTGTAAACTGGTGCAACTAGAGATGGATGATGAAGCTCCAAATGATGTTTGGCCCCACCTTCTTGAGAGGACATGTTAGCATGCTAGCTGAAGGGGGGGTCTGAGCCTTTTTCCAACCAATCAAGCTGACAACCCTCTTCATTTGGCTTCTGGAGGAACTCAAATAGCTTTTCCTCATCTTGCAGCTCTTCTTCGTCTCAAATTCAGATTTGCTCATAATGAATCACCTTAAATGTAACAATGCGAGTCTGTGTCTGTGTGTGTGTGATGATTAATGTACGCTAAGACCATCCAGGACGCGACAGATGTTGAACATCAGCATTGTTTCTTCATGTTTTGTTGTTGAGTTTTTGGCTCTTTCGGACACAAACGCTGATCCGGAGTCTGGTTCACAAACCAGTGATTTAAGCTAGCAAGTGTGAGCTCACACTGAATCTATCACTGTTTCCAGGAGCAGGTTGTGTCTTTACAGACGTCGCCTGGAATAGAATATATGTTGCATACTGGTACATTTCGGTACAGCTGCAGAAGCATCAATTAAATCCCGGTATAATTAATGTGTTTTACATTCAGTTCCTGGTCATTTGCTTTCCTTCACAGGTGTAATCTACAAACAAAGCAGCCGGGATATAATTAGGCAGTGAATGTGTACAAAAGAGACATCTGATGGCATATGGTGGGGTCAGATGAGAAGAAAAATCTTGTCACACAGCATCAGAAATGGAAGAAGTTGCACACATCTGGATTGACGCAGACTAATGAAGAAGTTACGGGCGGACGTCCTCCCGAAGCAGCACTTGTTAATTGAGGAGGCTGTCACACTCTCTGGGCCGTCAACAACAGTTTTTAAAAGAGCCCAAACTCAGCTTTATCAAATTAATGGTCTATTCAGCGCTGCCTAATTCTGCTGCAATCCATCTTCTGCGCTTTCGGCTGTGAGATGTTGCTTCCTCACACGCATCCAGCCGACGAGGAAGAGGAGGAGGAAGGTTTTCGCCTTTTTTTGTTTTTGTTTTTTTTGTTTCTCGCTGCGTGTTCCAGGTTAGCTCAGGTGATTTCCCCAGACCCGGCTGTGTGTCTCACACCTGAGGCAGCTCAGGTGTGCTGACAGGTAGATGTCTGCAGGTGAGCCGGAGCTCACCGGGGAAATCATCTTCATCTTCCCCCCCGAATCAAAGCTGCTGTCATGCAGAAGAGGAAGAACAAGCAGAGCAGGTCTGGATGGAGAGCATCACTCAGACCTCCTGCGTCTCTTCTGGATTTCTCACCGTCCGTTAGAACGTGCACGGCTCTGCAAACATGAACTGATGTGGTTTATTATATTCCGACTTTATTTGGCCTCAATAAAAGATGCAGGAAGAGGAAAACTGTGAAACGGATCCATGTTACCTTTAAAGACGTTGTCACTGATTGATTTATTTGTTTCAGATTCTTCACAAACTGCTGCTCTTCTTCGGTTTCCACAAATCTTCAAACTGACTAATTTCACCTTGACAATCAACAAACTGCATCTCTCACAGCCACAGTTGCTGATCAAACCTGATCGTATTGATCTGATTGATAAATCTGAATCACTTCTTTGGATATTCTTTGGTCCTTTTTTTGCTTTTCGTTTTGTGCAGAATTTTCGCTGGTTTCCAACAATGGACCATTTTAAAACCTGTGCATCCTTTGAACCGTCTGCCAGCTTCGCCAACGTATTTGTGGATTTTTTTTTACCCGACTGTGTCCAAATCTGCATCTTTATTGTCCCTCTAAACCGATTTTCTTTGATTGTGGTCACTCCTGGGGAGTTTGCTTCCTCTGGAACGTGCTGGCAGGAAGTTCACTGCTAATATCTCCATATTTCCATATGGCAGTAACATATATGCAAATGTCACATGGTGTTTGTTGGATGCTAATGTTGCTAATGTTGTAAAACATTCCAATAAGATTAAAGTGAAGGAATTCTGCTTTTTTTCCTCCTTTTCACAAAAACGAGGGACTTTTGTAGAGGTTTTACTTGTCCTTTCGACATGTTTGTGGATGGATTCAGGTGAGAAAAGTGAGGGATGAGTCTGCTCTTTCTTTGTTTTTAACTTCTCATCTGTACTTTTTCTCATTCTTGCTGTCTTTTCCAAACACACACACACGGCTCATTTGTCATCTGCGAGAATAAACAGCGCGAAGCAATGAAATTTCATTTCTATTAGAAGCTTGGTTTGAAAGAGAAAAAAAAACAAACTGTGATACGAACACTTGCCAAATCAGAGTATAGCAGCAAAAAAGAGTGATAGAAGTGTTTGAACTTGGTAATTGGGTGGGCACTGGGTAGGCAGTACAACAGAGGACCTGAGGAGTGTGGTGTGTGTTTCCCAGCCCCACTGTGTCGCCTCGTACGCTACAAAGGCGGAGAATGAACTTCAGAGGGTTTTAATGCCTGGAGAGACGAATGTGGACATTAAATTATCAGGGGGAAACAGCAGGGTGTGAAAAAAGAGCCTTCTAAAGCCTGCAAACGCAAACGCACATACAGGCTGCTTCTGACACGGAAACCTGGCCAAATTCACACGCTTCTTTATTCTGAGCTTCACAATGATACTCTGTGTGTGTGGGTGTGTGTGTGTGTGTGTGTGAGACAGAACCATGTCCAGCATGTATATGGATGTTAAACATCCGTATATATATTTTTTTTAATTAGAGTTTAAAGCCGTTTAAAGCGTCACCAGCACAAATGCATCATTGTCTAGCAGCATTTTAAAAATGTCAGACAGTTGGAAATGCAGTAAATTTCAGACTTTTGGATATGATGAGCTTTAAAACAGTTGATATGTTTGTTTTATTTGTATTTTTACCATTCCAGACCAAACAAGTGCACGTTCCCAACCGTCACCAGCTCCAGCTTTCGCTGTGGATACTTTTTTGTTTCGTCAGCAGTTAGCAGCAGCAGATATTAGCCGTATTTAGAGGTGAGGCTGTCTTTGCAGCAGATATTTGCCGTATTTAGAGGTGAGGCTGCCTCTGCGATGGCAGCCTCCTCCTCCATCACCAGCGAGGCCTCTGAGGCTCCTTCCTTCCCAATACTCTACATTTTACAGTGTGCAACAAAAGGATCAGTCTGAAGTCAAAGACAACAGCTAAATGAAAAGAATCATTTTTGAGAGTTACAGTTGTACGCACTCACACACACACGCTCGCGCGCACACACACCTTATTAGTCTTTAATATCTTGTCTTGGTTCCCCCCCGCCCCCCCCGACACACACACTCTCCCACCTTGTTGTTTCTTTCTCTCTCTCCAGTTTATTTCTTTTAAAGCAATTATACCCAGGAGGACTGAGCGCAGAGGACATGCTCCTACTACCTGGAGCAATAATATACCATTACATCCTAAACATGTAGCTGCTATGCTAACAGCCTTTATTGCCACTGCAGGGTGAGAGCTATTTATAGAGATCAGACCTGCACCTTTGCTGCATCTGTTTCATCTTGTTCTGCTTTTCTTGAGTCCTTGTAGGCAAAGCGAGAGCTGTCAGTGCTCATCTCTGTGCCTTCAGTAGCGCCTTGTGGACGTTAGGGGGTGCTAGAATTCTTTACAGTTGAGCGACGAAGCCGCAAAGAACTGCAGAAAAGTATTTGATATATAGTTTTTAAAGGGCTAAAAATTTACAGAAAGTTCTAATGTATTCGTGTGACTTCAGAAAACATGTTCAATGTCACCGATTCCTTAGATAATTCATTCGGCTGATTATGACCGTGAATAATTGTTGGACAGTAGTGTTTTGAAATGTGACAAGCAAGGACGTCATAAATGTGAGGCTCGACTTTTCAAATGAATATTATTTACATTTGACAGACCCGCTCGGCCCACAATCTGCTCAGCCGCACCAAAAATTAAAATGAACAAATAAAAATGTGTGTTTTTGCTGGAAAAATCTGCTTAACAAACTTCTGCTAAGTAGCTCATTCAAACTGTAACTCATGAATTATTAAAGAGAACACATTTCCTCTTGTTTATTTATATACATATGTATAAAATACCATTTATTCTAAGAGGGTCTATAAATCAAAAGTATTCCCAGAGAATAACTGATAAGTGAGGTTATTGTGCAATGAGGCCAGCTGGTGGTAATAATTTAATGACGTTTTACAGGCGCCATAAAGACAGCAAACAGATGTGGCATTAAGGATTATAAAGTTGGTAAAACTTTTAACAAGTACTATGTATTTCAGTGGTACAACAGCACAACCCCCAGAATAAAAGGAATTTACACATCCTTCAATTCCAGAGCTATCAATCACACGTGTGTTATTCCTCTGGGAGCGTCTTTACATGCATATTTATCAGCTCAACATGCTAATTCCCGCTGCCATACACCCGCCAGGCACGTCTCCAGGCGTGTTTATGACTCGTGATTGTTGATATCCTTTGATATAGTTCTCTCAGCTAAGACATCATGTGGTTCTTTGCGGCCGAGAGTCAATGAGGCGCCCTGACCCGAGCTTTCAGCTCAGACTTAGAGCTCAGCCCGGGTCGATGGAGCCTGGGAGAGCAAGCCTCCTTCACAGCAGAGGGCGGGATCCAGCTCGACTCACCGGCACTAAAGCTCATCTCAAGGTTCGCTAATTGATTAGAAAATAAAATATGGAGACTTAAATTATTATTGCAGGGGAGAGCTGCATCCCGTTTCATGCTTTTCTCATGTTTGTGCTTACACCTCTGGGCAGGAAAACGGCTGTTTGTTGTAAACTTCCATAACTTTCTTGCTCAGAGGAGTCGCGAATGATCTTTTGCCAAAGAATTAATTGTGAAAAACTTTCTGCCGTATAAGACACGAGTGCCATATTGTCGCAGGTTCCAAGATTATCAGCATGCATTTACATTGCTAAGGAGCATAGCGTGTATGCTGGATGAAGCGTTCCAGCATAAATTCAGACTGCGGAATGAGTGGGAGATCTCTTTTTTGCACAAACTCTCTCTTTTCCAACTGCCTGTTTTTTCCTTCTTTATCTTTCTTCCAGTCCCGGTTCCTCTCGCGCCGGTTTTGTACAGACACCTGCCGATGAGCGCACACCTCCAGGGAACCGACATCTGAGAAACGCAATTTGAGCATTTCAGCTGCACAAAGGGAAGACAAACAATGCTGGAAAAATGAGGGGATAAACACATTGCTGAGTTGATGCTGGACAAACATGTCGCGCTGCCTTCAATTCACAAACGGCCCTGCCATGTTCAGCGCTCACAGGTGTGGAAATTCAAGGACAAGCGGGATGGCGCCTGTGGCCCGTGTTGTTTCTGGGTTTGTTTGCTCGCCGAGCTCGTCTCCCTATTGTTTGGCAGATTTAGTCCTTGAGGGACGAGTTCTTTTAAAATGACAGCGGAGAGATTGCTGTTCTTAAGAGACAAAAACAAGCAGAAGTATTCTTCGTCAAATGTTGAGCTTGCAGAGGAAAATCAGCATGTAAGGATGTCAGGCTGACAGATTTGTTTTTACTTTAAAGGTTGTTTTTTTTTTTTTTTTTTTTTTTTCATGTTGTCCTGAAACAGACAAACTCCTCAGTGCCGCGACTTTAGCTTCAGCTCCTCTGGGGCCTGTTGGTGCAGCGTTGTTCGGTATTAACGTCCTAAAGGCGTCGTGGGGGTCCAGGTTATCCCACCATCTTATTTTCATTTTCTTCTAAATTTGGATCTGGAAAATTCTTTCCTGATATTTTGATATTCTTTCCTGATTTCCTGATAATTGCAGAAAAACAGGAGGGATCAATGGTTGTGAGGCTCCTCGTTGCACCATCAACAACAACATTAGCAGAAGACGTGGTGGAAAAATGTCTATTAACGGCACGTTGCAAAGTTATAAATGACGATCACCGAGCAAAGCTGACGTTTTTAATAAGCTCAGTGTTTTCCACAATCAAGCAAGCATAATTACCCCTCTCTATTCCAGAACACGTTAGCATTAGCTTTTTCTAAAGAAACACCTGTTTATTTATTCAGCTTTTTATTTAATTATTTCCTGTGCTTTCTTTTTTGGAAAAGAACTAGACTCGGCTCTGTTGATGGATGCAAGTTCAAAACGGCTCCTGGCGTTTCTTTTTTCAGTTGAAGCCCCGTTCTCTAACTATTTAGCGTAGCTTATAACGCTAATTCTGCGGTTGTTGAGCCACCGCCTTCCTGCGGTGCTCTTCCGCAGCCCAACGGTGGTTGTGGGCGTATCGTGTAAACGGTATCATGTCCACTAATCAGTGATCACCGCCGTCTGTTTGTGCTGTGACCAGTCACAGTGTCGGAGATTTCCCAGCGTTCCTGAAGGACGGCGGCTAACAGCTTGAGCAGAATCCAGTGCGGCACTGGGATTTTTGGCAAGTCAAACTTTATCAGTACAAACATGCGCAAAATGAAAACAAACACAACCCAGACTGCTAATTACCATCCGCTTGGACCTCTGTCCCTTATTTGTCTCTGAGAGACACAAAATGGACGACAGCAGTGTGCGCCCCCTGAAAAAAAAAAAAAAAAGAAAAAAGTGGGAAGCTGGTACTATTCGCTCTCCAAGGGACAGCCCTCCTCGCCTGGACAATACAGGTTGACACACTGGTACCCCCCGTGATTTTTCAAACCTATTATTTCACGCGCAAAGTTATAAATTACGCGACTGACACCAGTCTGGTATCTTCTGTGCCATGTGGCGTGAATCATCGCCAAATCCTGTGCCACTAATTTTACTAATTGCCTGAGCCTGGCCAACACTTTTCATTGGTGTGGAGCCTACAGTGTCACAGGAAGCTAATGAGCGCTAAATAATGTATGTGAATCTCTCTAATTGCTTCACTTCTCATTTTGCTTACCAATTCTCATGTCATGTTTGTGAGTGCCAGTTTTCTCCCATCAGCTGATGATGCTAATACTAATATCTGGCAGGATCCTGTCAAAGGACAGATCCAGTAAGAATGAAGCTTGTCAGAGTGGTATGTAATGGAAATAGGAGATAAATGGATATAGCAGTTTGGAATAATCCTCCAGCAGCAGGTCTCTTTTGTTCAATATTGCGTTATGTTGGATGCACTCATTAATGGATACTGGTCTGCACGGGCACCTGGCTTTGTGTGCGTGTGTGTGTGTGTGTGTGTGTGTGTGTGTGTGTGTGTGTGAGTGTGTGTTCCTGCTCCATCCTGAGTACCAAAATACTCATTCTACTAGCAAAGCGAGGACCTTTTTGGGCACTGAGGACATTGGGGCTGGGCCTCGCGAAATCAAAGGCCTGTTTGAGGGTTAATTAAGGTTTCAAGGTTGTGGTTAGAATTGGGTTTAGGTTAAGGTCAGGTTTAGGGTCAGGGGGTTAGTTGGGATGTTAGGGTTAGGATAAGGGGCCGGGCAACACATTTTTCCTACATGAAAGTCCTCACAAAGGTGGGACTACATGGATGTGTGTGTGTGTGCGCATATATGCGTGTGTGTCTTTACCTCCCTGGCTGGTTTCCCATCGCAGCATCTACTGGCCACCTCGCCCCCCCCCCCCATCCGTGCGTCTCAACATGGAAGCTGCAATTTAGCAGCAAATTTGATCCTCCAAATAGCTGAATATTTAATGGTATTAGAGCGGAGCATAAAAGCTGTATTATTTATTTACTCCCTATTGTGTGAACACTATTCTGGCAACACCTGGAGGTCCTTGTAAATATATTCCAAACGACACACATGCTGAATTATTGAGTGAGATAATTTATCATAATTCCAAGTATGTGTTTGTCCAGGATCCGTTTAGACTGAGTCTTCAGGTTGGGATCCAGAGGACACCTCTTGCATGTCTCAGGGCTCTTGAAGGTATTATGGGCTCTATTTCTTTCCTTTTCTTATATAAAAGAGCTACTCCTGGAAGTCAACTAAAAGTACTTTTAGCTTTTATTGTCCACCTGAAGTGATGACCCAGAGAGATGCTGATCTGAGGATCAGCCACCAGAGCGTGTTCTTCATCACTGACACGTCTGATGAGGGGCATCAGAATCTGCTGCTGACAGGTGAATAATTAAAGCTGGTTAAATCCATCCATCTCCTGACCCAAGCCTCCTCAGACGTCAGGCTCCCTGTGACAAACAGGACACGGGGCGGTTTTCTCAAGCTGTCACCTCGTTTATTTTTAACGCGCAGCCGCATCTTTGCCAGCTGCACCTGCATCCTTTTGCCGTCGGTGACGCTTACGTGAGGCGGAGGCTTGGAAAAGAACGAGGCTCCTGTCTGTTTTTCGACTGGTTTGGCACCACATTACCGCACCGCTGGGTCACACCAGCTCCTCGCAAACAGTCAGGCTCCGGGTCGCCGAGGAAACGCGCAAACCAAAACAGCGTCGGTGGTTCAACACCAAAGGAGCAGACCTCCTGCAGCTCGTGCGGGGGAGCGTGTCTCATTCTGCATGGCTGGTTGCAGAAAAGCACCAGGCTCGATACAGATTCATTAATTAATTGATGAATTGATGAAAGGAGCTCGTGGCTTATTAGCCCAACAATAGCCTTCATCAGGGATTGTTCATGGGTAATGACATGAAATAGCAATGAGCTGAAAGGAAAATCTAAAAATACAAACAATGTTATTATTCAGTAATGACAACATGGCATGGTGCGGCGTGGCTGCAATGCAACAGCCCGACGAGGATGTCACTGGCAGGAAACACAACACTGCAGCCCCTTAATAGGATTGTGTCTGTACAGCAATTTGTCAAGTCAAAATATCCAGTATTTATAAGACAAATATAGAACACCGGAACAAGTAGGAGAGAGAGAAATTGTAAAATACTCAATTGGATTAACAGAAGCGTGAACTAAATGCTCCTTGATGTGTCATCGATAAAAGGATTTTTGATTATTCATAAGCATAAAATGCGTGACAAGACTGTCATGCCATCATTGTATTACTGTATCCCCTTTATCTGTCTGTCAATCTAGCAGCATTAGAATCTGCTGCTGTTTTCTCCCCCACCCCACTTCTTTTTAATGGATTTAACACACAGCCTGCTTTTAGAGAAAAAACAGCAAACATCACCTCATCGCCTCAGGTCATCCTCGTGTTTATAAATGGTAAACTATAAATTTCCCTGTACTAAAGACAAAAATGTCACCTCCGATTAATCCATCTGCAATCAAACACCGCATTGGACACAATGAATAAACAGTTGTTTTTCTTTTTGTTCCTCCCCCCACAAACAACAGCAAACACCCAGAAGATATCCACACGTAAGGGGCAAAGAAGAGATTATTGCTGTGTATTAGCTTATCAGTGCAGACGCACAGAAACGTTGGACTAATCACAGATATCATGATGGAAAAAACCTTGATTATGCCCCTAACCCCGACAGTGGCGCCACCTACAGGCAGGTCTGTTCAATACAAGCTGGTACAGACAGTAACTACAAACTGCTCCACAATTATAATTATTATTGTTGTTGTTTGTAGGTGTATTTGAGAGTCTTCGCTCATCTGGACAGAGCCAGTGGACGTGGATCAGCATGCTGTAAAGAGCCCATGTAAAGAAGCTTTCCCAGGTAACAGAAACATGTCTGAAGGATGAAAAGGCTCGTTAATTTCAGGCGGAGTACAGCTGTGATGGTGCGATGGTGGTAGTTTAAGCCAGTCTCTGCTCGTCACCAGCTCAGGTGTGTTCCTGTGCTAAAGCCTGACCGTGAAGTCTCCATCACTTACAGTGGGATTCTGCAGGGTCATGGATTAGGTCCTCTACATTTGTTGTATTTCCAGGAAACCCAGCCACAACTGCTGTGGTCAACTTCCTGCCTGTTTCACGCCAATACAACGATCAGGACGAGCAGCAGAGGACGAACCTGAAGGTGAGTGGATCCAGCACGTTCTCCCAGACATCCTGCTGAAGAACCCCTCTGCCAAATGTTCTGCTGTGACATGACATGAATATACTGACTCATACTGGTCCAGGACAGGGCTGACCAGTGCTGTATGGGTTTCTGTGAAGCATCTCTCTCTCAACACCCAATAAACATTCATGTAAAACTATAAATCAGAAGAGAAAAGTTTTTATTGTAAAATATTTGGAAATTTTGGCTATTTTCAAACGCCCAGCTGGTGGTATTTTCCACATGGGAGATGGTAAATGTTGCATTTCTGTAAGATTTGCTCATAAGAGCAACAAAAATGCCAGATAGAAAGTCCTAAACAGAGGGTGTAATGGTTGCTGTGGATGAATGGGCCCTTGTTGAAGGATTATTTGCTGATAGTATTTCTTTCTGCTGTGAGAAGAACAGAGCTTCTGTAAGTGTGACAGGTCCACTTGTTTCTCCGCGAGCATCTGCACCGCCAACGTGTGTGACAGCTGTTTGTCTGATTGGACATTCCGAGTGTTTCATTTACCGTTTGCATGCCATGTTGCGAAACTGATTTCTGACACATTTCCATGCTGATGCTTTCTTACTTAGCTGCACATATTGTGTGTTTGCTTCTCGGTTTGAAGAAAGCACAGAAGGGAGAAAGTCCATTAAAAACCCGTGAATATTCAGGCAGAAATCCTGTTAAAAATAGCTGCTCATTTGGACAAACAAATATTTACTAATCTGTCTGTCTGTCTTCAGATCAGTTAGAAAGACATAAGCACAAATCTACAGACTAAAATCGTGTACACGTTTCCAACTTTTGGCAGGTAAAATGATTGTTGTTCTGGTAAAATCCTATTTTACAGCATTTCTGCTGCTTCTACTGAAACCCAGCTCTGAATGCTTCCACCCAGAACCCTTCCAGAACCTTCACACCAGCTGCTCTTTTTCTCCTCACTTCTTTCATCAAAAGGCTGCAAACCATCCGCTGCACAGCGCCATCTGCAGGCAGGAGGAGGAGCTTCAGTGACAGACTGTTGTCATTGTTGGACTCTAGTACAAACGTATTGTAGATTTTGCATTTTTTCTGAGACTATCTATCTATCTATCTATCTATCTATCTATCTATCTATCTATCTATCTATCTATCTATCTATCTATCTACCACCTGAAGGAGGAAGACACTGATCCTTATTACTGTAATTACAAAGTCTTTGTCAAACTAAACAAAAGCAAATAATCTCTTCCTCTCCCTTTAAAAAAGAAAGAGATTATATTTTCCATCACACTGAAAAGCACCGAATTGAAATTCACTTATAATAAAAACCCATATACAACTAAATTAGCTCAAGATAATTAATAAATCAATCTTTATTTATATAAAGAATCACAACAGAAGGCATCTGAAGGCACTTAACACTGTTGAGTGGCACAAATAATCACTCACCAGTGAAAATAGAAGTGTGACTGCACTTCATCGTGGCAGTGGGTGTAGCTACATAAGTATCACCTTATCGATGAACATAGCAAACTTACACCACAGACTCGTTAATATTCCAGCTGTTTCCTCCCAAACCAACAGAGTTGGTCCATTAAAAGATCAGCTCACCAGCTGATGTGATTGGCCCACTGCTGAAGCCTGCGTCGTTGCTCAGCGACCGTCAGGATGGCTCAAGCGTAAGGTGTGGTGGTGGGAGCGTCACGCTTCTCTGAAGTAGATGCTAAAAGATAAATGTGAATATCATGCAGAGGAATGAGTAGATAGATAGATAGATAGATAGATAGATAGATAGATAGATAGATAGATAGATAGATAGATACTTTATTAATATCCAAGAGAAATTCTCATTTCCCGCAGCTCAAAAGTGGAAACACACAAGGGCATGCAAGTCTTAGGAAAATACTAAAACTAAAATACTAAATACTAAAACTACAATGTGCTAAGACTGTGACTATAATGTGCAGAATCTCTAAAGTGACTATACTACTATATATATAATAGACGACAACCTCCGCAGACCTCGATGGAGAGCCGGGGGCTTGACTTGGAGGGGTTGTTTACTCTTCATCCTAATGCTTCCTGGCAGCCTGGAAAACAATTACAGCATCAACAAAGTGACAGACAGACAGACAGACAGACGGATCTAAAGACTTGCATTTTGAGTGCAGAAGCAATGACGCATAGTCTATTTTCAGCTATGACACATTTACAGCAAACGGCGATAGAATCAGCTCCGGCGGTTCGAAGCTAAAGATAAACCAGGTCAACTGAATTATCTTTGTGGTTTGTGGTTTCTGACTTATGCATTATACAGTTACCTTGTGTCACATGCCATGCACAAACATGCTGCTGCTGCAGCTATTCGCCCTTTTACTCCCTGATACCTTCGCAGGCTGCAGGTGGCGTTTCTGTACAATATTTAACACGTTCACACACGCCTCTGCCCCCCCCCAGAATCGCACCCTCAACGCCTGCTATCCCAGCGGGTCTCTGCGTGGTGGTTGAGCTCCGAACAGCATTACCATCAGTCCAGTGTAAATAACATGAAGTGGCAACTCATAAATAGTTAATGATGCAAAAAAATCCATGAAGTCGCTCCCCTGGCTCCGGGAGCGGCGCTCTGCTGCCGGTTGCTACGTTTCCTGGAGGGTCTTGCGGGGCTTCACGGCGTAGCTTTGAATCATTGCTGGTGCCACGACGAATTAACAAGAGCAATTAGTAACAGGTGGTAAAGCGCCACAGCAGGTTACTGAAGGCAGGCTGATATCAGAGACTCAGATAATTCTGACTGTTTGCGCTGCACGCCAGAAGTAGCCGCGAACCCGAGACCACAGCAGCAAGTAAGTGAGGAGAACTTTGTTGTTATGCTCAAAGGAACTCACTGTGCTGGACACACTGCAAGCCTACATGTTTAGAAATGGAGCACAGTGGGGGATTTTGAATGGGATCCACTGCTGCTACTTTTTAAGTAATGCAAGTGCTCGAATCATCCCTTGTCCTCACTTCCACTGTGGTTTTACTCAGCGGTTGGTCGGGATCAGAGAATTGATGTCAGTGCATGAATATTAACTCAGAATGTTAAAGTTGTGTCCTCTTCTCCAAGCAGCCATTTGAGGATGTCAAATGGGCTGTTTTTCTGACTCCTTGTGGTTCTGATGTGATCGCGTCAGTTTGTACTCAGAGATCAACACAGTCTGGAGGTGAAGCTGATGTTTGTTCCACGTGCCAACTGTGGCCTGCGTCTCCGTGTCAAAGAACAACAACTCTTAACCAAATTAGAACACTGTTCTGTGTGTGTGTGTGTGTGTGTGTGTGTGAGTGACTGTGCGTATGTGTGAGAGAGAAAGAGTGTGTGTTATGGTACATATTAAGGACCAGAATATGTATTTTATATATAAACCGGTGACATTTTTGGTGACAGGGGAACGAACCCCCAAAATGAGGATCGGAGGGTAACTAAAAATCCTTGATGGACTATTGACAGAGAAAATGTGTTTAAGAGCCTGTAAATTGGTCCAACTAGAGATGGAGGATGGAGCTCCAAATGATGTTTGGCCCCACCTTCTTGAGAGGACATGTTAGCATGCTAGCTGAAGGGGGGGTCTGAACCTTTCTCTAACCAATCAAGCTGACCAGCCTCTTCATTTGGCTTCTGGAGGAATGATTGTGAAGGCTCTGCGGGCCGGAATAAATTGTTCATTGGGCCACATGTGGCCCCCGGGCCTCAGTTTTTATCTACACTATCTACACACCTTTGTGTTGTCTATTTGATGTTTTATGCTTCTCAGCATGTCTGGACCTAATCCCCAGGCTGAGATCTGATACCAAGTGTGGAAGAGTCCAAACACAGGCCAAAATGAGCCAGTATTCACCATTCTCACCAAACTGACCAACTTCCTGTTGATTTGAGGGCAACAAATTTTCAATGCCACTGTTGCTACGTGTGTTCGGTCTTAGTGAAATAAAATGTCTCAGGTAGGCTGCTCTTTCATTTCTCTGTGAATATGTCAGAATCCTTTAAAATCTAAATTGACCCAACGCGTGCAGGTTTTTGGACGGAAGAGTTGAAAACCGCTATCCTTTTGTGCTAATAATAAATCTTACAGATACAACAGTGTCCTCGCTCGTCGGACCTTGGCCATCGCTCGGGCCCTAATAAAAAAGATGAGCTGGGCTGAAACCAGAGAGTTTAGAGTCAGGGCTGTGTGTGTGTGTGTGTGGGTCAGTGTATAACAGCAAACTAGTTTCCTGCTCAAAATTGTCATTAAAATGAATCTTTTAATGCCAGATGTATTGATTATTATTCATTTTATTATCGATATATTTGCTGGTTGGGTATAGAATACCAATGAAAATAATAGATTATCAATGAACCCACATTCAGGCGTGTTCTGATGTTCTCTTCCCTGGATCTCCTCCACGTCTCCCCAGGACAACCACATCTTTGCGTCGATGCAGCACATTCGTTTCTTCCCTGAATTGGATCTCCCCACGCACGTAGCGAGTTCCTCCCTGATCTGCCTGTCTGTCAGACAGGTAATTCGGGGAGGGAGGGAGGCTGGGGAACAGCTGCTCTCGCAACAGCCAATAATAACATGAAAAAAAACGGCTAACCTTAAAACCGCAGAGATGCGAGTAAATTGGGATTGTACGCTGCTTCTGCAGGCCCTCTCCCGTGAATTGTCTCCTCCCTGACAAGCAGCTCATTGCATTTCCCATCATGCATCTGATCGGTCATTCAGAAACACGAAACACAAATAAGTCAAGCAGTCGACCATCTGCTTGTTAGTGGCAACTATAAAAGTGCCTGTTTTAAAATGAACAATAAAAGAACTGATGGGCCAGAGACACCATCGGAGAAATATTTGGTGTTATTTAAGGTATGTGCCTGTCAGATATAAACAAAGCTGCTATTTCATTTTGTAGAACAACAACGGGCGATGCTTATGTTGTCCTCATTTTCTAAATCAATAATCAGCCCGGCGTGCTTCATTAACAGTGACCAATCAGAGACGAGCTGGGGATCTCATTTTACAACATGAGCATTCTGAAGACATAAACCATCTGCTACTTGTAGGAACAGAAAAATCAAATTAATCCATTCTTATCATGTATTCAGATTTTAAAGCAATTAAAGATGTTCTCAGTCTAATCGCAGTCACAGAAGTAGCTTGGTAATGAGGAAGGCAAACTCCGAGGTGAACTTTCCACCGTTCTCAACAGCACGTTTGGAAACTTTACAAGCCTCACACACTCCAGTGAGCTGTTAGTTTGTACAATACAGATGCTGGCAACAACAATGAATTTTTTATTAAGCATTTAATCATTGTGCAAACCCAGATTTCCCATAATAGAGGGCTCAAATTCAAAATCTTTGGAAGCCAAATCATTTGCGTGTAATATTTTCGTTTTTAATATAAGAAATAAAGTGCTGCCAAACAAATGCAACTCCTTTAAGATTATATAAAAAAAAAAAAAAGATAAACTGGAAGAGTGAATTTACCTAAATTAAGTTTTGGGAGTTCTGCTTCCCAGAACACTGATTTAACACCACGTGCCGCCGGTGCGTTGGACATTAAACCCATGAAACAACCGTACATTAGAGCAATTAATGCTGCAGTGTGCACGGCTTTAAGACAGCAGACAGCAACGAGAGATCGAGTCTCGTATCGACACTTTCACCTCCATCATTCATTAGCAGCAGAGAACCAATAAGAAGGTTTTTATTCCTCTTTCCTTTCAGTTCAAACGCGGACATTTATGAAAGCCAGCCGGTTAGTGGATAAACTAAAGAAAACTACCGTATTTTCCAGACTGTAAGTCAAACTTTTTTTTTCATTTTTCATTTTCATCTTATACTCAGATGCGACTTATGTTCGTTATTTTCACACTGACAACCGCACAAGGGCACTCTAGGCTTTATTACCGGCAACTTATAAAGACATCTGAGAAAGACTGAACTAAAATGCCCCCGAAAAGAAAACCATAGTCTATAGTTTACAAGATGCAAGTAGTGAAATCCAAAAACGGAAAAGAGAGGAAGCGGCGCTTCGTCTACCTCCGGTGCTGGTGGAGTTGGTCAAAAGCGACATCGAGGATGAAGAATTCAGTGGATGTTAGTGATTAGAAGTGAGATGGAGAGTTTGTTCTTCATGCTGTAGTTATCTGAATATCTGTTAACATGTTACGTTAACAAACCAGACACGGATTCAGTTCATTGTTGATGCTTCACGTAGCGGAATAACCATCACTCTGTTACGTTAGCATAGCGTACACCTCTTCAGCCTGTTGTTCTATATTCCATTGTTCTTATTATAACTTGCCTTTCAAGATGAAACGTCTGTTCTTGGTCTCAGATTTTGTAAAATAAATTTCCCCCCCAAAAAAAGAGACCTATAGTCCAGACTTATAGTCTGATACGTTTGTTTTTTCCTTCATGACGCATTTTTTGACTGATTCAACTTCAGAGCGACTCCAGAGTGACTTATAGCCCAAAAAATACGGTATCTGCGGTCACGGGAAAGGTTACGAGGGGACAATACGCAAGCGCTCCACAAGCTTTAAGTCTGCTTTTCGCTGGTGTGGTGCTTCTTCCCATCACCAAAGCACACGTGAACATTTCACGTGCACATTTGTGGCCCCAATAGACATTCAGTGAGTCTGTCTCCCACACTAACCCCACCGCCCCCCCCCCCAGTGTTGGGGTTTGCTGGGCTGGCGACCAAGCCAAGAACGCAATGAGCTCATTGTTACGCTCCGACTGTTGCTCTTGATTTCGGAGCTATCAACAGCTGCCGATCGGAGATGTCCTGGATCACATCCATCAATCACAGGCCCGCATCGTCATGAGACAAAACAAATAAGAGTCAGCCAGACACACAGCCCAGAGTCAAACAGGGTAGCGTGAATCAACTTCAGCTATGAAAAGGATTATCCGGCTTTATTGCTAAAACATATTAAATGCAGCTCCTGTTAACAATGTTTTATGATGACCAACCTTCTAAAAGTAGTTTTGTGTTAAAGTAATAATAATCCAGAGTTGTTGCTCAGGAACAACACTGCTGCTGTGACCTGCTCTGAACCCTTCAGGCAGAATTGTACACACAGTTTTCAGGTTTCAGATAATCAGCATTCTGGCGCGTTACAGCACCAGCGAAACACATCATCCCCCTGCTGTTAGCATCAAAACTATATGGCACAAAGATACATAACTGATAGGTTGGCAATGATCTGCTTAAAATGGACAAAGTGGACTTTTTGGCCATCAATTCCAGAGTAAATACAAAGATGGAATGAAATAAAAGAGGGATATTTCCTCTCAGTCACCAGTGCCACAGACATTAATATGGAAATGTGAAATGCATCTGATGTGGGACCTACAAGATGTAAATTTCCTTCATCAAAGCAGTTACTAATTGTCGAGTTTGCGGCGATGCCATATGTGGCTGTTTCTGGACGAGAAATGCAAAACATTTTTATTTTTACCTTCACCAGTCGATAGCTGTGTTCACACTTCACACATTCTTCACATCACTTAACCAGCTGCTCTGTGCATCAGCGCGTGACCCCAACACGCTGACCCCGCTCATTATGAATTACAACATCCTAATGTATAAATGCATTATGTAAGGCCACTGACGGAACAACAGAAGCAGGCCCTGCATGTACAGACCAACGGATGCAGACGCACAGACAAGGAGGCGCATGCAGACACACACACGCGGTGCGTAACACGATGTTTCCCTAATGGCCTATCAATTCCTGTGTGTAGCAACTACAGGTTCCAAGCCGTCATCAAAATCCAAACAAGATCCGTCAGCAATTAGGGGAATAGGAGGGGACATTAGAAAGAGGAGCTGCTATCCGGCCTACATTGCCATTCCCTGCACAGCGGGCTGTGCTATGAGTCTGGCAGTCGCGGAAGACCCACGCATACCCTGGGTCATCTATATTCCACCCATGTTATGGCAATATTGATATTGGCAGCCAGGCTGCTGATATTGGGTACGTAATGATGCAATTAAAACAGGAGCCATTTTCCTATTATTGGCAAGAATGTGAGTCTCCCCCCTCCCATTTTAGGAGGCAAATATGATTTGGAAGCAGTGCAGAAAGATCCGGAGAGAACCCGCTTGTAATAAAGGAATTCATCTTGTCATATCAGCGTCGTTTTGGGTTCATCTGTTAATGCAGTTTATTAGAGGGAGGAAGTTTTGTGGTGCTTCTTATATTTACATAAATCTACCATGCATGCACGGGTCTGTGTTCTCCTCCAATCATCAAGAACACCGCTATAATTCACCTTGCAACAAACCATTCAGCCGAGTCTGATGTTTTGCTTAACTGCACTCAAGTTGAGAATCAAATATATAATGAGAGAGAAATGCTTTTGTTATCCATTATCTGCAAAGATACGAGTTCTGAAAAGGAGCCCAGAATGAAGGAAAAATGCAAATCAGTCCACTAATACTGGTTTACGTACAGGTTATATACCTTGGAAATAAAAGACCAGAGTGCTTTTCGAGCCATATGCTGTTTCTTTGTTCCAAGAGGAGAGATGCCTCAGTGTCACTTATGTTTCTGATTAGCAAAATGATTTATGCCACCATGACTCAAAAATTCAGACAGCAAATGTGAAAATGTCTTGTGATTAGACCAGATGTGCACAATAAAGCAGGATTCTGTTGTAATCTGTGACTACTTAGTTTATACAACGCTAATATAAGACTCTCCTGCACGTGGCAAAGTCACTCTTTTTAAAATGTGACTATAAATGATTGGAAATAAATGGTTTGCTTTATGCTGGATGGCATGAGTGGGTTGATAAATTGGGAACAGTTTTGTAGCCTGACTTATCTACAAGACAAACCTGGTGGAGATCACAGGGATTAATTGCTTCAGATGTGTGAAACGCAGCTTTCCCATTCTTCCCTGGGCATTCTGCACCTAAACAATGATTAATCACCCTTTAACTATTCTCCAGAGGATATCAGCATTTGCCAAGCCTGGCCTTATCCACCCAAATCCGCTTGTGCAGGTTTTGGAAGGTACTTGCCAGGTACAGAGAAGCCAACCTGTCCTCATTCCTTATCAGATTAGGGAAGAGTCAGGAAGCAGACGCAGCACATCATCCCACCCTAAACTTAGCGTGTTTTCCCTGAACTCGCGGCCCTGAACACCGACCGCCGCCGCTCTGGCAGCCATGAAAGTGCTGCTGAGCCTCTGCCAGCGATGAACACCAAGAATAAAATGACATCTCCTCAACTGTCAACAGAGCAGAGTATCCTTCAGAAAGTTCTAACTGAATAGCCGAGTGTTGCAAACTATCAGCAGAGCAGCTGGAAGCCTCGATTCTTCGCCAGCTGAAAAGGTTTATTCTCTTCATGTGTCAGTAACGATAGTGTTTACATTTGCTTCCTGTTAGCTGGTGTCAAAACCCAAACCAGAGGTGTGGAATGCCGGCTATGGACAGCGTGGACGCTAACAGCAGTGACGAACTGACACAAGGTGACCTGCATGTCTGTGTAGGTTCTTAATCATCCAGGTCATAGTTATCCAAGGTCAGGTCAGACGTTTTGCCTCCTCTCCAGAAGGCTTCTTTTAGAACTGAAGAAGTCTTCTGGAGAGAAGGCGAAAAGTCTTGAAGGGAAACTTCGACAAGTCCAGTTGCACACAGAGGCCTGACCTTGGATAAGGTGACCTGCAGTTTTACGATAAACAACAAGTATTGTTTCAATGAAGGTATAGATCAAACAACAAAGGAGGCAAAGTTAAACAGTTACAACTTAAGGTAGTTTGAGTATTTCATCCAACCTGGTGCCGATGTGGCAGAAGGGTAACCTGGCGCTTGGTCCCTTGCTGATTTCTTTCATGACCACAGCTCATGAGTGCAGGTTTTATCTCCATATTGACTCAATATCTCAAATGGAGAACTTGTGTTGCCTCTGATTTGCATTGGAAAAGAAGCGAGGCGTGAAAGCTTGCTAAAGGCCATGCAGAACACCTCTGGCTAATGCTGCCTGCGCCGCCTGCAGGCCCTGGGGGGCCGGCCCACACTCGGCCACGCTCTATCTGCTCCGTGTTGCTCTGCACTCCTCCAGCTGTCAGGTGTAATGTCATCATTCCGACGTCTCAGCAACTCCACGAGAAAATGACCACGGTGTGTTTGGCAAGCACACCCTGTGTTTGACTGTCAAACTGCCCCAAAGGGTAGGAAAAAGGTTCCCCTTCACTCGCATACAGTCTTAGTTTAATTCCCATGATCCTCTTCTCTCTCGCTTGCTTCACTGGTGTATCAGCTTTGCAGGTTGCTTCTGTTGTCCTTTGGTTTATGAATTGTTTTATTTCTTTCTTCTAGGTTTATTTTGAGGTTTGTTCAGCTGGCAGCCTTTACTTCCAAGAAATCATAAATTATAATTGATGTTCTTCAGGGCCCAATTCTGAGGCCTTTACTATTTTTAATTTACATTAATGACATGGCCATGACATGCACCAAACTCCTCCCAGTACTATTTGCAGATGATACAAAGCTTCACACAAAGACTAATATTTTAATTAAAACTGTCAATAAGAAACTATCCTCTAATGGTTTCAATGCAAACAAACTTACCTTCAATGTTAAAAAATGCAACTTTGTGATTTTTTGTAATATTAATAAACACTATCCTGTAGAATTAGCTAAAGTTTTATAAATTATATTCAAAGTGATTTGGTTCATCATACTAAACTTTTAGGAGTTAATTTAGCTAGCGGTCTCAAATGGTCTGATCATATTGACCTAGTCGCTAAGAGATCTGTGAAAATGTTTGGCATATTAAGGAAAGTTTGTCCCTTAATTTACTCCTCAGCTTATTTAACCGTATATTATAGCTTTTTGTTTCCATTAATTAATTATTGTAGCATTGTCTGGGCAGCAAGCTGTCCTACAGTGTGAATTAAGCTCACCACGGCGATCAATGTCCTCCCATTCTGCTTTCAAAAGCAGTTGAAAAAACTCCTATAACCAGCCTGATGCCCGTACTCGCGCTTCGCTAACTGATTTTATCAATCCTTCTGATTGTGGGTGGTTTGCTTTTGCTGCGTCTTTCCTGGATTTAACGTGCATTTTGTTGTTGATTTTGGTTCATTTTCAAATCGGTAGGGTTTGTAACAGTTCGGGTGTTGGAGGGCTTTTACCCTCACCTGCGTCAGAGGTTTGCACAGACTCAGCGTTAACGCCGATCTGAGCAATGTGATCATGTGACACTGACGATAGAAATCTGCCTGCTCGGTTGAGGTGTAGAGGAATTCCTCGCTGCTCGTCCACGAGCTCTGCGGCACGTCTGCTTTACCTTGACAATCCCAGCAGGAGGCCTGTTGGAGCCTCTGATCCGGAACGCTGTAATTATTCACTTGACAAGGTCTTTGCTGTCATACTCATTTAAACATGTGACAAAACACGGGCTTTTTTTGACAAGTCTCACATATGTTAACAATGACAATGTGTTGCTGCGGCAACGACAAATTAAAAAGACATCTTCACACCCAGACATACTCTCATAACCGCACGATATGCAATCTGTTATAGTCAAAGAAACTGGAAGCAAACGCTGAACGCACAACAGTGTTAATCAGATTTGTACCTGTCAGATGTTTGGGTGGGGCGGTGTGGGCTGGGGGAGTTTCGTTTTCTGGTTTTATTTCATTTAGAGGAGAAAAACATTGTTCTTTCGCTCTTAAAAGAGATTCATCTGTTGTGTTTCTCCAGCAATTCGATCCATCACGGGCAATAAAAGCGAAGACAAGAGCAGCAGATGAACTCTTGTATATCCAACATCATTTACATGCTTAATCACTCAGGCTGTGGCCAAACGGAGGCATACTCCTCTGGGTGGGTGTCACCAGCGCTGCGAGAGCCATTTTACATTGATCTTCCTGTGGTTCTCTTCTTTCAACCGAAATACTCGAGGTAATTATATTAGGGGTGGGCAATTATTTTGCCTGAAGGGCCACATTGGGTTTTAGATCTTTTAGATGAAGGGGCCGGCCAGGTGGTGCAGGAAACTAACCGCCCCCCCGAATGAGGATCGGAGATTGACTAAGCTTGATTGACTCGTACTTGATGGACTATTGACAGAGAAAATATTTTTTCTCTGTCAACTGAGCCTGTCAACTGGTCCACCTATAGATGGATGATGAGGGGACATGTTAGCATGCTAGCTGAAGGGGGGGGTCTGAACCTTTTTCTAACCAATCAAGCTGACAACCCTCTTCATTTGGCTTTTGAGAAATTATTGTCAAGGCTCTATGGGCCGGATTCAATTGTTCATCGGACCACATGTGGCCCCCGGGCCTCAGTTTGCCCCCCTCTGGTTTATACTGACCAAGGAGTGCATTTTTCCTGGATTTCAAAGGGATCTCAGTGAGTGCCGGTCCGGTTGAGTCGCTGATTCGGGTGCTTCAATTAAAATAAATGTGACAGCAAATATAAAACGACACGATAAACAATATTCAGTCATGAAAATACGAATAAAATGTGATCTGAAATATTTCAGATGTGCTTCTCCCGGCAAGTCTGAACCTCGGTTCCTCCCTCAGGAACATGAGACATCTGAACACAACAGGAGATATTTGATTAATTTCGGCGTTGCCGATTTGGCGGAAAGCCAGAGCGCTATCATTGGCTCGCCATTAATTTGGATAAATGAGGGCTAATTTAAGAGGATGGAAATCATTCAGACACTATTTCCCTGTTGTGGAAATGGCCCTCCTGTCTAAACGCAAAGCACTTTCGACTGTGGCGACTCTTAATCAGGCAGGAAGGGAGCAAAGTTTGGTGAAAGCGTCACTTTCTGCTCGCAGGAGTCCAGGGCCCAGCAGCTGGCAGGTGCAGCAGTTTATCACAAACCCAGAAATAATTGAAAGTGACAACTGGCAGCAGCACAAATGATTTATTAGTCTTTTACTCAGCTCCTAGCCATCCTTCAGGCTGGAATCAATTATTCACCATCTACTGTATGTGTCTTCAAATCATTAATTCTACTGTGCAGAGCCAAACGATGTCCCACTTCACGTAGCACCTCCCGCACCAGGACCTTGGATGACGTCTGTGCACGTGAGCGCCCCATGCATCAGGTCACCTCATGGCTGTTTTTTTTTTTTTTTTTTCCGTCTGTCTGTGTGAGACTGCTTCCAGGCAGTTCCAGGATCGTGCGGAGCATCTGAACCACTTAACTAGCTGGCAATGATAAATAAAAGTAATAATAATAAACAACATCTGCCTCGTGTCTTCAGCCTGAATGTGTTTCTGCACAGGATTCTGCCCTCGCGGTGTCTGTTGTCAGAGGTGATTCCTTCACTTCCCGTGCTTTTATTTTACAAAATGAATTATTCTGAACCTCAAACAAACAGGAAGCCGGCGGTGATCTCTCTTTATTCTGTTTTATTTCTAAACAGTTGAAATTTTACAGTTCTCTCACACGGTTGTCAAGTTCAGCAGGCTGTATTTTATTTATTGTACAGCACCTCAACTCCTTTCATCATTATGAATACAAAGCATATATAATGCGCTGCCTCCGTATTATTAATTATGGAACTAACACAACAAAAGCACATCCTAAATCCATTACTGTTGTAAGCTAGACTTGTCTCAATAAATCAGCATCTACAATCAAAATTGAAATAATTTTTTATGCATAATGTATGCGCATGTTGCCACAACATCTGTTCATTATGCAGAGTAATGCGTTCTTGTAGTTTTTAAAAACTTCAGTCCTATAAAATAATCATAATGACTGCTTCATTACAGGGAGAAGGAAGACAGAAGTACATTTTACAATATGTCTCTTGATTTACAGTTTCATCGACTTTTTATAGTCAAGTCAATCACAAGTTTGAGGAGCGAAGTGTGGGGGAAGACTCATTAAGGCAGATGTTTGTGAATTCACATGCCTTCATACATGCTCATCAGTGGGTGTTAGTGGTGCTGGGACTCAGCCTGATTCTTCCTCCACTCATAAAGAACCCCAACACGTCTCATACCTGCACTGCCTGCATTTTTTCTTGAGGAAAAGTTTCTTCGCGATTCAAGCGGCACCTCTTTTTATGCATATATTTATATTAAATCTATTTTGGCTCTAACGCTCCATCCTACACATCGTTATGGAAAATAGGAATCTGTCTATCAGTCCTTGCCCCTACTCCTGCAGCAAGGATGTGCACCAGCACGTCACGGGAAATAAAAGAGAAGGTGACTTGATGCATCACAACAGTTTGTGTCCGTATTTGGTTTACATCTTCAGCTACGGTGCTCAAGACAGTTTAAAATAAGTAATAAGGGAACAGCCCGTTCCCTGAGCAGCCTTTAGCGTTGTGTCACACCTTACGTGCCTGCTGGTCTGCCTTCGGGTCCCGACTCCAGGTCCTAGTAGAGTAGGGGTGGGCAATTCTTTAGCCTGAAGGGCCACGTTGGGTTGTAGATCTTGATGAAGGGGCCGGCCAGGTGGGGCAGGAAACTAACCCCCAAAATGAGGATCAGAGGTTAGCTAAAAATCCTGCTTGATGGACTATTGACGGAGAAAATGTTTGTAAATTGGTGCAACTAGAGATGGATGATGAAGCTCCAAATGATGTTTGGCCCCACCTTCTTGAGAGGACATGTTAGCATGCTAGCTGAAGGGGGGGGGTCTGAACCTTTTTCTAACCAATCACGCTGACAACCCTCTTCATTTGGCTTCTGGAGGAATAATTGAGGCTCTGTGGGCCGGATTCAATAGTTCATTGGGCCACTGTGGCCCCCGGGCCTCAGTTTACCCACCTCTGCAGTAGACAGTAACGCACACCACACACACACTTTCTACAGATCCTGTGAAAGTAAGAAAGGAAAAGTTAGCCTGGCGATTTGCTCAGTCTTCACTCTGACAGCGAGTCCACCCCGAGCTTGAACCTCGAAAGCCATGAAAGCAAACAGGAGCAGCACATTTAACCTCCTCCATAGTTGGAAAGATACTTTTTTACCTCCAGCCAGATACACTTCACTCTATTCTAGCTGCCGAGTCGGCGGTTCTTTTCCACTCGCCTCCTGTGCTGTTAAACAGCGGGTTAACTCCTCAGACCTTTGTGCTTCCCCCCACAGTTCCTCTCATGCTGCTCCAAACGTCCCAAGTTGCCTTGTCTCTCTCTACGTCTGCAGCTGTGTTTGATCTCTCTGGCTTTGCGTTTCACTTCTCTTTGTATCCTGTTCTGTTCGGTCCTGTTTTGACCTTCTGGTCACCAGCAACACAGCGCTGGTTCTGAGGCTGTCTCTGACCAGCAGTATGTCCACTGCTCTCAGGGGCACCATGTGGTCTCCTCAGCATGCTCCAGTCAGGGACAGGACCATGTCCTCGCTGTCCTCGCTGCTGAACAGCATCATTTGCATGTGCTGCATGAGCTGCAGGTCTACAAATGCAGGAGTTGTGTGTGTGTGTGTGTGTGTGTGTGTGTGTGTGTGTTACTCTCTCCGTGTCTAAACTGAAAGCCAAATGATGATGATCCGATGGTCCGAGACTGCGAACCAGTTTGACCATGAAGATCTCCCAGGATGTTTTTCACGCCTGTCCACGTGAGAGAAGGTCAGTGTGTGGTGTTGTTTGTCCTTTCTGATAAGAAGGAACAAAACGGTAACTGTTTGGCTGACATTGCGTCCCACAGATTGGACCGCTGGACAACAGACGTGTTCCTCTGAGCTTTCACGATAACGCTGCGGCTTTGAGTCTGCCTACGCAAAAAAAAACCACATTTACTGTCTGTGTCACAGCAGTGGTGGCAGCTCAGGAGCGATGAAGAGCGATATTGGTGTTGCACCAGTGTACCACCGTGGGATTGTTATCTGCGCAGCACATGCATCACACCCTGATGCACACACCTCTTTCCTCTGAATGCAACATGACAGCTTCCTTTAGTTTCCCATTTCCAATTCAGATAACATGGCAGTCTTGATCTGGCATGAAGCGCTTAGGAGATGTCGGCTGATATGAATTGAAGTGTCAATAATTCCTGCAGTGAAACACTGTGCATTTAAAAGCCGCTAGCTTCCAGAGGATGTGTGTATTCTTTGATACAGAGATTATGTTATCAGTGTTCAGGGTGTCACACGGAACACTGTTCAAGAAGTGATTGATAATGCGACGCAGCAGCGAACATTTTATTTACACTTACTTAAGAAGCGAGGAAATTGATTTCTATCTAAACAGCACACATTCTTATTTGTACATTTTGGGAGCCTTCAGCAGATGCTCGCCACCACAATGACTCAAAATGGATTTAATATGCTCGACGTCGAGATTAAAAGCATCTAATAGAGACGCAGAGAGGATGTGAAAAGTTACCGCGTTTTTGTTTTAATGTCGCCCAACATAACGTATCAGATGACTTTATCCCTTCTGCCTCAGCTGTGGATTAAAATCCTCTTGTATAAAAGCTATTCAGGATGTCGTGCATGCGTAATATTGCACGGAATGCAGATTACAGATTTCCATAAAAATATACCAAAGTAAAGATTTATGTTTCATCCTATTTCTAAAACCTTCTTTCTGGGGGGGGGGATAAAAAGCTGCTTTGCACACTCGAGACGACCCAGAACCAAGTTCAGGCGGGTGACCTCTGGCCCACGAACGCTGCTGCCTGCCCTGTAAGCAGTCTAAAGAGGGCTAACTAGAACCCGAGTCGCCTCCAGAATCTTCCCTTGAATTAAGGAGAGGGCCTTGAATTCAGGCCTTCCTGATCAGGTGTGCTTGTTTCACGGTTTATGTTCAGGTTATTATATTTATTCTGTTCTATTTAGCTCCATATGACACACAAAAGAGACACTACATATAAAAAGCAAACAAACTGTTAATTTATCAGGATCTTGTATGATTTTATAGTGATTGATGCTTTTCTTCTGGGTTTTTGAAGACATCAAACAAAGCTGCATATTTCTGCCTTACAGCGAAACATTTTCCACAAAGAATAATTCCTGTGATATCTGTGGACGGGAGCTCCGTCTTGACGCTCTCCTGGAACCTTTCTTCTCAGAAATGTCTGTCGTTTACGGCGTCCACCTCCCGTCATCTGCTGCGATCAATCAAAGTGGATTTCAGTCTTTTCTCCCCTGGCTGCCAGGCTGTTAACAGCAGGCTCTCAGGATTATTTTTCAGGTTCCTCCACTTCAGTGAAAAATAGCCGCAGAGGCGCCTTTAATATCCTCGTCTGAGCTGATGCGAAAACGTGACCCGACGCTACAACAATGATGCAATCACCTCAAATTAAGTCATGAATAATGCACAGGGAAGTCATGAAGAAGAATTAATTATTCAATAGATAAATAATTTACAAAATAATCAAATAAATAAATAATGACATACCATAAATAAAGCATCAGATTCATTTTTTCCCCCTGGCAGCCTCATGCAAGAAGCACTGCCAACCAGAGGTAGCTTCACCAAAGCTTTGCCCAATATTTTAGATAAAATCTTAGTTAAAAAAAGGAAGCCAGAGTCTCTGACCCCAGACATCTGCGGGGTAATGACGTGTATTTTTAAGATTTTAAGATTTCTTGGGTCTTCCGGCCAGAGTTCTGATGTATAAACAGATGTTTTACTGGCATTTATTGAGCAGATTAGCCATCACATCACGGTTGGCAGTCCAGAGTGGCTCCAGCGCGGAAACCTCAGCAGCAGTCGGTAAAGACGATCAAATACAATGCAAGTCTTCTGGCTGGTGCCACGAGCTCAGCTTCTCCAGGGTCACGCAGATGTTTGAGCTTTGCTTTTATGACAGCAGTAACAGCATCAGGGATTAGCTTATTTGTACCCGAGTGCGCCTGGTTTAAAATGCAGTGAAATGATGGCGTTGGCTCGAGAGAGGACGCCTCAGCCTGAGCTGCTCTCTGCCCGCTGCATCGTTTCCCTCCATCTGCCCGTCAACTTTACCCTCGGAGGAAAATATCAACAGACCCATCTGCAGTCTAGTCACCGGCACCGTCATCCTTCCAAACCAAATAAGGACAAACTGGAAGTGCAGGGTGAGTAAGTCACTGTTGTATCAAGGAAGAACGCCATCGCTCAGAGCAGCTCACACAAACACAGAAAATACCGTCAGAGTCGGGCTTTAGAGAGACTTCCTGTCAATTCAGCGTTAAAGAAGTTCATTAAAGCAGATTTCTCCCTCAAGAAACGTTCCAGTGATATTGAACTCTGTCCTTTCCACACTCAACGGGTTGTGTTTGACTTTGGAAATTCTTTCAAACTGCGACAGAACAGTTCTTACAAAGCGTAAAATTCATTTCCTCCCAGCGACTGCAAACAATTGGATCCCAAAAAAGAGGCAGCAGACACAAAGATTAATTTAAAAAAAAAAAAAGGGAAAGCTGTACAATGGACACATGGATTGTTTTATTAGAAGCCAGTTGCATGGCTGCAGAAATGCCAAGAAAATATGTGTGAGGGTCCAGGGATGGACAGCGCTTCACATAAAACAGTCGAAAAATGTGCAACAGACAAAACCAGGCAGTGTGGAATGGAGGAGGCCTCTAATGAAGCCAGCTGGTCCCAGTCCAGACAGGCAGAGGAGGGGGAAGGATTGATAGAGGGAGAGACCCACGGGGGTGGGAGGAGAGAGAGAAAGAGAGGGTAAGACATGTAGGATGTATGGCCGCCCAGGCAGCTCTATTGTATCAGGAGACACCAGTAGGTGTATTTCTTCCAAACTCTGCAGAAAAATCACGAGCCATGCCAACCAGCACGTCTGCTAATCGAGCAGCAATTACTAGCCTAATAGATGTTTTTTTTTTTATATTCTGGTTCTGGTTGTCTTACAGCAGCCATGTTGGGGGTTGAGCACCATTACGGTGAAGAGGAGGCGCAGCGAGCTGGTTGGTTTTCCTCTTCCTTCTTATTCTTTGTGGCGCTGCACTAGTTTATGCTTTAGCGGTTCCTGCCTGCTCTCCTCCCAGCAGGCTTTTGATCAAATATGGAGGTAATGGTGTGATATGAAGAGGATACACTGCTGCAGCTGCCTGTCTCTCAGACTCTATGTGGAAAGATGGATGATGCGAAATGTCTCGATTCTCTTTCAAAGGAATTTCCTGAAAAGTTTTTTTTTTTAAACTTTTGTTTGAAAAAGTAAAGAAAGTGTGAAACAGCTGAATAATCAGCAAATAACTAGCATGGAGGTACAGTATACCGCCACGCCACTATAGTGACACCCCGTTCTTAATCCAAACGGTTTATGACGGTGTTGGCCAGCTCTTTGCAGCTACAAGGGCTTCAACTCTTCTGGAAACAAGGTTTCGATGTGTTTTTGGGAATTTTGGACCATTCTTCCAGAAGCACATTTGTGAGGTCGGACACTGATGTTGGACGTGAAGGCCTGGCTCACCGCCACCGTCTCTGCTCTAATTCATCCCAAAGGTGTGAGATCAGGACCAGGCCAGGCAGGTTCTTCCACAGCAAACACCACCATCCAGGTCTTTGTGCTTCTTTCTTTGTCCACTGGTGGAGGCTCTGTGGGAACAGGAAGGGGCCATCCCCAAACTGTTCCATCAGAGATGGCAGCATGAAATAGTCCAGGGTGCCTCGGTATGCTGAAGCATTACAAGTTCCTGTCACTGGAACTCAGGAGCCGATTCTGAAAAACACCCCACAACAAACAAATTCAAGCTTGGTCTCCTGGTCCAAACTTTCCAGGAACGCCATTCACAGTCGCAGTCGCTGTCCTTATGTCCACAAAGCAGCTTTTTTTCTTCACTGGATCCTACTCACTTTTTACATTGTTAAGTCCATCAGGATGTCTTTGATCCTGCTGTAACATCTCCACGCTGCTGACAAATGATCTCACATGCTTACTGTATTAAAAGGCACTCATACACATCCTCATTGTGAAGAAGCAGCTGCAGTTTGAGCTCTTATGCCTTGCTCAAAGAAACTCCGGTTTTGGTTGAACCACTACACCTCCTCCTTTTCCTGTTGCAGTAGGAATCATGAAGAATTCCAGAGTTTTTTTGTGGAATTATTAGCTTTGCAGTTGTTTGACTAACTCCTTAAAGCCTCCCAGCTCTCTGTGGGCTTCAACATCTCATTGTTGCTGTGGAGCTCAGTGATCATCTGGTTAAATGAGGAGCCTCCACATGTTTGTGGGAGCTGTAATGACACTGTAGCTCTCAGCAGGCTGGAGCACTGGAGGCTTCAGCAGACCTGTGGGCCTGCAGCAGGACACCCCCCTCCATCATGGCTGATAGAACCATGACTCTGACGCTTAGCTCTCTTGAGCTGTGGTGCATCTCGCCCACTATTTTCCCGCCTATGAACAATACAGATACTGTATGAAAGCTGGCTTACTTGTTGTTCTATTTTCTATGCAGATGTTGTTGTAAATATTGGTGAACAATTAAAAACGAATACATGTGCCTGGCTGCTGCTACTGGGTGATGTCACTGGGATGTGCAAGAAACCAGTCCCAGACACCTCCCAGTACAGACGGACTAAGCTTAAATATGTTTAACTCTGATGTTAAAGGAACCAACTAATAATCAGCCAAAAAATGACATTTAACAGCAACCCAAAAGGCTAGATAAATAATGAGAAATTTTAACATACAAATCACATCTGCACAAGAAAAATATACTACTACTACCACTACTACTACTACTACTACTACTAATAATAATAATAATAATAATAATAATAACAATAACAATAATGAGGAGGAGGAGCCTTTGAAAACAGAGAGAGATTGAAGGCCTGCTGAACCCCTCAAGCTTTAGTGATAACAAATCAGTGAACAAAAGCTTTAATCTGCACTTTCATCACGATTTCCACACCAATAATCCCAAACTGTCTTTGTGGAGTTGAACTGCAGCACTTTGTTTCATCTGGAATGACATCATTCTTCGCGATGGTCTCATGAAGCCCCCCCAGCCCATCAAGGGGCAGCACCCGGCTTTCCCTCTCTAAAACCTAATTAATCCCTTTTTCTTTGAAGGCTTTTTTCCTCTCATATCTCAGTTCTAGTCGGCAAAATTGTTTCTATTAATTTCCCAACATCCATCTATCCATCTTCTACCGCTTATCCGGACTCGGGTCGCAGGGGCGGCAGCCTAAGCAGGGAAGCCCAGACTTCCCTCTCCCCAGCTACTTCGTCCAGCTCTTCCGGGGGGATCCTGAGGCGTTCCCAGGCCAGCCCAGAGACATAGTCTCTCCGGTGTGTCCTGGGTCTTCCTGGGGGCCTCCTGCCGGAGAGATGTGCCCTGAACACCTCACCAGGGAGGTGTCCGGGAGGCATCCTGACTAGGTGCTCGAGCCACCTCATCTGGCTCTTCTCAACGCGGAGGAGCAGCGGCTCTACTCCGAGCTCCTCCCGGATGGCAGAGCTCCTCACCCTGTCTCTAAGGGAGAGCCCAGCCACCCTACGAAGGAAACTCATTTCAGCCGCTTGTACCCGCGATCTCGTTCTTTCGGTCACTACCCAAAGCTCATGACCACAGGTGAGGGTAGGAGCGAAGACCGACCGGTAAATCTCTCTTCACCACAACCGAACAGTGCAGACGCCGCACCGATCCGCCTGTCGATCTCTCGCTCCATTCTTCCCCCACTCGTGAACAAGACCCTGAGGTACTTGAACTCCTCCACTAGGGGCAGGATCTCCTCCCCGACCCGGAGAAGGCACTCCACCTTTTTCCGGCTGAGAAACATGGCCTCAGACTTGGAGGTGCTGATTCTCATCCCGGCAGCTTCTCATTCAGCTGCGAACCGATCCAGCGAGAGTTGGATGTCAAGGACTGATGAAGGACCACATCATCTGCAAAGAGCAGAGACCCGATCCTGAGGCCACCAAACCGACACCCCATACTCCTGGAGAACCCCCCACAGGACTCCCCGAGGCACACGGTCGAATGCCTTCTCCATATCCACAAAACACATGTGGACTGGTTGGGCAAACTCCCACACACCCTCAAGGACCATGCTGAGGGTATAGAGCTGGTCCACAGTTCCACATCCAGGACGAAAACCGCATTGCTCCTCCTGATTTTAAGGTCCAACTATCCGGCGGACCCTTCTCTCCAGTACCCCCAAATAGACCTTGCCAGGGAGGCTGAGGAGTGTGATCCCCCTGTAGTTGGAACATACCCTCCGGTCCCCCTTCTTAGAAAGAGGGACCACCACCCCGGTCTGCCAATCCAGCGGCACCGCCCCTGATGTCCACACGACGTTGTAGAGTCATGTCAACCACGACAGCCCTACAACATCCAGAGCCCTAAGGAACTCCGGGTGGATCTCATCCACCTACGGGGCCCTGCCACTGAGGAGTTTCTTAACAACCTTGACAACCTCAGCCCCGGAGATGTGAGAGCCTGTCCCCGACTCCCCAGGCCCTGCTTCCTCACTGGAAGGTGTGTCGGTGGGATTGAGGAGGTCTTCGAAATATTCCCTCCACCGATCCACAACATCCCGAGTCGAGGTCAGCAGCACACCATCCCCACCGTACACAGTGTTGACAGTGCACTGCTTCCCCCTCCTCAGGTGCCGGATGGTGGTCCAGAACCTTTTCGAAGCCGTCCGGAAGTCGTTCTCCATGGCCTCCCCGAACTCTTCCAACTAAAAAAAAAAAAACATGAACCTGTAACACCGATCTGACAGAAAAGAAAGTTACTAAACAAAGAAATCAGGTGGTTATGTGTTCCAGGAAGAAGGAGAATACAGATTTACAAAACTGACAGGAAGAAAAGAAACACAACAATGAAAATATGTCTGAAGACGAGTGTTGCCAAGACGGAAGGCGATGTACCAACAGGCGCAAACCTTTGTCTGATTGTCTGTGGATCACACAGACGTCTCCTGTTCCACATTCATCGGCCGCACAAAATCATTTGTTTTGCAAGAAAATGGGATGAAGGAACAGAGCGATATTCTCCGGGGAGCTGAGGGAGTCAGAGGGCTTTGTTTGTGACGGAGCTGGGCGTGTCCAGCGCTCCACCTGGGAGGCCCGGCTGCGTCGCTGAGGGACCTCACATGGAAGCGGAACCAGCTACTAGCTCAGGAGCGCAGAGGCGCGTCCGGATGTTCCCAAACTCTGTCTGTTTCAATCCTGACCTGCAACCAATGCCTGAAGAGGAAAGGTGCAAACATGACTTTGGATTTGTTAAATTCACGTCAACGTTCTATGTTTACAAAAACAGATTCAGCAGCCTCCTCTGATGTTTAGCACCATGGAGGAGGGACACCAGCATCTTCCCCGCGGAACAGTAACGTCTCTATTTGTCCTCCCCGGGGACCCGGCACTTGTCAGCGTGCAGCTCTGCGCAGATATATATCCCTCCTCCAGCTCCCAGGGAGATCACCCCGTTTGTTTTGTGTCAATCCCCCTCAAATCCTCCAGTGCTATTGTGTCCTGGGCCCTCCCCCGTTTGCCCCCCGAGAATACAGGCCGCATTATTCCTGCCTGCACGTAAAAAAAAAACTTCAGCCAAGGCAGCAGCTTTCCCACCGCTAGTGGAAATGGGTCTGACTTGTATTTACATCTCTGCTGCCGCGACATCGTTGCATCGTCGAAGAGAATCTGTTAATCCATCAATATGTTGACAATAATTGATCCAAAAGCTGATTAAACTTTGTGATTCAGTTCAATTCAATGTTATTTATATAGCGTCTTTTACAAAAAAAAAAAAAAAAAAAGGTCTCTAGGTGCTTTACAGAGGCAGAAACCCAGAGCCGGAACCCCCAGGTGAGCACAGTGGCAGGAAAAACTCCCTTTTAACAGGAAGAAACCTTGAGCAGGACCAGGCTCACAAGGAGGAACCATCCTGCTGAAAGATGCTTATTTAGTTGGTGGACAGAACTGAAATCAACCCCTTTAATATCCACAAACATTCTAGAAATACAGAAATTGTGGCAGTGTTGCTGTGGTTACTGGTGTCGCCTGGAGGGCTCGGGGTTCTCCGGTTTCCTCTCCGGGTCTAAGCTCATGCAGAGCTGTAGGTGTGCGCCAGGCTGGTGATGGGACACAAGGGCAGGAAGACCGCTGGGACAGGCGCCATCAGCTGGACGAAGGATTAAACTGCAGAAAAAGACCCAACGGTAGCGGCGTGGCGGGTTTGGGTCCTGTGATCCGAAGGCTTGGCGCTGTCAAATGAAGAGGAATCACAACAAAGGAGCGAAGTGTCTCTCCGGTTAACGTCTGGTTAACCCGAAACTGCACCAGGTGGTTCAACCCAACCCAACGACAGCCTGGGCTTTGTCATAATGCGCAGTGGTGCGGCGGATGCAGTGCGTGCCATTTATCCTGACAGTACGTGATGGCACAAACAACACGCGTAGGAATAATGGCCATTGTGAGCAGCGTACCAAAGCAGGTGCAAAGACGCCCACTTTCCCCTCCCCCGTCCCTGATATGCCCCCATATCACACACAGATGTTTCACATCAAAAGCACCTAAAAACCTCTCCACCCTGAGTATGCAAACCAAGATAAGGAGCCTTTCAGACGCAGGGACTGGGCACGGCGCACCTCGCCATTCGGCTCTTCTGTCTCTCACAATACGCACTTGAGGAGCGCAAACCTCCCTCCGAGGGGTCAGGCGTGGCTCCGGCAGCAGCACGCAGGTAGATTTCTGTGAAAGACGTTTGAAAAGGGAATAATAAATATCAGAGTGTGATTCGGATGCAGCTGGAGGAGCTGGGGGGAGGTGGGGTATGATTGAATAACAGTAATTAAAGCAGTTATTCGTTCGCTGAGCACCTGCATGAGGGATGATACTGCTCCTTAATTCAGCTCAGTTTAACTTCTCTCAGCCGGTGGTTCAAGCGTCGCCTCATTAATCGCTGATTGGCATCGAGTTGTTTGCACGAACAAACTGTTTACGCAGTCCTGCCCCCCAGACCCCTCAACCCCCCCACCCCGCGGCATTAGGACCTATTGTGCCGCCAAAACCGTTCTGAGGAGACTTGACGTTAAGCTCGTTCGTGCACGTTTGGGGATCAAAGTGTGGAGAATTTCGCGCACACCACGCAGAAACAGCCTCCCACTCGTGACGCCCGAGGACGCGCCTGCCCGTCAGCGTGAAGCGGGGTCAAATCCCAACGGGCAGCGCGTCCTCACCGCCGCGCACGCTCATGCGAGCTGACAGTTATAGCGAGAGGACCCTTCATTCTTTCATTCATTCACTGAACCAGTCATTCACTTACTGAGCTGCAGCTGATTGGGAGCAAGAGATCAAATAAATGTGTGCGCGACCTCTCAGCCGAGTTTGAGTCATTATCTGCATCAGCTGATTGTTTTCAAGATTGCGTTCTCTAATTCCATTACTCGTTTTGCTTTTCAACGATAAATTGAAGTTTGTGAGTGAAAAAAGTACTTTTCTAATCAGAAATAAAGTCGTGAAAGTCGGATAGTTTGATCTAGAAACCGGAACCGCGGCACCAGAAGGTTGAAGTGATGCAGGTGGAGGTTCAGGACACCAGAAAATCACATTTACATCTGGTAAAGTTGCTCTCTGGAGCTCCTCATGCTCTCATCTGGACCTTTGGTGGAGCTTCTCCAGACCTTGGATGAAAAGGTGAAAAGGACTTTTTGACCTATTGACCGATCTTCTTCTTCAGGACTGCAGAAGTCCTGAAGTCCTTTCATCCACTGCACTTGTTGTTTTGCACCTGGACTGACAACTGGATGTGCATGCACCAGGAGGACTTTCTCTAGACCTCCTCTGGATCTCCTCTGACTTTCCTCTAACTCAACTCTGCATCTCATCAGTATCTCCTCTGATTCTCCTCCGGATCTCCTCTGAGCTCTCCTCTGGACCTCTTCTTCTGGCTCTTTTCTGGACCTGTCCTGGACCTCCTCTTCTGGACCTCCTCTGTACCTGTCCTGGATCTCCTCTGATTCTCCTCCGGACCTCCTCTTCTGGACCTCCTCTGTACCTGTCCTGGACCTCCTCTGATTCTCCTCCGGACCTCCTCTTCTGGACCTCCTCTGGATCTCATCAGGCTCTCCTCAGGCTCTCCTCTGAGATCTCCTCTGGACCTCCTCTGGACTTCCTGGTCTCAGTCTGAGTCTCTAACCCATCCTGTCACTCTGGTGATGGTGACTTGAGCTTTTCTTGAAAAGTTTCATTGTTTAAAGTTGGAACGTCTCAGCACTAAAGCGTTTTGATGGAGTGAGCAGCTCCATCTGCTGAGGACTCGCATGAAGACGTTATGGAGAACTTATATAAACTGTTGTCTGATTTCTAAAGTTTAAAATCAGATAATATGTCGGCGGTAGCAAGCAAATAAAGGGAGGATTTCGCTGGGAGGAAGCGTGTGTGGTGCAGCCTCTGGTGATTACAGAGCCAATCTGTCCACTGACGCACCTCCGTTTAAAACTCCACGCTGGAAATCTGGAAAAAAAGCGTTTGACGGATGCGCTGACGTTCGGCCCCTCCCGACCTCTCACCTCTGTGGAGCAGCTAGCGCTCCGCTAACGCTGTTCGATGCGTGGTCACCATTTGCGAGCGCGTGCGGTTGTTTAATGTGGTGAACGGCGGGTGTGAAAGTGTGCAGGGAGGCAGAGAGACGAGCAGCTGCGGCAATATTCCCAATATTTACTCTCCTCCACCGAGTGCAGTTGCTCAGGCCTTAGAGGAGCAATCAAACATCCGGAGATGGTCGGAAGATTCTCCCTTTAAGCCACCAGGTTTTATTTGAGAAAGAATACCTTCTGTTCACAGGATTTGCAGCCATTTCATTTGAATCCATCTGTTTTAAGGTGAAAAGAGAGAAGAGGGGGAGTGAGGAAAAATAAAGCAAACAAACAAAAAGAGGGAAAAAAGGAGGCAGGCTATTGAACAGAGCATGTTTGCGCATCATATTGTGCTTGATGTAATGTAGGTCAGTGTTCTGCACAGCAGCAGATAAGACACAGAGCACAAGTGTTGTGTGTACTTACAAGCAAATATCTGTCAAAATAAAAATTGACAGATCTACAAGAGCCTCCTCTCTCCTGCTCTCGCTCTCTCTTGCATTTTTTCTGTCTTTTTTTTCCTTTTTTTTTGGCCACGGAAGTGGTTCCTCCATCATTAGCATTTTTGAAAAAAGGGCCAGAGATTTGGGCCTATCTCGCTCCACTCGCTGCTGCAAAGCCAGCCTGGCCCAGGTTGTTATCTGTGTACTACAGAGGTGCAGCTGTTTAGCAAATGGATTTGCAGATTTTTAAAGGGAGATGAGGAGGGGAAAAAGAGGGGGAAGAATCAGGTATTCAAAACAACCCTCCCCGAACTAGCATCCTGCGTTCTGTTTGTTTCCTTATCAATTCCTATATTATTTTGGAAGATGGAATTGAACCAAAAACATAAAAAAAGAATTCTCTCGCTTTTCCGTCTTCCTTTATTCATATCCAGGTCTTCTGAGGCTCCGTTTTCTCCTCCCGACCAGACGTCCTACTGGTTCCAGTAGCCTGACTGGACAGAGGACGTGGCTGCCACAGCTGCTGGCGAGTGCATCCCTTTTGTCTAATGCAATTCCTCTCAAGGTTGACGTGCTTACACACACACACACACACACACACACACACACACACACACGGAGGAATTCACCCAGGGCCCCACGGGAGAGAGGGAGGAGCCCGTAACCATCGGAGACACGGAGGGTGGTTGGAGTGGGCGGAAATGCCCACAAACACACACTACCTCTCTCACTCCCTCTTTAAAATACAAGCATGTATAGATTCACACACACACACACACACACACAAACTGAGGCAGACACAAAGATAATAGAGATTATTTATGACGTATTTCTGATTTATGACAGGGAAGTTAGTCCTTGAACGTGTCGGCTGATTCTGCTTCTTCTTCCTCCCTCCAGCAACAAACACTTTAGGTTTGAAGCAGTTTGACTCAGTTTGGCCCTAAAATTCTACATTTCCTAAGGGATCGTTATTTTTAATCATATTTTTTAAAAAGCAGAGCTCCTTTTTTTTCGGTCCAGGTGATCGGAGCCATTTCGATGCAGCCTTTTCTCCACAGGTGCTGCAGGGAGCCTGTTTTTAATTTGGCATTTTTTCCTGAATTATTTTGTCTTCTCACCAGCTTTTGACCTTTGATAATCTGAAAAAGTCAGAGTGATTATTTTAGCTGTGGGTGCCTCCCAGTGATTAACAGCCCACAGACTATTAACAGCCTGATTGGCAACAAGTCCCATCTTATGTGCAAGGAAATTCACTCAGATTTAATGTTCCCTTCGTGTCATAATGTCAAATGTGTTTATTTATTTTACATAATTTTATTTATTTATTTTCAGGCAGGAAATAAGATCCTCACGAGGCTGAAGTCAACATAAGTCTGTCTTCCTTGAATTGGCCATTGTACTTCTGAATGCGTAAAAGTTTTAGGCGGCAGCTGTGTGTGTGTGTGTGTGTGTGTGTGTGTGTGTGTCTGTGTGTGTGTGTGTTTGTGTTGGAGGGGTAATGACTGAACTCACTTGCAAAATTAACAAAGAAATCTATTGAAATGCAGAAGAAGGTGTGTGCAGGTGCTGTTTAATTTTATTCATCTTCTCTTTTGCTGAGCTATTAGTGGCTTTGTGTGTGTGTGTGTGTGTGTGTGTGTGTGTGTGTGTGTGCCTGAGCAGCGTGTGGGCGGCAAAGCCAACACTTTAACTATTGTTCATACAACTGAAGGCTCGCAGAAATGCATTTAGATGTTGTAATATTGGACTGTTGCATTACTAGAATCACTATTAAACCATTTAACCTTGAAATATTTTCTATCAGGTTCTTTAACAGATGAAAACAGGCTTCTGATATTAAAGTTCATTAAGTTTTAATTTGGTGAAAGAGATCCAGAACAGCACTGATTTCCTCATGAATACCAGTGAAACGTTTGTCATTATAATATCAGTAGAATATACCCATTTATAATATCATTTTCTCCTGTTTTGTTGATTTTCTCCTTTTTTATAATGATCTCAGAGTTGTGGCAGCTGCTGTTTTTCTCCTCAGACCTTCAGCAGCTGAGATGCTTCCTGGTGCTGAAATGAGATGTCCGAGGGGTCAGAAACACGTTTGTCCGGTCCGTGACCTCCCTGTGGGACACATACACGGCCTAGCATTATGGAATGTCTCTGATATCCTTCTCCCAGGTTGTTGTTTTAGTCTCTTTAAAAAAATATATAACTTGTCTCATTACTTTACTATGTTTGCTACATGTGTGACAGTCAGTCGATGCTAAATGACAAGTTCCCCGATAATGTTGCCATAACAACGAGCTGCTGGAGCTGAGGAGGGGATGTACGATATAGACTTAATGCAAAACTGTTTACGTCCTTTTTACAAGTTGACTGTTGCTGAAATAGGACACATTTACACTCTGTGGGGATTAAGACTTAATCAATAATCAATGTGAAGTTTTATTCATGATGATTTATTAATTAATCTATTCATATGTTTTGTTCATAGAGTGTTTATATATGATATTTTATTCTGTTAAAACACACATTCTTGTACTTCTATCTCTGTGAAGACTTTGATGGGCATAATGTATTCACCAGCCCCTGACCCTAACCTGACCCTGTCCCTAACCCAGTTCTAACCCCAGCCTCAAAACCAGGCCTGGACCCTCAAACAGGCCTTTGCAGCTGTGAGGACCAGCCAACATTTCTGCAAAAATGTCCTCACTTTGCTAGTAGAATGAGTATTTTGGTACTCAGTATGGAGCAAGTAGAAGAACACACACACACACACACACACACACACACACACACACCATACTTCCCACCAGAGAGCAGAAATAAGAACACCCAAGGTGGCGTAATGACTTTGTAGCAAAACAATGAGAAATAAATACCTTGAAGCTCATCTATTAGTCAACACTTAACCCCCCTCCCACCCCCAGACACACACACACACACACACACAAACACTCTCTCTCTCTCCTAATGATCCTCTTGTTGGAAGGTAAGGGGGCCACGCTCTCCTCCTCGGCGGTCTCGATGAGCAGGGCGTGATCACACAGAGCTGGAGATGGAGGCAGCCTGGAGTAGCTACTTTAGCAAAGCTTTGAGTGTTTAACATGTCAGCCGACAACCTGCTGCCACCGCGACACAGTCTCTCACTGGTATTAATTTGCTTATTGCTTACACCGCCCTCCTCTTTTTTTTGTCTTTCTTTTTTAAAAAAACAACAACTTTATTTTGGACCGTCCTTGCTTTTTTCCAATTCGGGCAAATTATTGCCGCCTGCTGCTAAGAGTTACTAGCTAAGGAAGCTAAATGAAGATGAAGAATTGGAAAATGTTTCCAGTTGGAAGAATGTTGATTACCGAGGCTGGGCTCCTGGAGGAATCCCTACTATTTATCCTCATATTTTGGGCTGCCGCTCCCCTCTGTGCTCCTCCAGGGGCCTCGGAGAAGCAGCTTGCACTCAGTGCTGCCAAAAGAATTTATTAGAGCAAATGGTATTGTAAGCCCTATGGAAGGCATACCTTATGTGGAGATTTAAAAGATATTAGGAGGATGGTGCAGTCGGGGACCCAGGTGTGCCTGGTAATAAGCATTGTTTGGAGCGTGTGTGTCTGCGCGTGTGTGTTTACATGTGGCTCAGCGTGTTTGAGGAGCTTCTGCTGAGATGCAGAGCCAAGGCAGCCCGGCAACAAACAGACCCTGATACTGCCGCTGTCCGTCCTGATCCTCAGCCGGGTCAGGTGGCGACCCACAGGTGGGGGGCACAGGGTTACCGTGCCAACGGTCATGTTGATTTACATCTGCGTGTCAAAATGGCTAAATATCACAGCAAAGAGCTCATTTCTCCTCCTTCTATTCTATATATTTCTAATTAAAGGACTACATCTTGTGAAAAGCCAGCAGTGCCGGTGGTGATTGTGGGTCTGTATGAAGCCTAGCATGGTCGTAACACCTTTTCCACATTATGCAGCTCAATTATTTCATGAGCAACACCTGCAAAACAAATTTGGCATTCAAATTTGCTGAGGATGATCAAACAACACCAAAATGCTGTCATTATTCCTTCCTCGCACGCGGCAGCGAGAGGAAGAGCAGGGGGAAAAAAAATCTCCATCTCTCCATTTTGGATGCACTGAATTAGCTATCCAGCTGGAAGCAAACTTCATTTTATAGACTTCGTTCACCTCATTTCCCAGAGTGTATTTAACTGGAACCGCAAACACGGCCGCGCAAACTGACTGGGATCAACACGTCTCAGCCAGCGCAACAGAAACCGTGCTTTTCGTCCTTTTTCCTCTTGATTCGCCCCCACGCTCACACACACACACACACACACACACACACTGGCGCAAAGGCTAACCTAGCGTCGCTGCTCTTGGTGGTATTTTCTTTTCCGCTCGGCTAGTTTTGCTCTCTGACGCAGGAGAAATCAGGGCTAATGAATTGCGCCTCCCTGGTTATAATTCTGTAATAGCTGTAATCAGGCCGCTGTGAGCGCATGAATATACATGGCCGACATCAGCTGCAATCCTGTTGGTGGTCAATATTCTTGAAGCGGTGCCAGTCAGGAAATATTCCTGTTTCCCTGCTTAATGTTATCAGGTAACACACACTGGCATTAAATCCCACAACCCAATAAAAGCCTCTTTTTGGAAGCCTTCAGAGCAGACAATGCAGCTCTTAGCAAAAGCCTTTTAAGTGTTCATGTTTTAATGTCATTACGGCACCACGAAGGAGCACACAGCCCAGGCGGGTGGAAAAAAAACAAGCCGAACCCAGCAGAAGACCTCAAGGTACATTTGCTGTGAGCTGAGACAAAAAGACTCGAGCAAAGGCAAAAACAAACACGGCGGGTTTATTACGTCGATGCGCTGAATGGCGGAACAACGGCCTCAGCAGTCCTCGCTGACAGCTCCTAAAGCTGCAGATTTGTGCCCATTAGTCACACATTTTAACAAGAAGGTGGTTTCTAAAGTGCATTGATGGGGATTACAGTTCTATCCTTTCCTGTCTTTCTTTCAGGAGCGAAACACGCGGCTGATTCCTGCCACGCCAGGAGGTTCCTGCGAAGAAAGGAGTGCAGGAACTATTGTATTTGTTTTCTGAAATGGCAATCCACAGGGTATTAAGAGGCTTAATCTGCGATTAATATTTTAATGAACAAAAATAAGCAGCACGTTCTGAAGTTTCCGCCCCAGCACTGACACGAGCACATGGAGGCAAAGGCGTTGCGGCGAGATTACACCAGGACCCACTGGAATAATCTCACTTTATGGAGTTCAACATATTTTGTAATCACAGATTAGCTTTAACAAATTGTGCAGCAGCAGGAAGATGCATGTTTTTTTATTTACATATGTTTACAGTGAGCAGGTGAACATGTGACTTCCGATCAGTCTGAGCTGTTTACCTTTCATTTTGTTTTCTCTTTCTTATTACGGTGCCTTTTTTTTTTCATCCATTTTAACCAACAACTCTACTCACAAAATACACATCAACCTACAACATGAACATAAACTCAAACACCCTAAATAAGGGGTGTTTTTCTTTTTCTAATGAAAAATAAATTCCAGCAGTTATTAGTTAATATGAAAAACATTTGAATTATTCTGCTCACACTCACAAATTTATAATCTCCCTTAAAAAAACAAGTTTTTTTTTTTTTTTTTAATTTCTTTTACATTTTAGAAATCCCGAGGAAGAATGTACGTAATTTAGGACCGTGTGAAATATTGCGGCGGCCTATTAGCGACTGCTCCCGTGACCCCGTGCCGGAATAGTCCTCACAAAGCAGAAAGAAGAAGAGAAAGATGAGATAACCATCGGTTTCTCCAATATCTTTCCTCAAAGAGGCTGAAGGCCCACATTGCCTATAATTGGATTTGATTTGCACTCCCAGCATCAGTTAGGGAGATTAAGGGCAAGCACAAAAATCCCCATGATTCCTTTTCATCCAGATGACAAGCACGGCCTAAGAGATTGTGAAAAGGAATATCTGTGGCGGAAACCTTCCCATCGTCACAGAGGCTGCTGCGGATGACAGCGCTGCCGAACAAAGAGCACATCTTTAAGCAGGTTATAACGGGGGCTCTTTAGGGGGTTCCCTGCACCCCAAACTTCTCCCTGATAAAGACGGAGGAGTGATCAAACACAGGGCAGGAGGAGGAATTCTTTAACAGCGTAAAAGCGTGTTGAAGAGCGGGAAACGCCAAAGTGGAGCGGAGGAAAAGTTTGTGCGAGGCCCAGATGTTGGCAACAAAGGCCGAGACGAGCGCGGGACGTCTTTTTTCCTCCTTCTCGTCGCCTGTGGGCAGAACGCGGTTCTGTTCCGGCCTGATAAGTCATCTATTTGAATGGATCTTCAGTCTCACAGGTATGTAAATAAAAAAAAAAACAAACAAGCCACGTTCCTCTCGGCTTTATTCCACTCTTTTGACAACGAGCAATGCTTACACTAGATTAAATCACCATCAATAGACTTCCCCACGCTCGGGTGTCGTATTCTCTCTGCGCTTTGCCAAAAGACTAATATTAGTATCTCCAGAAAATAATCTCTCTTTATTTTGCAAGTTCCCTGCTCAGGCATTCACATTCACATTTATCAGAGGATTTAAATGCGGATGAAATAGTATATAAGCTGGATCCCCTCAGGAGAGGTTCTCATTCTCTTGTAGTCTTTCAGATGGGGAGAGAAAGGAAAAAAAGAGAGGGAGCACGCTGCACCTTGGCGGAGAAAAAGGGAGGAGGAGGATGCTGAGGAGGAGGAGGAATTAATTTTTCCCCTCTGGGAGAAACACATGCTGGATCTCAAGAGTTGGAGGGAATCTTCCCATCTTGCTCTGATTGGCATTAAGAGGGTGGTGGTGGTGGAGGTGGAGGTGGGGGGGGGAGAGTTGCCATGGTTGTTACTAATGATTTATTGTCTGAAATGTGAACGGTGTTTTGGTGAGAGCTCGTCGTTCCGAACGCTCTCAGCTTTGGCTTCACAAAATATTATCAGTCGGGAAAAGGCAGAGCTGCGAAACAGCTCCGAAGCAGCCGTCACAATCTAGAATTTAAGGTGAATTTTAAGGTTTACACTTAATAAATAAAAGAAAAATAAATAAAAGAAAAACAAATCATTTGATCAAAGCACAAAGTAAACCTTGGAAAATTCTTTCAAAATGTTTAAATTTAGTTAGGGTTAGGAAAAGCTGCAGCTCGGAATTCCAAATACCACAATCTAGTTCGGCTCCGCTGAAAGAGCCTCCTGTAGTCAGAAGGTGGCTAAGACACCATCACCACCACCACCTCACGCTAACCTGCAGAGCAGCGACAATTCCACCTCGTTTCCATGACGTCTGCGGGGGCCACGGGCCGGAACTCACCCTAACCAATAACCTCAGAATCTGATGATTATTATTATATGACTAAAATGAAAGAGGTGTTAAAATGCTCAGATTATTTAACAGAAGGAGGGTCTAGTGCAGAGGTGGGCAAACTGAGGCCTGGGGGCCACATGTGGCTCGATGAACTATTGAATCCGGCCCGCAGAGCCTTCACAATCATTCCTCCAACAGCCAACTGAAGAGGGTCGTCAGCTTGATTGGTTAGAAAAAGGTCCAGACCCCCCCTTCAGCTAGCATGCTAACATGTCCTCTCAAGAAGGTGGGGCCAAACATCATTTGGAGCTTCTTCATCCATCTCTAGTTGGACCCGTTTACAGGATCTTCAACAGTCAGTAGTCCATCCAGCAGGACTTTTAGCTAACCTCTGATCCTCATGTGGGGGCACCGGACCGCCGACAAGTCCAAACACCAGGCAGACGGCTTTCAGAGTAAATTGTGAGAAGTCATGAAACTAAAACCGGTCATGGCTCAACATGTGAATATTTGATAGTGTGTGTGTCTGCGTGTGTGTGTGTGTGAGATGAAGTTAGGCGGGACCTCCCTCGTCGGGCGTGAATCTGGCTTCTGGTGCCGTCGTCTTGGTTTCCACTCAAACCAGCGAGGCTGCTTATGAGGAAGGAGCAGAAAAAGGTTTGCAGGGTTTCCGGGACGATGACAGAGTTGATGTGTGGGCGCGCTGAGGCGCAGACAGAAGGCTGAGGAGCTGCAGATCAGCCATATTGACTCAGTCTATTGACAGATGAATTTGGGGGCAAAGTCCTTCTGTGAGCTGTTGATTTAGGTGTCACAGTTCATCTCCGTCGGTGCCAAACCTCACATCTCATATCTCCGCCTTGATCTTCTGGCAAGCTGTGAATGAAAACAGCGTACAAGCTAGCAAAAGTGCTACACAATTATCATAACGCAGCACGTTTGTGGCGCTTAGAGGGAAAGGTAAACTGTGAGCTGGAAAACATGGAGACGATCACAGCAAACCATTAAAAGTCTGAAATAACGCCTGTGAATTCAAAATGGAAATGAAATGAGCGCAACTCAAAGTTTGCTTCCCGCAATATTATAGTCAACTGACTACATTAAAAAGCAATTAAATCAAACTATTGCATTACAAAGAAATGAATTCACTTTACGCACATAGAAATGCAAGTTTTTCTTTTCTTTCATAAGCATGGACTAAATGAAACTTTCATCATTGATTTGGAATAATAAAGAAAATGAGTCTGCTCTCTTAAAGAGTTCATTATTAGCCGTGTTTGAGGACAATCAATCAATCAGCAAGCAAAAAGAACATCACGTGTAGGTCCGCTTGTGTGTGTGTGTGCGTGTGTGTGTGTGTGGGGGGGGGGGGGGGGGTAAACTATATAGAGATCAGAGATTTCATTTGAGCGAGGTCTTTATTGTAGCCAAGGACACAGCAGGCGCTGCTTCCGGAAGAGTAGGGGGTAAATATTGTTTGTGCAAACACGGGCGCCATCGCTGCCTCGTCTCCCTGCAGCAAACACAGGAGACGCGAGCTCGAGGCATCGTCTTCAGTCCGCAGTTAGCCCACCATCTCCCACACGGCCACTGTGGTACAAGGTACAACTGTTGGGAGTGGGCGGCCCATCTGTTCCCAGAGACGGTCGCCCTCCCCGGGGTCACCGTGCCTCTTTGCTAATGTTTCACCCACACCGGTAATAACCGCTCTAGTGTTCCTGCTCCGCCGCAGACAAGAGGCCTTGATGGGTGCCACTCGCCTTCTGATCTGAGTTCTGACATTTCTAATAAAAAGGGCACCGAGCCTCACGTTTAACTTATTCCCTCTTTCCATCCATCTGGCACAATGTTCACACTTAAGAGGTTAACTAGATTCAAGGTATACGTCTTCTTGCATAAATTTGCCGGCGTCTTGATGGAAGCACCATATGCACGCCGCGGCTGTATGCTATGGATGCCAGCTCTCAAACACACGGGCTGTTTCTGAATATATGCAAAGACACTTTATGGAATTAAAAATTCGGCTGCCATCTCAGCTTACCCCGCAAACTTTACCGTAAGGATATCGCAAACTGTGCAGCTTTTGTCAAAGTCAAGAGCAGCGCCTCCTACAATAGCCTGAGACACCAGCTCCCCCGCAACCACAAAGTTTAAATCCAACTTGAGCTGAGTGAGAGAGAGAGACAGAGAGAGGCAGAGGACACAGAAAGTCGGCGTGGTTTGTGCTTTTTAAGGGGGCCAGAGACAGACAGGTGAGCGCATACGTCGGAGCGTCCGAGGGGCTGGTTCGTCACCGCTGCACCGATGGCTCTGCGGTCCGGGGCAGGCGTGAGGATTTGGGAACGGTGGGGCCTAATCCTCCCTCCTTACTCTCTGCAAAACAAAAAAAGGAAGAGAAGAAAAAGCCAGTTGGAGCCATTCTTTGGACGATAGGCCAGAGGCTCCGGAAAAGCACTGCCTCCAGCCAAAGCACACAGTGTGAAATGAGAAGCTAAAGCCTGAATGTGCTTTTGTTTATCAGAAAACTGCACCCTAAGTGGGATTGGCAGTGCAGGCGCCCAAACTCCATAAGTCATACAGACTGGCTCGGGCCGAAGTGGGGATGGCACGGAGGGGTTTCAGGATGAGCGGCCCAAGAAATGCAGCTCCTCAGTCAGCCTCTTGGCAGCCCCTGCTCGCTCCGTGGCCCTGCTCCCGTCAACTGGCTTCCAAAACAAAGGGGATAAAAGAGGTCAATCTTAGATCGGTAAATACGGTCGCAACTTAAGACAATGTAGACTTTGCTGAGGAAAGCCCAGATGTCAAAGCTAGCAGCCCAAGGAATTGGGAGCACAGATTTGTGGGTGAGGACAGGCCAGCAGGGGTGCCAAAGAGCGCCGCCTTTCTCAGATGGATCGGAGAAGGAAATCCAGGACCACGAGGCTCTTGGCTCCAACGTCAGACGGAGATAACTTCAAAGTAGAAAGAAAGTTCTGAAGAGGCCTCGAGGCTTTGGAGGACTGAGCGTCCCCGACCAGTTCAGCCCCAAAGAAGTTCATTTGATCAACCTCAAGTTTCAAATCTTCGGCAACAAGAAGATCCAACAGAATCCAACTGCAGTGGAAATGATGTGTCAGACCTTTCCGTTTAGAGAAAAATTGTAGCTCGGAATGGAGGAAACCAGCAGAGCCAACCTTCTTCATCTTCTTCTTGTGCTCCAAACTTGCCTGAGTGAATCCCTCCGGTTCATTGATCATTGACGTGATTAAAATAAATAATATTTTCATTTGTTTTTCTGCAGTCTTCAGTATGAAGGATGTCTACAAACATGGAAATCCACCCTTTCTGGAGCCTTCACGTTGCTCTCTGAAGCACCTGACTGACCTCAGAACCCTCTGAGGGTAAAACACCAGCATCCTTACACATTTTTACACATCTTTTATTCATTCAGCTGCTGTGAACCAAATGAATCCATTCACAAACAGAAGTTTTAAAACATTAACACAGACGGTTCTTGGCAGACAGGTTAGCATCTCGTTGCTACAGTAGATGTTGTTTAACGGATAAACCATAACCACACAGTAAATATCTATTAAACTAAGTGTGACCGTGTGTGTTAGAATACAGAAATTCCACTGTTAATTCACCACTTCATGAAAATCTGTATTTTTCACATGAAAACGTTCCCTTTAACTAGAAATCCTGGCTGGTTTTGTTCTTGTGTTTTTGTGTTTTGAAAATAGAGTCCACCTCGTTGGATTTTAAACATCTTAAAAAGCTGAATTTGTATCCTAGGCCAACCGTAAATATTACTCTCCATCTGGATCTCTGTACATTCAAAAAAAAGTAGTAGTAGTGCTTGACAGACAAGGAAAGTCTGTTTCCGCTGAACGACTCAGATGAAGCTGCTCTTGTGGCGTTTGCAGCAGCTCCGGTTTGAAGAGCCGAACTGCTTTCAGTCGCCGGAGCACAGACACAAAGAGCAGGACTCAGGACTGAATTTTTTTTCAACTAGTGAATTTACCTCCTGATCTAGTTAGCTAGTAGCCCCAAGGATGCTACAGCTGTATGTGAGAAAGAGTTAGATGCATAAAAGAGGAGGGGGCTGGACGGAGCAGACGGTGTAATATTCATTACCTCCCACTCCCCCCTGTTTTATCACAGCAAATTTAGCCAGTATGCACAGCCCACACTGTAAAATACTGCCTTTCATAGCATACTTATGTTTATCTTTACAGGGCACGATATTTCTGCAAAACTAAACTTTTTTTTAACACATTGTGTACCATGAATGTGTGTGTGTGTGTGTGTGTGGGAGAGAAAGAGAAAGAAACAGGGTCTGTGAGCGAGTAAAAGAAAGTGAAAAATATGGCCAATTTATTTTCCTTCCTTTGCGTATCAGGGTGAATTTGAACAAACATCCGACTTTGTGTTGTGCAGTAAAACAGACTGAAGAGACACAAAACCACTATTACTATTTAAAATGACAATTTGAATACATTTACTTTTACAATTTCACTCTTTCCATCTACTAAATTGGCATGTGACGAAGGCTGATGGAGTCAAAAGTTGTAAAAGAACAGCATTTAACCATCTAGTGGACATTGTACTATATTACAGGGTTTCCCAACTGTGAAAAACACAGTTTTACACATGAGCAATTAGAATCAAATTCAAACGTTTGAACACTTCCTCCACCACGGTTGCGTCTCTCGGTCCTTTAGCAAAACAAACATATTGGACTTGGGCAAAGCCGCCTACACAGTAGAGTAAATTTAACAGGAACGTGTGCGGTTAACGTACGACACCAGCCACTGATGAAGTAAACAGGTGTCGCCCACCAGGACGGACATGGGCAAACTACCCTAAGGTTGCTCTGAGGTCATTTCAGTTTCTACCTGTCATCCTCCCTACTTACCTCTCTTTAAAAAAATCAAGGTGCTCACCTCTTCTTGCTACTTCCTGATTGGTAGCAATTGACCAAAATCACCCTATCGAAGATTAACAACTTCTACATTCTTATTTGCAGCTGGCTTCTCCTTGGTTCACCTGACAGATTCATCCATAAACTTTAACTGGTCCAAAATTAACCCCTCACCCCTGCACCATTACGACCCCACCCCCTCCCCCTTCAGGAGCCACATCACATCGTCTGCTTTAAAATCTACCAACAACCACTTCCTCGGTACTTTATTGAGCACCCGTAGTCTCAGATCCTCCTCACCCTGCACCACGGGGGGTCTACAGCAGAAGTGGGCAAACTGAGGCCCGGGGGCCACACGTGGCCCGATGAACTTTTTAATCCGGCCCGCAGAGCCTTCATACTAATTTCTCCAAAAGCCAAATGAAGAGGCTGGTCAGCTTGATTGGTTAGAAAAAGGTTCAGACCCCCCCTTCAGCTAGCATGCTAACATGTCCTCTCAAGAAGGTGGGGCCAAACATCATTTGGAGCTTCATCATCCATCTCTAGGTGGACCAGTTTACAGGCTCTTTAAGACAGTTTCTCTGTCAATAGTCCATCAAGCACAAGTTTTAGCTAACCTCCGATCCTCATGTGGGGGGTTAGTTTCCTGCACCACCTGGCCGGCCCCTCCATCAAGGTCTAAAATCCGTGGCGCCAGGTCAACAATCTCCTCCTCCAGCAAGACTAAGGAGCTGATAGTGGACTTCAGTACGAAGCAGGAGAGGAATTACCAGCCCCTCACTATCAACCGGAGCCCAGTGGAGAGAGTGGACAGTTTCCGGTACCTAGGTGTCACATCACACAGGACCTGACATGGTCCTGTCACGTTAACACCCTGGTGAAGAAGGCCCCGCAGCGTCTTTATCATCTCTGAAGGATTTTAAGCTGCCCTCAAAGGTGCTAGGGACATTCTACACCTGCACCGTTGACAGCATCCTGACGGGAAGTATCACAGCCTGGTTTGGGACCTTTTTCATATTCTATATATTGTATATACTGCACTTTATTTTATTCTATGCAGGACAGTCGTAAAAAGCACTTCACTACATGTCGTGCTATGTGACAAATAAAATTTGGATTTGGATTTGAATTTGAATTTGAAATCCAACGTGGCCCTTCGGGCTAAATAATTGCCCACCCCTGGTCTACAGCCTTCAACTCCTCGGCGCCTCCACCTCTGGAACCCTCTCCTGCAGGACATACAAAATCCTCTCTCACCGTTTAAAGCCCACCTGAAAACTCACCTTTGCTGCCCCGCCGCTGAATGGCAGCAACATGTGACTTCCTGCGTTTAAAAAATGCCGTTTTGAACTGAGGAATGTGTCTGAAGTGTTTTAGGTTTGGAGACCTGTTTGTTTTCGTCTGGCGGCTACTGGGGGAAACTGGAAGTGCACACGTTTACGGCTGGAGCTCAAACATTGTGATCACAAAGTGAATCACGGAGAAGTGTTAAACTTCTCCCTTTGTCTCTGAAATGCACAGAGGCTCCTCCATCACTGTAATTATGTAAAACGTTGGAGGCAATCACAGCTGATGAGCCTCCACCGAAAACACGAACGGCAGGAAGGGCGACTACAGACCGACCTCGGCAATTAAAAGCCTGGAAAATCCTTCCAAATCAGTAGCGTTAAACATTAATCACACACGTGCGTTGTCATCTGGGCCGGACCGCCTCCAGACTCCCAGCACTCCCAGTTCAGCAGGAACCAGTTTGCCTCACCGTCTTTGTGTGGCGTCTGAATAAATGAACAACAACAGCAACAACAGGCATTGGGAAGCTGTCGCCGGCTGAATTAAAGCCCTTTTTTCCAGAGGAAGACGTGACGTCATCAGCTGACGAGGCGAGGCTGATCCTGGCCGCTTTGCGCCGCCGCCGCCGCCGTGCCTGTGTGGGCTCTGCCGCCACTTTCATGCAGCAGGAGCGTGGTCGAGGGGAGAGGAGGCAGCTCGAGGGCAGACTCTGTGTCAGCTGATAGTGCAGAGGGTGGGCAGTGGGGGGGGGTGGCGTGCCCGGGCACGTAAGGGCTCGCCAAGACCCACACTCTTTTGGCATTTTGGCAGGGACAAGCGGTAAAATAAACTGATCCAATTTAAGCTGGGCTGTTTGGAGTGGCGGAGAATATTCAAATATTTATTTTCACGGGGCATTCAGGGAAGCTGCGGCTGCACCGCCGCAGAAACAAGCATGTCTGTGGTAAAACGCCGCCATCTTGATAGCCAGTTGGCCTCCAGTGGTGGAAAATGGATGTGACGCCGTAGCTGCGAACGCCACTGTTCGGCTGTCTCCTCCATCCTCTTCCCCCTTCAGCTGCCATCTCCAGCTCCTTCGCTTCTTTATCTGGAGAAACTCAACCATCTCTTTGAATCAACAAACCGAACCTGATTGACATAAAAACGCCTTTTAAAAAAATAAATATGCTGGATGTTGTGTGATGCTTTGGGTTATTTCAGGATGACAAAACCTTTGATAAATTGCTTCCATAAGTGATAAGAATGATGATATCAGAGCAAAGATGGGCAAGCTGAGGCCCGGGGGCCACATGTGGCCCAATGAACTATTTAATCCGGCCCGCAGAGCCTTCACAATCATTCCTCCAAAAGCCAAATGAAGAGGGTTGTCAGCTTGATTGGTTAGAAAAAGGTTCAGACCCCCCCTTCAGCTAGCATGCTAACATGTCCTCTCAAGAAGGACATTTGGAGCTTCATCATCCATCTCTAGTTGGACCAATTTACAGGCTCTTCACAATAATTTCTCTATCAATAGTCCATCAAGCAGGACTTTTAGCTAACCTCTGATCCTCATTTGGGGGGTTTCCTGCCCCACCTGGCCGGCCCCTTCATCAAGATCTACAACCCAACGAGGCCCTTCAGGCTAAAGAACTGCCCACCGCTGTATTCAAGCGTATATTCTGTATTTCAGACTGACGTCCATGGTCTCAGAAGACTGTGCTTTAATGCCATTATTGTTATTATGGTTATTATTACTACTAATGAGAGAAACACAGCCCTGGTTTTCCTCAGCAGGAATTTCACCATGGAAATAAATGAGTAAAAAAGCCTTTATCGAATTACACTAAAAGCAATCTCAAATAAATGGGCCTTGAATCTGCCTCCACGAGACGACGCTCGCGACGCTTTAATTTCATTGTGCGGGCAGCGAGGACAGCGGGGCCAAAAACGCAGACCCGCCAGGGAGACGAGAGCCCCGGCGCGTTCTCGGAAACACACACGGATGTTTGCCAGCTCAGAGCAGACGTGGTTGCTAGGAGGAGATGCTGCTGATACGACACCAGTTTGGACATGTGCAGCTCAGGAATAAAACTTCAACAATCGATAATTACGGAGTGACTTCACCGGCCTCATCACATCTTTACATCAGTTTAATTATGATGTTTATTTATGTTTTACATTAAAATATTGAGTCGAGTGACTTCAACAAGTCTGTCGTCTGGCTACCCTTTTATCAACCAGTCGGAGCAGGTTTGGTCCATATGTGGCCCCTCCTGGGATCTTTATTATTACACTGTCAGAGCGCCAGGGGTCGTGACCTCTGTCACACGAACCCCCTATTGTCTGTGGGAGCAGATCAGGCTCCAAAACAGGAGAATTATCGCTGGAACATATCCGGATGATAATCGTGTCCTGCTTTGCTTCTGTGTTTTCAAAGGAAACAGTTTTACAAAATGATTTCATTGCTAATTCTGCAGCTGTGGAAATAAATGAGGGGGGAAATGGGGATAATGACTGTTACTGACTGTGTAGCTGTTTTTAAAAATAAATATTAAATGATGGGTGGGTCTAGTTGTTTGTCTGGGTGTAGTCTGTTGGTGTGTAACATGTAACCAAGCATATGAATTTGGGAATATCTGCAGGAGTAAATTATTAAATATTACTATTATTAAATCATGAACAATAAAAAAATAGTGACACATTAAACACACACACACACACACACACACGTCCCTGTATTCATATCTTTGTGAGGACTTACCCTAACCATCCCAACTAACCTCCTGACTCTGACCCTAAACCTGACCCTGACCTAAACCCAATTCTAACCCCGACATTAAAACCAAGTCTTAACCCTCAAACAGGCCTGTGAAGTTGTGAGGACCAGCCAAAATGTCCTCACTACCCAAGAAGGTCCTCACTTTGCTAGTAGAATGTGTATTTTGGTACTCAGTATGGAGTAAGTAGAAGAACACACACACAAATACACACACTCTCTTGGAGTGATGAAGTCATGCTCTGCCGTTAGAGAGATTTAGTCAAAAGCTAATGAGCGAGTGGAGCCGTTAGAGGACAGAAGTCATGTCCACGCTCAACGTGCAGCTGAGGCGATTAATTGAAATCATCTGGAGGAGATACAGTAACAGACAGAGGTCACAACTCTGGCTTTAAAAATAGTCGCGCGCCACCCAAGAGCCCCTGACTGGGGCTGGTTAGTGATCGGTTATTATTTGTTCGGCGGCACGTATGAGATCAACCCACTGGCTCTGTGTTGACTCTGAGCTGGAATCACGCTTCTTCATCAGGAAACGCATCCGAGGTGCATAAACACAGAAAAATGAATATCCGCACCGGTGCTGGGAGCTCTGTAAAACAGAAAGTTTATTTGCTTTTTTCCTTCCTTCTTCTTGCGACGCTGTCAAAAAACTCTAGGTAGAAAGAAAACATTGCGAGATCAGCTGGAATAAAGTAAAAAGCAGTAATATTTTTAGTGAAACCGGTGTAGACCTCATGGAAAGTTCCTGCCTCTGCTCATGAGCCCTGAATTAAGCAGCTTTTTAAAGAAAATGTGTTTTTCTAATGTGCAAACTTGGTGGCCTGTGAAGGCTCGGATCGAACCTGAGAGTGAGAGCAGAGGCTGGTGGAAGAGGATTAGGGCCACCCATGAGGAAAGAAAATGAGAGGAGCCAGTTTTTTGTTCATCATGCACTTTGAGAAAAAAGTCGAAATGTTGGGAAAAAAAGTCAAAATACAATGTTGAGAAAAAAAGGCGAAATATGATGTGGTGATAAAGTTGACCTTTTATAACAACCAGCACATGTGACCGCTTCTACAAAATGCCGTGCAGGCAGTTGGATAAACTGGTGAAACTACACTTCAGACTTGGCTTTAGCAACAATGAAATACTTTCTCTTGTAGGTCACAAACACAAACTAAAGCTGAGCCCAAAGTATAGTTTCACCATATATATATTTGACTTTATTTCTCAACATTACATTTCGACATTATTTATCAACATTACATTTTGACTTTTTTCTCGACATTTCGACTTTTTCCTCAACATTTTGACTTTTTTCTCGCCATTTCGACTTTTTTCTCAACGTGCATGATGAAAGAAAAAACTTTCTGCTCTCTTTTTTTTTTTTCTCATGGGTGGCCCTAATCCTCTTCCGGAGCTTCTTTAGGGAGCGAAGCTAAATTGTCAGCTGCAGCATTCGAGATCATCATTTGGACCAAAAATGCATCAGACAGCTGTAGATTCTTGTTTAAAGCTCATATCTGATGCAGATCCAGGATGTCCTGATCAAGAAGATGCTGAACTTTATTGACACAGTGTGGTGAAGGTGTGTTAAAGACTTTTGTCTTCACTCCTCAAGAGCAGAGTTTTTAAAATGCTTGTTGTCCGTGTCCAGATGAAACAGCCGGAGAGGGTGGAATCCACTCCTGTAATCACGCTCCTTAGTCATATTTCTATGTTAAGTCATCAGCCACCAAAACGGCTGATTGAGTGAAGTGGCGGAGTCGTTGTGCTTGGCGAGACGCCGCGATCAGAGAGAACGATCGCTAACGTCTCAGCTACAAGCAGCGGCGCTCAGCGCTAACACTTATTGCCCGAGGGCGACGCCATGAATGAAACATCAGATTTCTCTTTCAGACAGTCTTTTCTAAACACCCAGTGAAAAGTGAAAAAACACATCTCCATTAATGGCGCTCTTAGCATCCATTTGCTACCTGCAAATGAGACACAGTGAGACACCTGCACATAGCAGCGAGAGGCCTCGCAGCCCTCCTCCCATTTACACTGGCAAAGATAACCGCAAGTAGCAAGTGCTGGGAACAGGGGAGGTGAGTCTGTTAACTATGAGGGATGATGTTGATTTATCATGATATTACAGCTCTGACAGGGAAACACACCTGTACTTTTTGATGTAATTTATTGACTGGTTTGTGGTTGCTGAGCGAGGGGGGGAAAAAATTAGTGCGGCTTTAATTACTGCTGCTGCTGGTTAAAATATTAATGGGGCACAGAGTGTTGCATGCTCATTTCTGTTGATTTTTAATTAGCAGTAATTCATTTCGCACAAAGCATGTTGATGCCTGTGCTGCAGACATTAGCGAAGAAGCTGAATAAAGATGTTTTTCAGAAGAGAGGCACACATGCATGCCGGGAGACGCTGGGCACGCGTCGCAGACGCTCTCCAGGCCAGAAAACTAGCGAGCAGTGGCTTCTACAAGCCCCTTCATCAAGCCTGACAAATCCAAATCATCGTCTTCAACCGCCGCTTTGGGGGAGACGGCGGAGCAGAAATGGATATGAGCGTGTGAGGTTTGCGAGCAGCCTCGGGAGGAGCGGCTGCTCCAGCATCACTTTTGTCTTCAGACGCAGAAAAATCTAATCAAACCGGGTCAAAATGGCCTCTGAGCAAAGCGTTTCCTGCGCATCCTTTCCGCAAGTTGCACGTGCGAGTGACAGATGCGTGTTGGCCTATTAGTAGCGCGGTGTTAAGAATAGAGAAGAACGGCGCCCACGTCGGACATTTGCGTGGGCGGCAGGTGAACAAACGCTCCTCTCAGGCGTTGACGTCAAGAGCAACGTTTCACCTCCCGACCCTTCTCACAAAGGCGGCGCCGGCAGCACGGTGGACTTTATTAGCCAGAGTTGCCTTCTCCTCCCCTCCTCCACGCTGTTCCGCCCCCTCCCTCTGGCTGTGCGTGCCATGCCAGAGTCCGGGGCTAGCATCTGGGAGGCTGTGATTGAGAAGTGTAAATAAATAATAATCCCTGGAAAGGAGACCGGCACATCAACATCTGTCGACTCCCCAGCTAATAGTTTTTATTGTGGTGCCATCAATTTAGCACTCTTTGTTCCCTCGTTCCCTCCTCCCACACTGGAGCAGATAGCTGCGTATTTTTTAATTGAACTGAACACGTTTTTGTTTAAGCATCTCTTCTTCCTGTCTGTTGTTTTTCAGAGGAAACCCAAGGTTTTTTTGGGGGGGGGGAGGGGAGGGGAGAGACGTGGCCTTCCATGACGCGGCTGATTCTGAGGGGACAACTCTGCATCCGTCCTGTTCAACTTGGGCAGCCAAAGGGGGGGACGTTTGCCAGACGAATTACAGATGACACACGCGGCGGAAGCGGAGAGCAGCAGAGCACTCTGGTGCTGCGTGCCAGTTTAAAAAGGTAGAAGTACGCTGGTGTTTTGTGGACATGAGAGGCAGGCTGATGGTTGCATAAATAAGGCATGTTGGAACATCTGGTCTTTGTTGTGCGTTCAGCTTTTTAATGTCTTCAAAGAGCAACTCTGACGCATCGCTGACTACCACTCCTTGCTCTCGCTTCATTTTAGCATAGAATAATAAACCATCTTTGGGGAATTGAGCTCCCGAGTCTCTCTCTCCCTCTTCATTTGGATACGCTATTGCGGTGCACCCCCCCCCCCCCACCCCCCTCTCCATCCCATTTAAAGGCAACTTTCTTTTTTACTCAGTTGATTTTAAATTTTTATACCTTGGAGAATGCTGGTGTATGTCACCGTAGTCACCGGCTGTGTTTCTGCAAGCACAATTAAAATTCACGCACACTTTGCTCGTCCTCATTCTCCAGCCATGCTCAGCTGCTTCTTTCCACATAGAAAAGTTGTAAATTTCTGATTAAATGCAGAGCAGATTTCGTTTGGGGAGGCCACTCTCAACACAATTGAGCACCCAATGCCCATGAATTAAAGATCAACTGAAGGATATTCCCCTTGACCACGACGGCAGCGCGCGGCTTGAACCTTCATCACCAGCGCCGCCTCCTCCACCTCCACTTAAATTAAACAGAGACGTGACACCTTAGGCAACGTTCTTCGCAGCCCGGCGGAGAAAAGTTGCTCTATCATGGGTGCCAAAGAGACGGCAGCACTTTCACAGCTTTCACCCTGTTACTGTTTTAACTAATTCACTCTGGCGTACAGTAATTGAAAGTTGACGGCAGACTGCAGTCCGTGAGAAAATTATAATTCACAAGTGTTTTCAATGGCAGGAAGTGTTAAAGAACAAAAGCCATTTTGTATTATTGCAGATGTGGCATCTGATTGCTGTGAAGATTGGTGAGAATGCAGAGGTCAGGCCTCTTTTAGTGCCAGTGAGTCACAACGCGCAGCGGATAATGGCTTTATTTTTAGAAGAGGCTGAAAAGATGCAGGGATTAGATTCTTGTTTGCAGGTTGCGGCAACAAGTTGAGGATTCGATAACGTGACGTTGTGATGTTCAATTGTTTCTCATATTTTCTTTACGTATCCCCCCCCACACAAAGTCTGAATGGCTTTGCGTGATAAAAAAAGCATCATTCCAACTGTGGAGGAGGTTAAATGTGCTGCTCCTGTTTGCGTTCATGGCTTTCGAGGTTCAAGCTCGGGGTGGACTGTGTGTGTGTGTGTGTGTGTGTGTGTGTGTGTGTGTGTGTGTGTGTGGTGTGCGTTACTGTCTACTGCAGAGGTGGGCAAACTGAGGCCCGGGGGCCACATGTGGCCCGATAAACTATTTAATCTGGCCCACAGAACCTTCACAATCATTCTTCCAAAAGCCAAATGAAGAGGGTTGTCAGCTTGATTGGTTAGAAAAAGGTCCAGACCCCCCCTTCAGCTAGCATGCTAACATGTCCTCTCAAGAAGGCGGTGCCAAACATCACTTGGAGCTTCATCATCCCTCTCTAGTTGGACCAATACAGGCTCTTCAAGACATTTTCTCAGTCAATAGTCCATCAAGTAGGATTTTTAGCTAACCTCTGGTCCTTATGTGGGGGGTTAGTTTCCTGCACCACCTGGCCGGCCCCTTCATCAAGATCTACAGCCCAATGTGGCCACAAACCAGTCCCTTTCAACATCAAACTGGCATCACGTGAGGCGAGATACGGTTAAAGAAAGTTGCTTCATTAATGGAACGTGCGATAACACCTCCAGATGCAAGACACATTTTTTCTTCTAAATTTACCAACAGCTCGACTCCACCCTCTGCAGAATCAGATAATAGCTAAAGTATCTTCAGATTTGTTCTCTTTATTACTCTAATCAGCACCTTCCTCCTGTCCACACCACTAATGAGTGGTGGGTGGATGGATGAGGGGGGTGGCTGGGATGTGAATGAGGTTTACTGCACGGCTTTGATATAAGGCTTTATAGAACAGTTTTATATATATATATATATATATATATATATATATATATATATATATATATGTATATACTTGTATACATATACAATGTGCATCATAAAATGCATAACCTGATGGCTGACACCAGCACTCACCAAAGCGAGAGAGAAAAACACAGCCGCGGATGTTAAAGCTGTTTCTATTCAGACCGTAACGTGCTAGCGCATTTGTTTGCGTGCTGTGTGCTTGTACGCTGCACCATTACCCATCTGTCACATGACAGTTCTGCTCAGAGGAAAGAGTCCGTCGGTGTGACGTTCCCACCTCCTGCAGATCGTCCAGGACATGTCAACCCCCTCCCCTCCCCCCTGGGACCAGCATCCACATCAGTGGAGGATCATGGCTATGCTAGCACAGATGCAAGCGCGACGGAAACTTTTACAAGTTCTGTTTTCCGGCGGGATCAGGAGGAGCCGCGGCGTTGTTGGTCGGAAAACACGGGAATTCTGGGAGGCCTGGTCCTTCAGCTCATCTGCTGCTGGCTTATAAATTAGACTACAATAAAAGCCAGAGCGAGCAAAGCTGAGCACTTTAACGCAGAGGTGTTGGGTCTGTTTTGGTCAATGCTTAAGTGGAACCATTGTGACAAGTAGCATCTGGTGAGTGGCGTTGCTCATCAATGAGTTATTGCTTTAAAATGAATGCACCAAGACAGGTTTGAAAAGCAAAATGAGCTCAATCAGTGCTTCAGATAACAAGAGGCCACTTTACTTTCATTTCTAGAATATCAACAACCGGCAGCTGACGGAATAAATAGTTTGTTTTCGCTCTGATGTTTCAGCGTCGTGTCGTAGCAGTCAGTTTTTCTTTCATTTGAGAACAAAGAGGTCCAAAATCAACCTTTATCATTAATTAAAGAAAATTCTTTAAACTGGCAGCACTTTAACAAGCGTAGATGTCTGTACAAAGTCATAACTGAAATCTATTTTTCCAGTTTTACTCACATCCAAGTGAAGTGAGATGTGGATTTTAATTCTTTGGGAGATCAGTGAGTTCACAACATCATGCTTGAATACAAAGAAGGGTGGAAGGTCTGGTCTCCACGGGGGGTCCGGGCACCGACTGCTATCATGTCTGCCTCTCAAATCTGAACAAAAGCTGTTATGACTGACACAGAAAAAAAGGGGGCAAACCGAGGTGTCGAGACCTGGACCTTAAAAGCATTTTCTGTCCGTTCAAGTTAGTCTACATGTTCACGCTCATCTGGCACAGCAGCTATCGTTAGCAGCTATCGTTAGCAGCTATCTTTAACTTACAGTCAGTACCGTCCTTGTTAAGTCATTCGTGTAAAAGTAGTTTAAAGTTTTATCAGCAGCGTCAGGTCAGAGGTGATGTTTGTAGTCTAGTTGATTATTCATTTAAAATAAAAAATAAACCCTTTTAATCAGACAGAATGATGAACAAAGTGAATGCAACAATAACAGACTGTTCTTCCCATGAGATTTGTAAATCTGGATTTATTTATTTGCTAAAATTTGTAAAAGTAAAAAAGATTACTGGGTCCAACTTGACAAAGTATGGATGAGAAGATGTCCTGTCGTGTCCTGCTGGCGTCAGGGCATGAAGCTGAGCGGACCAAAGAAAAGGGACCGGAATTTAGAAGGTGTTAATAATGAGAATAAGATGAGGGTGCCAGTTTTTTTTTTTTTTTTTCTATGGAATCAGTATAAATATTCATGTGAGCATGAAGTTGCTGAATTAATGTGATCAGATGGACGGTTTTTATCCCCCCCTTGACGCAGTTTGTGTTTAATCTGGTGTCCTCGTAGGCAGCCAGTGCGGCTGTAAAGCAATCAATGTTATTAATTTCCACACCTCCAACCTTCTGGTTCCACCACCGAATCTGCACATTTACCATTTTCAGATATGGTATTTTTCCAAACGCTTCATGGTCTCTCTCATTTCCATCTGATGATGTGATTCTGTTGAGATTATCATTAAAACAACGTCAGCTGTTTGCTGCGATTCCTGTTTGATTTGCTGTGGAGTCCCAAAGGCTCATGGGTAGGCACAGAGCTCTGCCCAGCACATCCAAACCCAGCTGATCATCTGGAGACGAAGGCAGCAGAAACAGGACCATGTTGTGGAAAATCCAGTGGAGTGATGGCAAACATGGAGCTAGAGATCAAGTGTTTGATTTAGAATTGTTATTGTAAGTAGAGTCACATGGTCTGAAATTCTCGCTGTCCCTCCAGACCAGGGGCAATTCTTTAGCCTGAAGGTCCACGTTGGGTTGTAGATCTTGATGAAGGGGCCGGCCAGGTGGTGCAGGAAACTAACCCCCAGTGAGGATCAGAGGTTAGCTAAAGATCCTGCTGGATGGACTATTGACTGAGGAAATATCCTGAAGAGCCTGAAAATTGGTCCAACTAGAATTGGATGATGAAGCTCCAAATGATGTTTGGCCCCGCGTTCTTGAGAGGACATGTTAGCATGCTAGCTGAAGGGGGGGTCTGGACCTTTTTCTAACCAATCAAGCTGACAACCCTCTTCATTTGGCTTCTGGAGAAATGATTGTCAAATTAAGGCTCTTCGGGCCGAATTAAATAGTTCATCGGGCCACATGTGGCCCCTGGGCCTTAATTTACCCACCTCTGTTCCAGAATCTGGTCCTGTGAGAGGTCAGGGATGAGGTTGTAGAGAAGTTTAAAGCAGGGTTTGCCTATGAAAAGATTTCCCAAGCGTTGAACATCTCACGGAGCTCTTCTCAATCCATCATCTGGAAATGGAAAAAGTAGCACGGCTGCAAAAATCCAGTAGCAAAACACGGCGGTCCACCTAAACTTCCAGGTGGAACCAGGACAGCAGTAATCAGAGATGCAGCCAACAGGCCCAGTGACTCAGGTGGGGGAGTGTGGCCACAGCAGAAGTGCACAAATATGGCAAGAAGAAAGCCATTGTTAAAAGAAGTCTGTAGAGAAGATGGTCAGAGTGGATGGGGAGATGGATGGAGCTCATTAGAGGACTCTGGGAAGGAAACCTGCTGACTGGGGCGGAGCTTCACCACCAACCAAAAAATGTGAAGCAGCAGAGCTCAGAGTGAGGAGCTTCTGGAGGTGTCCCACAGCGTGAGGAGAGCAGAGCCAGGGTCAGACTGGGGTCAACACTCCTCTTTATTTCAGAAAAAAAAACCCCGAAAGTGAACCATGTGGCTTGGGCTGGGCTCCACACTCCACGGAACGATATCAAATCCGTGTATCTTGCAAAAGAGGCAACATGTCATCCATCAAGCCAGCTAACTCATTTAGCTGTCTAAACTTTGTCTGCGGGTGACATGAGGAAGAGTGTCACATGACAAATGACTGTCATTTCCTGTATGTTGAAGTCTCATAAGACGTGGGCCGCTTCAAAATGACACATTATATCTTTTATAGGCCTGTTGCTTGTTGTGCTGAAGTTTGGTTGGCGCAAGCTTGCTTGATGGCTGACTTGTGTGCCCTTTACATGTAAGATCACAACAGAACCTCTATCAGACGCCGAGACCTTGTTTCTTCTTTAACTGCATCTTTTAATTTCTAATTCCCGCAGAAAACGGTGGCGATCTCTATTAACCGTTGAATGTTTTACAGTTGCAATGGCTGCTCAGCGTTTTAAAAAGTGGATTAAAAAGGTCTGAGAGTTCGGACGAGCTGTGAGTACCGTTTAATTGCTGCTAATTGATGCAGGACTCTAAAAACATGCTGGGAAAATGCTAATCAGCGTTCAGGAAGCTGTGTGAAGTGTTAATGCGCACCGCTGATTGACATTTTCCCAGGTACTCTGGGGTCTTCTATATGTTTGCTTACGCCATGTAGACGTGGATCTAAAGTCCTGTAGACAATGAAGTAAACACTGTAGGAACAAGTGGAATTTTACATTCATTTACATTTTTATGAGCGCTCTTTGTTTCCATGTCCTCGTCAAGATGCCCAACAATTCCTGGGGAATTGCTGTACATTTGATTCCGTCGCATAGCTGAACCTAAAGATAGCAATCAGCAGCGCAGACGTGCCTCGTTAAATGTGCAGCGTCAACATAATCAGGCAGATTTTAACATAAATGTTAGAACATGTAGCAGGAATTGACAGCCATAATTCTGTTTTTTTTTTTTGTAATGAAATATCATGGTGAAATTAAAAACAAAAACAGTATGGACCGATAATACGGAAAATCCGGCAAACGCACACGAGGTCGCTGCTTGAGTGGACATTAGCGTTTATGTATTTATATCTCTGTGCAGCTTTGTGTCGTCAATCGAGCACACGTGGCCACAGATGAGGGGGAACCTGGAACCTTGTTGCCATGACGCCGGTCTAAGCGTGGCATCGCCACCATCAGGGTCCGGTTGAAACCTCTGCTGGTTTTATTTCTGCACAGTTCTGCACACGACCACAGTGCAGAATGACTCATTTGTCGGCCTGAAAACTGCTTTGACGTCTGAGACATCTGGAAGCTTCATATAGACCAAAGGTGGGCAGTTCTTTAGCCTGAAGGGCCACACTGGGTTCTAGATCTTGATGAAGGGGCCGGCCAGGTGGTGCAGGAAACTAACCCCCCAATGAGGATCAGAGGTTAGCTAAAGATCCTGCTGGATGGACTATTGCTGGGGCGGCTAAGCTGTCAGAGATCAAGAGCCACATGTTTTACTGTGTTACTGCAAAGGGCCACATCATACATATGAACATCGTCCCATTCCCTCCTCGCACGCATACCTTTGCTCAGCCAGATTTATTGTAAATGTCACACACCAACATGGTAGCCACAGAAATCGACTCCGACAGAGTGCTAAGACCACAGGCCAGTCACTTTAAACAATGAAAATTGTGTGCTCTTTCTCACACAGACAAACTCCCAGTTTAACCAAGTCCACAAACAAAAATATAATCAATAAAATCAGCATTTTTCTTTTACTCTGACTTTAATTAGCGGGACTTCTGACATTCCTTGCCTTGAACAATCTTCTTCAAACCTGGCTTGTTGCCACTTGAAGCAGTTCTTTCACACGGGTGTCAGTCGGGACAGATCGACGCTTCCATTTCACTTGTTTCAGGGTAGAAAATACAGACTCGCAGATGTATGATGACCCAAACATTGACAGTATCTTAAGCGCAGCCCGTTTGATATTGGGCTATTTTTCCATTGGCACACTTTTCCAGAACTGAATGGTCCCTTCCCTTAATGCAGGTGTCAGTTGGTCCTCCTCGCAATGATCGGTGATCTCCAACCCAGCCGTAGCCTCACCTGTGACTAGCGGGGCTTTCAGACAGTCCGTCTCAGCATTAAATGGGTCGACGAGGAACGTAATCTGAGGCCTTTTCAGTTGTAGATCACGGAACCGGGCCACAAAGCTTTCTTGCAGGTTTTCAACCAGTGTTGCATATCTGGCTCTGTGCTTAGTCAAGGTGGCGCTAGTGACTTGCCCGCTGGCTTTTAGCAGGGTGGGAAAATGTGTTAAATCTGCCTTTTGAATATGTGTCTTGAACAGCTTCAGTTTGTTGACAAACGCAAACACACTTTGCAGCAGGTCAGGCAACATTTTTAACTTACCCTGCAAGGTTCAGTGTGTCCAAGTGACACAGCAAAAAAGCCAGGGCGAAAATCCACTCGTGCTCCAAGAGCTCGGGATAGTCCTTGTCCTTCTCTTTCATAAACAGTTTAGCGACATCTAAAAGCTGGAAGAAGCGAGGGAGCACCTGGCCTTTTGAAAGTTTACAGATCCAGTCATGGCTGGCGCTCCATCCGCTGCTATTGCAGTTAGCTTTGACATGGGCAGATCTGCTCTCGCAAAGGCAGCCATCATTGTTTCTTTCACATCTATTCCACGACTTCTGTCTTTTAATGGCACAACATCAAGGAGTTCTTCTTTTATCAAACAGTCGTTTGACACAGTCCGTGTAAATATTGCCAGCTGAGGTTTGTCTTGTATGTCACAACTCTCATCTAATGCAGCACTAAAATACTCACATAATTGGAGGTCAGAGTGCCACTGTGATTCAGTAGCCGTGCTAATGTCCGATATTCTGTGTTCAACGGTGTGGCGGGACAGTTGAAGGTCTGGTACCATTCGTTTAAATTTGTTTTCAGGAGACAAGATTTCAACGACGTCACTGAGGCATTTTTTAACGAATTCCCCTTCATTGTATGGCTTTTTGGCCCTAGCAATGTTCCAAGCCAGTTGATACGATGCAGGCGTTACAGTGTCTGGATGCGTCATTATTTTTTTGAAAAACTGCATCTGCTTTTCCATCTGACTTTTCAAAGTGACCAACTTGTGCTTGCAAAGTTCAGTCCCTTTTGGTCGATGTTAGCGTGGAGTGAGCTGAAGTGTCGCTGAAGATTTGAAGCTTTGAAATGCGCTAACGACGCCTGACACAAAAGGCAGAGTGGCTTGCAACAAAAAAATATGAGCTCTCCCACTCTGTTAAAAACGTCCTGTGTTCGTCGTCGGTTGGCCGTGGCATTTTCTCTCTGCCATTTTGAGAGCGAATTGGACGCAAATTGTTTTCTCAAATGATCGTGAGCCAACCGGGAAACCTCGAGCTATTTTCATCCAATGCGCATGCGAGTTTTGCGAAAATACCGTATTGAACTCAAGCAAAGCGCGCACGCACATTAAAAACCTAAACTTTGATATGCTTTCATGCGGCTTCATAAGAGCCGCATGAAAACGGGCAAAGAGCCGCATGTGGCTCGGGAGCCGCAGGTTGGCCACCCCTGGACTATTGACTGAGAAAATATCTTGAAGAACCTGTAAATTGGTCCAACTAGAGATGGATGATGAAGCTCCACATGATGTTTGGCCCCACCTTCTTGAGAGGACATGTTAGCATGCTAGCTGAAGGGGGGGGGGGGGTCTGAACCTTTTTCTGACCAATCAAGCTGACAACCCTCTTCATTTGGCTTTTGGAGGAATGACTGTGAAGGCTCTGCGGGCCGGATTCAATAGTTCATCGGGCCACATGTGGCCCCCGGGCCTCAGCTTGCCCACCTCTGATATAGACGCTTCATGTGTAGCGAGTCTGAGAAACACTGAAGAAGATATTACTGTAGGAGGTAGGAGTGTTTATCAGGAGCGTTGTGCTCACACCTCGTCTCCTCCACAGCTCCAGTTCAGCCAAGAAGCTGCATGAGAAGATTCATCAGTCTCCATTCTTGTCGTAATTATCTTTTCAGGCGTAGAGACGGACTTTCTCCGATTTCATTCAGCGCCACACTGACATGCCCACCGCCGCTTTGCGGGGTCTGAAAAGGAAAACGAAGCCGCCGAAACGAATCGTCTGTCCTCGTCTTAATGATCAATTCAGAGACATTTAGCAGACATTCTTCTGACCACTTCCAGGCTTCTTACCGGAGAGTTTTCCCATCTGCGAGGATAAACCTTTTCCGAGAAAGAGGCAAACACGGTTGATCCTTCGGAAAACAGCCGTAATGAACAGCCGGGCTCCCTGTTGTTTGCTGATGCCCCCACCTCGCTCTGTCAGTTAGCACTTCTATCACAAACACCACCCAAATGTGCCTTGTGTCTATGCTTTCTCTCTCTCCCTTCTACCTTTTCCCCCACCCGTGTGTTTTATCCTTCTGCTGTAGACGCACAACATGGTTCTGGCTCTTTATTAGTGGGAAAAAGAGGCCCCACGCCGCCTCTCCTGTCCCCGTGGCTCCTGCACGTGTTCCCGCCTTTTACATTTCTTTTCGGGTTACCGGCCATTTCTGCCGCCTGGGTCGCACTCGAGCGCTCGAGTCGGGTTGGGAGGAAGAGGCACCACAGACTTTGCATTGCAAACTCTTGCATAACTTTTCAGTATATTTACAATCATAAACAGTGACTGATAAGATATGATATTTACAGTTATTACAGAGACCAGCGGCTGCAGCTGGGTGAGTCAGCTGGGGAGTTCTCGCTAACAATTTACACACTGGAAAGAGCCTGCTCGAGTTATAATGCCGACATGTGTGGTACGATACAAACAGTTTAATCGTGTAATTAACAATCAATAACCACTTCTAGTTAGAACATTTCTGCAGAAAGGAAATGAGAAACACTTATAAAACAGTCAGTTGTAACAAAATAACTGGCGTTCTCATTGAAATCAACTCATAAAAAAGAAACACTTCTATACATGAGATTTATACAGGAAATAGCTTTTTGAATTGGATCGTTAAACAAAGGAAGACACATGGCAGACATCAATTTTCACACAGATTGCATATGTTCTTCTTTCTAAGGTGTTCTATAAGTTGGTCATTTTTACCTAAGCTTATTTGCATGATAGTAAAAATTGCATACAACATGAATTGTGAAGCTTGTAGCATGAGTTGGTTGACGTACAGCACTTTTATAGGCAACCTTTTAAAGCACATTTCTCCAAAACATTTAAGACACTTTTTGTTTTACCGCCCGAAATTACAGCTCTAAACCGAAAACGCAACGGTACGATTAACAAAAAAAAAAAAAGAAGAAGAAAAAGAGAGAAAAAAATTGCTCTACGCAACAAAACCTTTTCGTGGTTGAAAAATAATTACATCAAAAACACTGCGGGAAGAGCGAATAAATAACGTCGGACAACACAAATACGGTGTCGTTTATATTCTTAATGAGTGGCGTTTGAGAAAGTTACAGTGACAAAGGTTTTGCAAAAGAACCTAACGTCGGCAGTGCCGTATAGTACAAGGCATTTGTTGGCATAGTTTCTTTAAGACTTTTTTACAGTTACAATATAATGTTTCTCTCTGAATATTTATATATCCTCACTAACATATATGTCAAGTCTGACCTATCCTGGGAGGCTCTGATTTGAGCGATCCATTTTGATCCCCTTTTGAAAAGAACAACCGTCCCGCCAGGAGGCTCCGGAGCGGACACCCTTAAGGCCTTGACAAGCACTTGGTCCTTGATTTTCATTTGTCCTTCAAAAGAAACGTCAGCGTAAAATCCAGTGAAACATCACGTACGTAAACACCGATCAAAGTCCCAGCAAACTCCAGGGGATTGTTTTTTTTGTTTTGTTTTGTTTTGTTTTGTTTTTTTTTTTAAATATAACCAGTAGCTCAAAAAGTTAGTCAGTGTAAAACAACAGACGTGAGAGTGCAGTCGGCAAATATCCACAGCAACGGACTCAGAATGACTTTTTGTGCAGATTTTTTTTCAACGAGGCGTCAGTCTTTACAGTGAATGATACAAGTTTTACAAAAGTAGTCAGAAGAGGGTTTCCCAGGCTGCTCAGAGTCCAGACAGTTCTCCAGGGAACCCCACCTACAGCGTCAGACGCAGCACAGCAGCAGGTGGCTGTTCTGGGACGTGCTCGTACACACAGCAAGTGTGTGTGCGTGCGTGTGTGTGTGTGTGTGCGTACGAGCACATGCGCCCAACAGTCACCCGGTGTTTGTGCTTGCGTGGTTACAGAAGAACCCGGTCCTTCTCCTTGACTTCCTGCTCCGACCTGGGCTGGGCCTCGGCGCCTCGGCCCAGCTGCTCCTCCATCTTGATGGAGAAGATGGTGCTGTTGGTCTGTGTGCTCTCGTCCAGTTCCTTCAGCAGCTCACCGCTCTCCCTGAAGTCCGTCAGCTCCTCCTCGAACACTGAGCTGCTGCTGCTGCTGCTGGTGTTGGTGTGGCTGTTGGTGGTGGTGGTGGTGCCGTTGTTGTTGTTGTTGTTGTTGTTGTTGTTGTTGGGCTCTTTCAGCACTTTGGCTGGGTGATTAATGTAGAATCGTTGGTTCTGGAAGAACTTGATGATGGTGAGCTTGGGCAGGTCCAGCTGGGCCGACAGGGTGTGGATGGCCTCCTCATCAGGGTACAGACCCACGTCCTGGATGAAGCTCTGCAGGATGCCCAGAGCCTCCAGGGAGATCTTCCCGCCACCAGTGCGGGACTTGATGCTTCCCCCACGGCTGCCTTCTTCCTCCATCTCAGCTGGTGAGGCGGTGGAGGGCTGGCGAGGGGGCAAACGGGGGCCGGGGGTGGGCTGCTGATGCTGCAGGGGCTGCTGGGATAGAAGCGGGGCGGACAGGGGGGGTTGGTGCTGCTGCTGCTGCTGTGACTGGGGCAGCGGAGCCTGCAGTGCAGAAACAGAGCAGGTGAGCAGCACGTTAGCAGAGAATAAGACCTAAAGGCGGAGGGTGAGAGTGTGTGGAGAGGAAGCGAGGAGGCAACTCAGGGTCTGCTCTGAGAACCAGGGGCTCTTTTATTTGCATTTCTGACTAACTCACAAAACAGCCCCTTAGCTCAGGGCTCGTCTGACACAACGCTCGGAAAAAGTCCCAAATTTGGTTAAAATTACGATTGGTGTAGGATTCAAGTGTGTTAGCGTGTGTGTGTGTGTGTGTGTGTGTGTGTGTGTGTGTGTGTGACTCACTCCAGATCTACGTAAGAATTATTATTATTGTATTATTATTAGTAGTATAACTAATATTATCATCAAGTAATTGATTTATTTTGATCCAGTTTTATTTTAAGGAATTCTTAATTTTAAAATGTTCCAAGCACAGAGAGTAAGATTATATTTTAAAATAAAAATTATAACTTTGGAAGTGTGGAGCCTTTTTCCTTGTTCGTTTTATTCTTGTGTGTGTGTGTGTGTGTGTGTGTGTGTGTGTGTGTGAGCGAGAGAGAGAGAGAGAGAGCAGAAACTGGAATAAGCTGTTATCAATCACGATAATCAGCTTTAAACCACTAGCAGAAGGAGATTTATTATTATATATTATTAATCATTTATTTATGTATTATCTCTAATCTGCAGCCATCTAAACACTTGCTGATACCAGAACAGAGTAGTTATGTAGAAGAGTAGCTGCAATTTGGATCTTTCAGTCCGATTCTGGTCCTGTGGAAATCGTGTGGATGATGTGGGGTTTTTTTTGTGTGTGTTGCTTTTGAAAGACGGTGATTTTTTTTTCCTACAGGGATTTGAGTTTGACGAGCCCGTTAAAAATGGGTTTTTATACCAGATGCTGTTTGAACCTTGCTGGTGTGTATTTATTCAAACTCACACAAACACGCTCACATTTCCGTCTGGGACCTTTCGGGGAACAGCGTGACTCCTGGGGCAGGTGTGGCACGGTGGCGCTCACCTGTAGCTGCTCGCTGGAGATGTGCATCAGGTGAGAAGGCCGCTCGCTGTGGTGCTGCTGCCCGACGCTGCTCTCCTGCTCGTAGATGAGGTCACGCTCGGCCTGGGAGAGGCTCAGGAAGCGGCGGATCATGGACAGGTTCTCCCACAGCGTCCGGTTCTCTGGAGAGGGATCCTCCTTCCAACGCAGCAGCTCGCACAGCCAGCCCTGCAGAAGAGAGTGTGTGTGTGTGTGTGTGTGTGTGTGTGTGAGAGAGAGAGAGAGGATAGGTCGGTAATTCAGCTGTAAATAATTATTACAGAAATACCAAAATTGGTTTTCCCTGTTTTGACCTTAAATATGAAAAAATTTAAAAAAAAAGCAGAACCAAAGTGACAAATGATCAAGACTCTCACCTCATTCTTCTCGAGGTGCTCGTTCAATCACTTTTTAATAATTAATCAAGTACGTAAGCTTGCTGACAGTCTTTGGATTTGGTCGTTCCACAAATGAAGAAAAAGGCTAAATTCAGGATTTTAATCCCATAATAGTTTGCCTGATATGGTAACTTATCTCTCCGTCTCAGCCCATGATGCAAACACGCTGTAATCATGATACAAACCAGCATCTGTGCACGTGAAATCTTTCCTCTGCACACAGACTAACAGAAATTCTACTTGACCTTACAGGGTTTATTTTCTCTGGAATTTTGGTTCAAATATTGTTTTATTAATAAATAAGGCACAAAACATGTTCTTCTACTATTATTCTATTATTGAAGGAATCAAAATGGGTCCTATGGATTTGAAATCGTTAGTATATTAGTTGAACAACAAGCAGAAGCATCATGATGTATCAAAGCAATAGGAAAGAAAAGAGCCGCACAACGATGATTAACTAAATATTTTAAATAACTAGAAGATGGTTTGAAGATTCTTCTTCTTCTTCTTCTTCTTCTTCTTATTATTATTATTATTATTATTATTATTATTATTTATTGCTGTATTTTGTTTATTATGTATTAAATATGAAAACAAAATATTTGAAAAATATTATTATAGTTAAATATTACAAATACTATTATTATAGTTTTATTCTATTTTGAAAAGAGTAGAAAATCAATTTTTAAACAATGTCAAAATTCACAAAATATTTTCATGCATTAACTAGTTAATAAAAAATCCAGAATTAAATGTGTCTGATCAATGTTTGCTCTGATTTTCAGATCTAAATTGAATGTCATCAAAATAGAAACAGACGTAACTCAGTAAAGACAAACTCGAGACTTTTAGAGAGAGACAGGGCGAGTGAAAGAGAGAGAATAGAGAGCGAGAGAGAGAGAGACTGTGGGAGTGTGAAGAGGAGCAGAAGGATGAAGCTGCAGCAAATCTATAAGAAGAAGAAGAAAAGAGATGAAGAAGAGGGACTGCAGAACCATTGAGGAAACGTGGCATCAAAGAGAAGCGCAGAGGTGTGTGAGCGGCTTGCTGTGTGTGTGTGTGTGTGTGTGTGTGTGTGTGTGTGTGTGTGTGTGTGTGTAGCGGAGGGTTAAGCGCTCAGCCGGCTCTGTCCTGGCAGCCTGACAGCGTGGCGCTGTAATCTCCTGGCCAGTGTGCGGCAGCACCTTTCATTTCCACAGGATTACACCGCGCTGCTGCTCCACACAAACACGTGCACGCACGCAGAGGGCAGAGCCACGCCGCAACACTGCACGCACGAGATAACTCAGCAGTTTGCTCGCCGCCTTTTAACTCCTCCCATAAATTACATCAAACCCAGGAGGGGTTTGGGAGGAAGTGGGAAAGGGGCAAGGACGGAGGGAGGGAGGGGAGGCTAGAGGGGGCCATAACGCCTGCATGCCCACCTTGCTGCTTTGCCACGTTTATTGTTGCGTTTTTAATTTGCATGCAGAGGGATTTGGACAGCATTCCAGTTGGGCTGTCTGTGGTTTCAGCTGATTCGGTGGTGAGGGAGAACACACACATGCACGCAAAACCCCAAAACACAGACACACACTAAACCCCCCACACACACTGTCTTGTCAAAGCCAAACAGTAGCCCGGCCAAACGATGGAGTAATCCAACTCAAACACTCCCCAAACCAGCAGGATTAAAGCCAAAGCGGCAGAGCCAATCAAACAAAGGCTCCACGTGAACTTCCTCTCAACGCCAGAGAGTCCATCTGACGAAATACAACACAGACTTTTTCCCTTCTCTTTTTCTGCTGAGTCCACTCGGGAGTTTGTGAGCCAACAGTGGACACAGGTGAGAAGAATAGTCACACCGAAGAGAGGGAGGAAGGAGCGAAGGAAGGAAGGAGGGAAGGAAGGAAGGAAGGAGAGCGCGCTGGTCAGTCAGCACTTTCAACAGCTCTGCTTGTATTTCTCTAATTGCATCACTTCCGCAGAGATGGAGACAGAAAAGAGAAACAGGTGGATGAGGTGGAGGCACTTCCCAAAGTTCCAGAGGAGGAATGGAAAAACCTCGTGTGTGCAAAAGTTTAGCAAAGTGCTGTTTTTTTTTTTTTTTGTGGAAAGCTCCTGTTTTCTGTTTGGTGGAGCTGGTTGAGAGTCTCCACTCCAGCAGACAAGCACCACCCGCTCTTGATGGGCTGGTGGAAGTTGCTGCTAAAGTGTTCCAGCGTCCAGAAAACAAAGTTCTAGGGCTCTTGAATCTAGTGTCCTCTGGGTTTTGTTGATCATTAAGGGCTCTCTATACGTAAATGCCAGGTAGAAGCAGGAAGCCGAGCACCGTAAACACGGTTTGCACTTCTGTTGTTCACAGGTTCAAACTCACAACGGATGAGCGGCAAACTGCAGATTCACATTTATGTCTGCTCAAAACAGGAGAAAAAGGAGAGCGAAATGCTGGTAACCTTTGAACCGAACTAGAGCGAGCACTCTCCCGGCCTAGAGCACGGCGGCATAAAGAACGAGAACCTCTTCTTCTCACCGAGATTATCACCGTGTGTCCAGTCTTCCTCGCTGTTTTGTGTCTCTCTCCCCCTCTTCTCTCTCTCTCTCTCTCTCTCTGCATCTGTCTGCAGGTGTCCCGTCTCCAGACTTTCATGCTGCAGGGATCCTCTGACAAACCCAGCGTCCACTGACAGCACCTGCCTGTGCTGCTCCCTTTTTATAACAACCTGCCTATGCTGGATTATCTTTGCTATGTTTGCATGTTTGTTTCTCTCTCTCTCTTTATTCTCTCTGTCCTGTCTCCCTCTTCTTCTCCTCCTTTATCCAGCCGGCTTTCAGCAGGACGGTTCCTCCTTGTGAGCCTGGTCCTGCTCAAGGTTCCTTCCTGTTAAAAGGGAGTTTTTCCTGCCACTGTGCTCACCTGGGGGTTCCGGCTCTGGGTTTCTGCCTCTGTAAAGCACCTAGAGACAATTCTGATTGTAAAAGGTGCTATTTCAATAAAACTGAATTGAATGGAACCAGATTATTTCGATGGTATCTCATCTGAACACGCAGATATTGCAAACAAGTCCATCAAAGCCAATAAGCGCTGGCAGCCGCGGGATTATCGTGCTCTGGAGGCCCACACCTGTGACAATACTGCACAATAATCCATTGGCCAACAAGAGAAAAAGAGCAGCAGCCTGGCGCCGTGTTGAAGCAGACACAGGTCTGACCAGAAGCTGACGCAGCTCTGGGGTCAGAAGGTGAACATGGAACGTGTAATAAACGCTTCAGCGCGCCATTGTGTGCTCCTGGTATGAATAACTCCGGCTGCTTTCCTCCAAACACAATAGTTGAATTCAGATGCAGCAGCTACCCAGCGTGGGACACCGCAGGGGCTGCTATAAGAACCTCTCTGAGATGGGCCGGGTTTAGCCCCGACCCCCTTCAGACTCGTCCGGGCCTGAGTAGGAACCCACTGACGTAGACTGAGGACCAGGAGCTGCTGCCTTTGAAGAACGACGCTAAAATGACGAAGAAGACAACGGCCGATTGTCTGCGGCTGCCGCCTGGCAGAGGCCCAGCGCTGCCAAAAACGACACATATGCATATGAACGCAGCGTGTTTGCTAACTATGGAACGCACGCGCACGTTCATGGCACGAGGTTAAAAAAACAAAAAAATAAATAAATAAACCCCTCCGCCAGAGTTGAGCTTCCATCTGCTGATGACGGAGAGTGGAAACGTTCCTGATTCTCCAGCATATGCGAATCTCCCGCAACAATAAGCAATAATTGACTGCACAGCTCATCGCCAATTCCTTTTGAGAGGGAGAATGAGTCTTTATATTCAAACAGAGGAGCTCTGAGTGACTGTACAAATAATCTTTGGCATAGTTTGAGCTACTGAATGGGGTCAGTGGCCTTGTATGAACTGCAATGGCAATAGCAAGGACAGCGATGATGCCTCGAGAAGAGTCTCATTGTACGCTGCCTGGAAACCAGCTAACGTTCCCTAACACAAAGACAAACAACTAGTCAGCAGCAGTCAGCGCGGAATTATTGCATAGGCTTTAGGGCTGACACGATTAGTCGAATCATTTGAGTAATTCGATGACTAAAAATCTTGGATAGAAATTATTTGTGTGGAAGCTTCGTTTAAATTCAGCCCACTACACTTTGCACTGTGTTTGGCACAGGTCGTCATTTCCGTTGCTGCTTCGGCTGCTGATACGTCACTGAAAATCGATGTGAGGCGCAGATTGCAAAGAATTTAACAATGAAAAGAAAACGTAGAGCAACGTGTCTACTGGAAGATGCGGTTAGCTTAGCATAATAGCACAATGGTGCTGCTGGAGATCCTCCAAAGGAGACATCCGGTCTCTGCTAAAAGTTCGCAGAGCAGCCCAGAAACAGTAAGCTAAGCTAACGATAATTAGCAGCAATTAACAGAAATCAGTGTGATCCATGACTGAGAGAAGTCTGCTAGCTAACACACTTTGTTTACAGCTCTGTGGAAAGGCTGATTCACAACTTTAATCAGTGCGGCGGCTAATCTGCTAGCTAGCACGTTTCCCCAAACACGTTTGATTAATTATATTAAAATAATAATTCACAGAAAACAAAGCGCTATACTGAATTTGTTAAAGCCTGAACTTCAGTTAGATTTGTAATTGTAAAAGTCAGTTTAAAATAATGCCGTATCTAAGTTTGATATTATTTTGAGCAGGTTCAATGCAACAAGAGCCTTACAGATGCTTTTCAATAAAGTTAGAGCAACGTAAAAAAAAAAAAGTCGCAGTGTGCGCAGTACATTTCTTATCCGATTACTCGATTAATTACCAGAATAACTGTTGGAATACTCGATTACTAAAATAATTGATTGCTGCAGCCCTAATGGGCTCTGTTGGAAGGATAGCATAAGCATTGAAGTGAACGGCTAGCCACACCATCTGAGGCCATTTGTGAAGGAGAACATGGCTCTGGGAGCAAAGGTCAAGTGTTAATCCACATTTATGTCAGACATTAAGGTTGAAGGTAGGATTGAAGCCACTGATTACTGCAGCTGCAGCCACCATAATGACGGAAACGTCGCCCATTCGACACATGCTGAAGCTAGCCATGCCTCCTCTAATGGATTGATGGATGGTGACTTTACGGGTGTGATTAAATCTGCAGACTACAGCAGATCAAACGTTCTGAGCCGCCCTCGTTGTGTGTTCATGACGCACACATCACACATTTTGTCTGACCAGGAAATTTCCAGTCTTCACGTGTGTGAACGTGTTAAGAGTGAAACAGAGTCTGGACCCACAAGCGGAAGCAGAAGTCCCAAAAGCTGCAGTATCCGTTTTTATTGGCCAAAAAAATGGCTCGAGAAACAAACTAAAAATCACTAGACGTGAAAGGAAAATGTTTGACAAAAAAACAAACTAGAAACGCAAAAACACCATGGAGGAAACTCACAGGGAAGCACAGAGGAACCGGCTGGAAAACTGAGGAACCCGGCTGGCCTTAAATAATGAGTGATTAGGTTGGGTTCAGGTGTGCACCAATTAGTCCACGACACAAGAAGTAAAAATAGCAGCAACACAGGAAACAGAACTAAAAACACTCAAAATAAAAGCATCTGCCTGGACATGTTACAGAAAGCTCGAGTTCCTTCTGTCCGAAGGCACCACCGAGGCTTCGGAATCATTGGGACCCGCCCTGGAAGCCACGTGGTGCAGACTCTGAGCTCTAGTCAGAACGGATGCTGTCCAGACTGGGACTGCCAGCAGCAGTAGATGAACGTCAAAGCCGGCAAACTGCTCACTTGCAGAAGTATCGGCCAAACACAGAGCGCGTCTTTAAAGAGAGGCCGTGACCTTCCCGCATACCATCAGCACGCTGGACAACCAGAGCCGGCTGGCGCTGCGGATGGAAGACGAGCCCACGCAGGAAACGGCCCTTCTTTGTAATCACTGACTCCCAAAAACAATCACCCAGTTTGTTATAATGGTTACATCATAATTACCGAACCAATAAAGCTATGGAGGTTTGGAGCAACCAAACAGCAGCAGATGGAACATAAAAAACAGCCATTGGCAAATGACCAGTCCATCTAAAACAGAGCATATTAAACATCTGTGGGTGTGAGTTTGCTGTTTTTTAACTGCATGATTCTGTAGGATACGTGGTCAACAGTGGACTCCGTCTGGAGCACGTTAGTAATTCCAATCACACACACACACAAACACACACACAGATGCCTCTTTGTGTCGGAGTAACGTAGCGATTAGCTGATATTTAGCAGCTTTAGCAGCGTTCCCTCTCAAAGACGACGTCCTGTTTACGTCCTCTGCTGCTCGGACGCACTGAGGACAAATGCCGGAGACAGACGTCAACGGCAGCGAGGGTGCAGACGCAGAGAGCAGCCGCACACACTCGGATTTCCATCAATTACAAGAGCCTGACTGAGATTTCATCCAGAGCTGGGCTTTAATTGCTAATATCAAAAGTGTAATTAAACTGATAAATCATGACTGATCTTATTGAATTAGGGACTGAAATAGCAGAGAACCTGCAAATTGTCTATGTCATCTAAATACGTGTACTTAATTGGCCTACAAGTTTGCTTCAGATACTAATGAATTTAAACAAATTATTATGCGCAGAAAATCTCCTGAAACAAACGCGCTAGCTACCTGCTACAGTTCGGCTGGGAAATACAACTATAAATAGACAAATAGATGCTGTTTGTGTGTCTGTGAGTGTGTGAGTGTGTGAGTGTGTGTGTGTGTGTGTCAGGCTGAAGAAGAAAAGTGGGATCTAATAACCTGAGTCCAGAACAGCACTGGAGTGAGCCACTGTGTGCGGTCTTGTCTCACACACATTCCTGTGTGCATGCACACACACACACACACACACACACACACACACACACACAAGCTCTCAGACTGCATCTGCTGGAACTAGTGACTGTAGTTAAATTGAAATATTTCCCGGCGTGTGTCAGAAGCATGCAGAATGATAATTATGACAGATCTGATTAGGTGGGCCGAGTCAGGCGGCTCCGGGCTGCAGGTGCGACCTCGTGCATTCCTGAGTGTGTAAATAAAATTAATTACAAGCGTAGGGGGCGCGCTGCGCGTGACATCGGCGCGCACAGGGGGGGACTCCCACGGGGGGCACCCTAATGGAATATTTTCCCCGAGTCTAATAATACAGTTGGTATTGACTTGAGGTAATTAGGGGGATCATTAAAGCGTTTTTCCCGGCGTATTTGCCTGCCTGATCAGATTAGCGAAAATGGGCCTCAGAACAAGCCCTGTGTGGTCTGTCAAGAGAAGTGGAGACAGTGGGAGAGGGTGTGCTGGGGAATATTTGCAGCAAAACACGAGCCAGTGAAACGCTGGGCTTCCCGCTAAGGATAGCAAACAGATGTCCGGGAACGTCAGACGATTTATAGATACTCATCACGCCCAGGCTAGCTGAGCTAACTGGATGGGGCGATCACCTCCTCCAGAGAGGAGAGGATGTGTAAAGTAGTCGTGCTCCAAAGGTGATGACGAAGAGACGATTTAGAGCCCCGACAATCTGGACAGTTTCCTGGTTAGGACTGCAGGGTAGAGGGCCGGGAAGGAGGGAGACAGATGGGCTGAGAGGTGGCGTATAAGGCGTAAGTGAGAGTGATGGCAGGAGAGGCAGAGAGAGAGAGAGAGAGAGAGAGAGAGAGCGCTCTGGGCTCCCACTAAGACCAGAAAACCCAGGATGGGAGGAAAAAAAAAAAAAAAACAGGCTGGTGGGAATTCCTCCGTCCATTAAAGAAGAGGAGGAAGACGTATTTCTGAGGGACGGGAGGACTAACAGGATAATTCATTGGCTAAATTCATTATTCAGACAGCTGCCTCTCCAGATCAAGGAAGTGTGTCTTTAATAAGAGAAGGAGCTGGCCCCACCAGCTTCCCGTGTGACACCCCCCACCCCCCAGGACAGCATCTGCAACCAGGAGAGCCGTCCTGGCCCCGTTTGGAATTAAAGCAAATATCCGACAGCACTTTCTGGGCGTCGTTTGTATCCAGCTCGGGCAGAACATGACTTCTAAGCCCCCCAGTGGATTCTCAGCAACAGACAAGCATCTGAACAGTCACAAGCTCGAAACAGACTCCCAAAAGGTCAGCCATCTGCCCCCTTGTTAAACAGCCTTGGATGGAGTGATGGAAGAGGTTTGTGTGTGTGTGTGTGTGAGAGAGTGTGAGTGTATGCGTTTTCGTGTGTGTGTTGTAGGTCAGATGGTCACAAACCAAAATTTAAGCCGAGAAAAAGGTTTCTTGAAACTAACGGGATTCATTCACCGTCTCGCCTGCCTTGTCTCCACCTCCAGCATCCACCCCCACCTCCACCCACTCCCCGTTTCTCCACACCGACAAGGCCCTCGCTCCCTCCACACCCCGCCACTCCAGGGACTGCCATGCCAGGCGGGTGCAGGGTGACAGATGGCATACACCAGCCCCCCCTTCCTCGTTCTCCCCTTCTTCCTCCTTCTGCACCAGCCCCCCTGCCCAGCCCCACCCCCCCCAGTGGCACAGCAGCAGACCAGATCAGTGCCATTCTGTCTCATTAGAGCCTAGCTAATTAGCATAGCCTCTTCCAGGGGAGATTAAGTAAATGAGAGAGAACCAGAGATAGAGACACACAAAGCTTTGCTGACGGTGGGGGCGGGGGGAAGGGGGGCAGTCTTCCTCACTCCTCTGGTCACCGAGGAGCTGAAGGACTCGCAGCTCGCCGTGTCGGGGGTGCCAGGGTGGTGGTTTATGACAGACGGGACTGTGATTCCACCCATGGCTCTGCTGTTGAGGATGTTTAGACATAAAAGTCATGTCAAAGGTGCTGCCTGCCCCCCCCAGCAGTCTGCTCCAGCCCAGCCAAACCCCCACGGCTCAAGTTAACCACCCCACTCTCCCATCCACCACGTGGGAGCATTTCCTGTTTGAGTGAGTGGGCCGATGCGCAACGTTCTAATGTCAGTCAAGTCAAGTTCAAAGTTGATTTATTTCTATAGCACCTTAGAGAATAGAAACGGTCTCCAGGTGCTTTACAGAGGCACAAACCCAGAGCCGGAACCCCCAGGTTAGCACAGTGGCAGGAAAAACTCCTTTTAACAGGAAGAAACCTTGAGCAGGACCAGGCTCACAAGGAGGAACCGTCCTGCTGAAAGTCAGCTGGGTAAAGGAGGAGAAGAAGAGGGAGACAGGACGGAGAGAATAGAGAGAGAGAGAGAGAGAAACAAATAAAGAAATATGCCAACACAAAGTAGATTATTAGTCGGGTTCGGTTGATATTACACTCTATTTCTCTGTGTGTTTCACATCGCTGCTTCGTGGACGAGTGTGGTGGAGAAACGACAGCAAGTCGGCGTTCGTGTGAGACACTGACATTATCGGCGGTGAAGACTCGTCCGTCTCCGTCCTCGACCTGCCTCCGCTGCTGCGGCCGATGAGTCCCACTCTTCCTCACTCTAACCGCCTTCGTCAACAGCGTCACGTGCGCGCGTACGTTTGGCCTTTTGCGTTACGTCGCCGGCTGACTTGCAACATGCTGAGCGGATGGGTCGCGAACAGCGATGCGGTCGAGTTAAAAGCATCATTTCTTTGACTGCAGACAGTCAGTAAATCAGTCAGGAAGCTTCTCGAGCAACAGAACAGGTTCCTTTTGTCTTCCGCCACAACGTTTTCAAGTCTCCACTCATCCCTCCATTCATCCCAGAGACAGGAATTCACACAAAACGGAGGTTTAAGGGGCGCGCCCTCTCGTCATCACTAGTTTCTCATTTTCCTCGGAGGTTTTGGGGTAAGTCTGGGGCCAAGCAGCCCGGGCCGGCTGCTAATGCTGCTGCTGCTGCTGCCGATAGCTGCGGTGATGCTGGCTAGCAGAGGACGGGGGGAAAGCAGCTGCCCGGGGAGTGCCCATTACGAGATGGAGCCAGAGATAAGTGCTCTCCTAGGCCCCCTTTCACAGCCATAATTAGCACACTTCTTATCTGCTGCTCAATTCACATTCACACCCGCCTGCCATGAATGGGACGTGAAAGGGGGTGGGGGTGGGGGGTGGGGGTGGGGGAACTCCAGCGGGTAGAGGGGCAAGATGGAGTAGTGGGAGTGAGGAGCAGAACGCAGGGTGAAAACCTGTTCCGAGACAAATCTTCATTTGAGGGGAGAGAGACATGTGAGTTAATGCTCGCTCCACCCCCGCCCCACCCCCCGCCCCTTCCACAGACTCTTTGAACTCCTTAACAAAAACAGTGGTTTGTGCATCAAACTGCAATTTGGTGAAACAAAACTATCTGAGGGTATAATCATCCTAATCAGCAAGAAAAAACTAAGGCCTTTGCAGATATTTCTAGATTATTCCACCCTTGGTGATCCCCCCCCACCCATCGTCTTTATCAGGCCCAATTGTAGAAATCCGCCAAACGCTCAGTCAGACACAGAAAACCCTTAATAATAAAGTAAAATACTTTCAGTGACGGTGCAGACTGGAACATGCACAGCCTTGCATTGTGTGTGTGTGTGTGTGTGTGTGTGTGTGTGTGTGTGTGTGTGTGTGCGCTGTCAGGGAGAAAAGGGCCCCTATCATCTACTAAGCAGAGCTCACATAAATGCCTTTGTTTGGTGTTAAAACACCGTCGCCAGCTAAGCTGCAGCCCAGAGGACATGTGTCATTAGTCTTGAAGTGAGTCTTACCCTGAGATGTTCCTGCTTCTGTTCAACCATCTTTATGAGAACCCTTTGTTCACCAGACACCAAATATTCAATTGAAGGGGATTTTTAAAAGCTCTTTTTGCACAGATTTCTCTGCGTTCAGCCAAAGCGATGGCTGGGGCCTACCTGGCTCTTGGAGGCAGCCACCTTTGCAAACAGAGCCTGGGAGACTTTGGCCCGCTTCATCTCCTGCTGGATCTCATCGTAGATGTTGGAGTTGATGTTGAGGATGGAGCTCTCGGTTTTGCCGTTCCACTCGCTGGGCAAAGGCGACGGTTTCACCTGGTGTACAAATATGTATTAACATCCAGTATTAACATGAAACCAAATATCCTGTAATCGTTGGTAGTATTTTGAACAATGGAAGTTGCATCCGAACAATCATTTGACGTTATCTTCCCTGCGCTGAAACAGGCCTCAAGTCGCCACTGGGAGATGATAAGCTAAACACTAAACACTTTATATTGTCAGTAAGAATGTGTGCGGATTGCTGCTGGCAGAGGTGGAGAGGTGGGTGGAGTTATTTGCTCACAGGGGAAATGCCAACAGGGATTCTGGGATTCCAGTCTTCAGGCCTCACGCTGTTACAGTCTTCTCGCCGGGGCTGCAGAGTGAAGAACGCAACACAGCACAGTTTTATTTAGACTCACGCAAGGCTAAATAAAGGTGATAGGCTAAAACACACACACACACACACACACACATACATACACATCACTCTTTACCTTCAAAAACACTTAACAGTAGAGGAGCTATGCCGTACCCAGTGTTTCTTATTCTGGTGCCAGACGGGTGATTAAAAATAAATGCAAGTTAAATGAAATCAAATCGTCCTCATTCAATAGCTTGTTGCATCTTGACAAGAATTTGATGACAAAGTAACAAGTATCCTAATAAAAGCCTGAGCCGGCAACATTAGCATATGAATCATTTCACGCGATCCTCTTTGAAAGGAAACATTGTCAAGGTTGGGTATTAGTTCAAGTGTGTGGTATTCACATAAATCATAATAACAGCAAATGCAGTGACGCGCGTGTGCATCATGTGCATGTGCATGCACGCACATACATGGCAGACAAATAGACAGACTGATTGACGCCTAATAAAAGCTCCTTTTTTGGAACGTCGGATAAGTTCTAATTGATCGGTCTGTCTTGTCTGAGTGCCTGGTTGCCACGGCGAGCTAATGGCTGGGGCTGGGGCCGGGGCTGGGGCCGGGGCTGGGGCTGGGGTGTGTACTAACTGGCTTTGCAGGAGTTCAACCGACCCATCAGCACGTGTGGGAGAAACACACCTCTGCATCTTTTTTAACGAGCCCAATAAAAACCCTCCTCTGTCTCTGGCCCAATTGCCACCCTGGCTGAGTTATGTGGTTGAACACACACTGCAGCGCTCCACAGGAGAGGCTGGCAGATGGCCGAGTGTGTGTGTGTGAGGGTGTGTGTGTGTGTGAGGGTGTGTGTGAGGCGATGCACTGTGCAGGAACAGGTTTACATGATGAATGTCAATGGGTGGAAGTCACACAGGTGAAGTAGAACATCTTCTCACTGAAAAGCACCAACCGGCGGAGCGTCGGCTATGTCTTAGAAGTGAGTGTGTTTATTAGCCAAATTCATTTTGAGTAATCTGATCCAGACGTGCTCAAATAAAAGTCTATTTGATTAAAAACGGCATATTTGTGTATTTTGTGGAATATCTCAGTGTGGCATCACTGACGGACACTGACTGCTTCAAAGTATGAAGAACAAACTGGACCCAGTAAAGGGCCTGACCAGTAAAGGGCCTGACCAGTAGAGGTTCTGACCAGTAGAGGCTCTGACCAGTAGAGGCTCTGACCAGTAAAGGGCCTGACCAGTAGAGGCTCTGACCAGTAGAGACTCTGACCAGTAGAGGTTCTGACCAGTAGAGGCTCTGACCAGTAGAGGGCCTGACCAGTAGAGGCTCTGACCAGTAGAGGCTCTGACCAGTAGAGGGCCTGACCAGTAAAGGGCCTGACCAGTAGAGGCTTTGACCAGTAGAGACTCTGACCAGTAGAGGGCCTGACCAGTAGAGGCTCTGACCAGTAGAGGGCCTGACCAGTAAAGGGCCTGACCAGTAGAGGCTCTGACCAGTAGAGGGCCTGACCAGTAGAGGCTCTGACCAGTAGAGGCTCTGACCAGTAAAGGGCCTGACCAGTAGAGGCTCTGACCAGTAGAGGCTCTGACCAGTAAAGGGCCTGACCAGTAGAGGCTCTGACCAGTAGAGGGCCTGATCCCTGACACGTGACCACGCCTCAGATGGGCTGGTTTCCAACCAGGCTGCCATGATTGTCTTCCAAATGCGGAAAACTGATTTGCAGGAGAACCAGTACAGTCAGCTGCTGCTGCGCAACCAACTGGTCTATTCGGGTCGGAGTCAACATACAAAAAATGTGCTGCATGTGGATTAGACGCTTAGCTGAATTCTGCCTTTGAGCTATTCAAATATTCAAACCAATAAGCTGGACTAGTTAAATGGATAAATAATTGCAGTTTAGATGCATGTGTGGTACCTGCACGGGCCGGCTGGGTGGGGTGCTGATGAGAGGGGCGGCTCCCATGGCCGAGGCTGCCGTCAGGCTCCGCTCCCTCTCCTCCTGGTAGATTCGGTCGCGCTCTGCCTCCGGCAGCTGCAGGAAGTTCTGCATGGCGCGCAGGTTGACCAGCAGCGACTGGGAAGCAGTTTTAGGGTCCTCCTCCTTGCGCAGAATCTCAGACAGCAAACCCTGCATGATTTAGGGGGGGGGGAGAGCGAGGGAGGGAGCGCGGACAGGGGGCAGACAGGAAGAGCACAAGGCCCAGACAGGAAGCAGAACTTCAGTGGGGTATTTGGATGGAAAGTTCACAAAGATGACACAGATAAAGGACAATCTTTACTGCTCCATTTACGTTGCCTTCAGACCAGCGTTCCTATGACTCAGAGATCCTGATAATTCCATCATTTATGTCAAATCACCACATCTGTAGAGGCCTGTTCTCCTCCCTACTCTCACCGCCGCCTCCGCCTGAATAAGCAGACTTAATTAGGCTTCTGTGTGGCAGCATCAGCTTCCTTGTGTGTAATTTTGGGTATCTTGGGCTTATTCCCGCAGCCATACATCCCATCAGCTGAGAGCCATCAGTACGTGTCTGGAACGTGAGCGTCTGTATGGAAGGTAATCAGCGGATCCTCTCTTTCATTACGTGGCAGCATTGACTCTATTATCAGGGATGACTGATTGGGCCTTTTCATCACTTTTTGGACACACACTGAGCATTTCTGTCACTATCAATAAGTGTGATTTGGTAATAAAACAAGGTGGTGGTGGTGGTGGTGCGGGTGATGGGGGGGGACACAGTTTTAGGAAATGAGAACGCTGGAAAATACAAATTTGTCAGCAAAAACGGTCGTGTTTACGCCCAAAACCCTCCAAAGGCAATTTACTTTATTTTCCAAACTATAAGTCGCACTTTTTTTTATTATAGTTTTGGCCGGGGGGGAGGGACTTGTACTCAGGTGCGATTAATAATGTGAAATATTTACGGTAATTTCACGTTTGTTATTTTCACACCGACAACCGCGCGAGGGCACTCTGTGCTTTATTACCGCTAACTTATGAAGACATCTGAGAAAACCTGAACAAAAATGCCCCCAAAAAGAAAACCAGATTCTACAGGTTACAAGCTGCAAGTGGTGAAATATGCAGCCGAAAATGGAAAAAAGAGGAAGCGGCTCTACCTCCTCCTCCTCCTCCGGTGCTGGTGGAGTTGTTCAGAAGCGACACCGAGGATGAAGAATTCAGTGGATTTTAGTGATTTGAAGTGAGACGGAGAGTTTGTGAGCATCTTCTTGATGCTACAGTTATCTGACTAACTGTTAACATGTTACGTTAACAAACCAGACAGGGATTCAGTTCATTGTTGATGCTTCATGTAGCAGAATAACCATCACTGTGTTACGTTAGCGTAGCGCACACCTGTTCAGCCTGTTGGTTTCTATTCCGTTGTTATTATTATAACTTGCCTTTCAAGATGAAATGTCTGTTCTTGGTCTGAGATTTTGTAAAATACATTTCCCAAAAACATGCGACTTATAGTTTTTGACTGACGTGACTTACACTCCGGAGCGACTTATAGTCCGAAAAATACAGTGTACGGCAGCCTACTTCAGAGGTCGCATGCTTATCGTCACGTCAAGACTTTCTGTTAGTTATTTGGCAGACTGGATAATTCCTCATAGGAGCCACATGTGAGAGGGGTCCTGTTTCTACAAACACACGATGCTGAAAATCAAGTTTTCAGAAGGTTTGGGGGTTTGTGGGGGAGCAGAGCTCGCAGATCTATCCATTTCAGTCATGCTTATGCTATCGCAAACTGTAGCTGGGCAGCAAACGGGAGTTAAGGATGGGAGCCATTCAGGCTTGCCGCTTTCACGTGAGCCTGGAGGCTTGATTGCTGCTGACTCTAATTACACTAGAGGTGGGCAATCCAAGGCCCGGGGCCACATGTGGCCCAATGAACTCTGTAATCTGGCCCTCAGAGCCTCCACAATCATTCCTCCAAAAGCCAAATGAAGAGGGTTGTCAGCTTGATTGGTTAGAAAAAGGTTCAGACCCCCCCTTCAGCTAGCATGCTAACATGTCCTCTCAAGAAGGTGGGGCCAAACATCATCTGGAGCTTCATCATCCATCTGTAGTTGCACCAGTTTACAGGCTCTTCAGGATATTTTCTCAGTCAATAGCCCATCTAGCAGGATTGTTAGCTAACCTCTGATCCTCATGTGGGAGGTTAGCTTCCGGCACCAGCTGGCCGGCCCCTTCATCAAGATCTACAACCCAACGTGGCCCTTCAGGCTAAAGAATTGCCCATCCCTGTTTTCAGGTATGGCCACACCCGAGTCGCTGTCACGACAAGTCGTTCCCAAGCTGAGTTCTCACAGGAAAGAAACGCTTTCACTACATTTCACTACTTTTCTCCAAGTCCTTCAGGAACGGACTGGTTTTTAACGGTTGGACTTGCTGTCCTCCTGCTCACCTGGGTTCTGTTGAAGGCCACACGAGCAAACACCGCCTGGGAGATGCCAGCCCGCTTCAGCTCATCCCTCACCCACTGGTAAATCTCGGAGGACACCTCCGTGTTGGAGGCCACTTGAGGCTCCAGCGACTTGTTGTGGGAGCTGCGGTTGATGGGGGGGTGGTTCAGGAACTGCTGCGACAGAGACTGCTGGGCCAGGAGTCGGTTCACAGCGTACTGCTGGTTGAGGATCTGCGCCATCACCAGCTGCTGGTTGACCAGCTGGGGGCTGATGGGGGTGGAAACTAAGCCGGGGTGGTGCAGCCCGGGCAGCTGGGGCTGGCGCCCACCGCTCTGGCCGCCGTGCGCTGGTGGTGCGTGAGATAGCGGGTTTACTGGTGAGGAAGGGGTCTGCTCTGCCGTGCTGCCAGGGATGGGCTGCTGTTGCTGGGAGAAGCCGAGGTGGTTGTGGTTCGAGCCAGGTGGGGAGAGGTCAGACAAGCCGTCCATCTCTGATGGTGGACGATGGACAGAGGAGGACAAGAGGAAGAGAGGTTAGTTGCAGGTTTAGAGCACTGACTTGGTTCAAAATGACGGTTTGCGTGAAACAAATCTGTTCTTCTGCAACGTCACGATTGAAAAATGTTCTCCAATTATGCTGAAGCACAAAATGGTGACAAAAAAAGAAGTGAAAAAATGTTGACGAGAGAAAACCCGAGCAAGTGCAAAACCTGTTAAAGACGCGAATTCATTAAAAATCACGGTTTCATCAGTTTCGTGTTGCTGTGGACGCAGCCTCAGATCAAATTAAACACGTCTGCGCGCACGAGATCAAAGGCAAACCTCTTGGATTTCAGCAAGCCGCCATGAGCCAGCGGAGAAGATGCTTTTGCAGTTATTAACACTTTGAAAGCCAAATTAGTGGCCCACACACAGAGGACGGAACAGGCCTCTTCCTCCATGAGTAGAGATTTAATAACAGCTACCAATGCAGACACAAACCGCAACTTTGTAAAGGCGGAATATGAATATCCCGAGAGGAGTCCGCTGCATCAGCGTGTCGCATGTGCCCCGAGAACATGCACTGTTTGTCCGTCGGTTAGAGAACGCCTGACTCGACCTGTAAGACAAAACCCGGGGCCTAATTAACTAGTTTTGTAAGGAGTTCTGCAGCTTCTCCTGCTGAAGGGATCTTTATATCCGTAATGACTGCTTGGGAATATTTTAAGACTGGTTAAGTAATGGTGCTTAGGGATGAAAACAATGATTTCAAATTTAAGTGTTACCCACAGCAAAGTGAAGAAGCGTTCGGGATTCCTAAACGTTCGCAGGTTTCCGCCCCCCCCCCGCCCCTTTAAGGCATTTGCGTAAGAATTTATATAGATTGTGAAATGAACATGTGAGAAGGGCACCGCGGCCTCCGCACGCCAAAGACGTCATACGAGATTGTGAAAAGAATAAATTACTGTTGTGGGGAGCAGAGAAGGAGGGGGAGGGGGTCTTCTATAAGGCCAAAATCTGCCGTAGATGAAAGATTAAGTGCATGGATTTTTTTCCAAAAATACCACCAATAATCATGTGTTTGAGATGCCTGTGTCTTAACTGTCAGCATGCACAAAAAACCCAGCCAAGATGGGTCTATTGAGAGTTTGTCATACACAAATGATGTGGGGAGGGAAAAAAAATCTTGGTAATAATCACATCTCTTCCCATAATCCCTGGCATTCCCTGGCTCTGATGGTATGGCATGTCTATTTACTCCTCTATGAATGGAGGTGTGTGTGTGTGTGTGTGTGTGTGTGTGTGTGTGTGTGTGAGAGTGTGTTCGCTCAATCAGATTGCCAGGGGGCATGCTCGCGACGCACAAACACACAGGCAACATGGAGGCATTTCCATGCAAATTGAAAAGAGAAGGGGTGACAGAAGAGCATGGCAGGCCCTGGGAGAAAAAGGCTGCCACAGAAGCAGGAGTCCTTGTGTGGAATCCTGCCACAAAAGAGCCCCAGATTAAACACACAATGGGAATGGGATATGGGCTAAAGGAGGGTATGTGTGTGTGTGTGAGAGACACACACACACACACACACACAGACTCAACCCTCTCCCTTTTGGCTTCCGTACACCAGCCTCACCGTGTCAAAACAGAAAGCAGCGGTCAGTAAAGCCTCTCCAGCTGGCAGAAGAGTCCAGCAACCTGCCAGCAGGTACTTTTTCTCCCTGACTTACAGCCTCGCGCAGTCACGTTTGAGGCCTAACGCACTTCAGACGGAGGCTGGAGGAGCAACGGAGGAGCTTCTGAACCAGCATCCAGGCGTTAAAGGTCAGAACGACCACGGTGCGACTTTGTTCACCAACATCACTGTTAAGACTTCATTTCTAATACAAGGAACGGAAATTGCACCTCAGGAGTCCGACAAATCAGCGGCTTTTTTTATATTTATGAAAATATTTCAAAACAAAGAAATAAATAGGTGAATAAATGCATGACTAAAGCTGTATGATATATATGATTAATTTGTTTAAATGTTCTTGAAAATGAAAAAAAAAAATCATCATCACACGTGCATGCGTGTGTGTGTGTGTGTGTGTGTGTGTGTGTGTGTGTGTGTGTGCATGATGCGACATACCTAAGGTATTTGCACGTGGGCTCTCTCGGAGGACACAGGTCCCCAGGTAACCCTCCAGCTGGGAGGACTGACGCAGGCCTACACAGTTGAATGATAGAGCAGGGTAAGAACACACACACACACACACACACACACACACACACACACACACACACACAGAGTGTAGATTTTGAGGAAAGAAACACAGGGATAAGTAAATCTCTCCCACTCCATTTGAGTCGAAATGCGACATTTCCAGTGCAGCAGCGCTGCTCGGCCGCTCTGGAGGCTTAAACGGCCACCTTTCCTTTTTTTTTTTTTAACCAAACAATTGTGGCACAAAATGTGTAGGAGTTTACAACACAATACACAAGTAGAGGAGATCAGAGGGAAATAACGCTCCCTTTGTGTGTGCGCTGCCACTTTAACAGAGGGAAAACAGCAGATAAGATATGGTCACAGCATACACTTTGCATGGAAGCTGCGAAAACATTTGGAAATAAGATCTTATTTGTCATCACAGTGCACAATAACACACTGGCAAGAGGAAAGATTGTCCCGCAGATTGTTGTATTTTCGAGATATAATACTTCCTCATGCAAGACAGCAGCAGCGTTCAGGAGGTCGACCTCCAGCACGGCCGTGTCACATGACCTCATTTCCTCATGGGTGCAAGATAATATAAAGCACGCTTAGGGTGGAGATACGAAAATGTAATTGAATTTCAGAATAGCCCCGCTTGTTGTCATCACCGCCTTTTGTTTTAGAGAAGGCAGCAGAAGTGCTGCCGGTGCTCAGCTTGAATACTGTATCAGAGAGCAACGTTGTGCTCGTCTGCACAGAAATGTGGAGCAACCTGAATTACAGCACGACCATAAATGAAGATTAAAACAAAAAAACAAGCATTTCTGCATGCATGGGGCAACAGGAAGACAAAGCAGAGGTATGGCTAGAGAGCAACCAGCGCGCACGCACGTGTGTGCGTGTGTGTGTGTGTGTGAGAGAGAGAGAGAGAGAGAGAGGAGGGGGTGAAAGCGTGAGCACCGTACTTTCCACGTCTCCATTTTGCTTACCCATCATATCTTTTGTCTTCTTGAAATGTTTATACCAGCGCCCAAATTCCTGACACTTTGCCGCCGACACGTTTGCATAGTAAGTGCTGTTCACAATGGAGGAAATCATACTCTGAAAGAGAGAGATTGATTGAGACAACAAGTTAGACAGACTTGGGATCACAGGCACCTTATTAAAGCCTGCGGAAGCTGCAGAAACGCTGCATCTCGTCACAACACATAAACAGGAAACGTGTAAAAGCACCAAACGTGTGTGTGTGTGTGTGTGTGTGTGTGTGTGTGTGTGTGTGTGTGTGAGTGGGGGGGGAAAAAAAAAACTTTTGAGACTCAATTTTTAAAAGGTAAGCCAGGCGAATGGAGGCTAATCTGCTGATATTTATCAAATGCAGCTGAGTTTGTCCTTTTTCTTTGTTTCAAAGGCAGTAAACAGCGAGCGAGTGCGCTGCGATGAAGAGGAGGCAGCAGGAGAGACGAGGAAGATGGCTGCGTCTGGGGAGCCGGGCGTCGCAGACAGATGAGCATCTTTGATTTTTATGCTCTTATTTACACGGCCTGTTAAAGGAAACGAAGCGGCTCGCGGGTCACACGGAGCATGTTATTATCTGACATCCACGCGCACCTTCACACACTTCCTGTCCTCTCTGTGCTCACTTCCACCTCTCTCCTTCCCTTCAGATAAACAAAGAAGCACGCTCCTCTTTTTCTCTTTTCTGTTATTAAAATGAACGCGGTGACACCTTGGCAGCCTCCGGGCACATAAAGAGGTGGAGGAGAAATTGTTTCTGATTGTCATAAATATTCAAAAGGAGCAAACCATCTGTTTTCAAATTACAGGTGTGCCATCTTTATCATCTCTTCATAATGTATGCACTTGGAGGATATCTGAGGGAACCTTCTGGCAGACCAGCGAGGTGGCGTTAACTCCTCCAGAAGAGTTCCAAACAATAGGAAAGAAATGGGAATCGTGACATTTAAAAAAATGAATGAATGACTTCATCTAAAAGAGGTAAAAACAAGGTAAAAATCTTTAAAGCACTTAAACAGCATTTAACAGGGAGTTAAGAGTTCTTGCAGAAGCTTTTTTTTTGACCCTTTTAATAAATGAAAAGAAATTACGCATTTAGAAACAACCAATAATTGACTAAATTAACTATTAACAGAATAAACTGTAGTAAGAACCAGAGCAAAGGGCTGTAAATCTGTACATTTCTAATAAATCAGCACGATGAAACGGTGTTAAATCTACCTAAAGCCATCATTTAATGAAACTCAGGCCACCGCCTAACGGTGATCTTAGAACTGAGATTTCTGCTGCCGACCAGCCTGAATAAGTCTGGCTGTGGGAACATTAGGACAGGAGCAACAACCGGGTTCCAGCATCCCTGAAAACCGTCTAATGGTGGGATAATTCACCTTTACTCTGTTTTCTATCTGTGCTGAGGCCTCTCCAGGCTGCTTGGAGATACTGTGCCACTCTCTCTCTCTCTCCCTCTCCCTCTCCCTCTCCTCCTCCTCCTCCTCTTTCACCATTTTTTGACACAGATGTTCTAATAAACGCTCCTCATTAATCAGCCATCTCCCTCAATACATCACACTATGTCTCGCAGGGGGAGCAGCATGCATGTGAGCAAAACAACACACACTCACCTATTTTCTCTTCTCCCGCAATCTCCCACACGCACACACACACACACACACACACACACACACACACAGCAAGTGAAATCAAGCAGATAACCAGAGCCTCTGTGGTGCCAGTGGGAGGCCTACACCAAAGCTTGTCAACAGGTAGCAGACACCAGTGTGTGTGTGTGTGTGTGTGTGTGTGTGTGTGTGTGTGTGTGTGTGTGTGTGTGCAGACTCTTTAAGTGATAGCTATCTGCAGCATACACAGCTTATCAGCAAGAGCAGGAAGTGGCAGTGGCGCTGCTATCGGTCCCAAACATCGAGTTGACGTCCCATCATGGGATGTCACACCAAAGAAAGGACGTGTGACGCGTGCACGTGCACGGGCAAGAAGCACTGGCACCCAGCTGACAGTGTGAGGATGGGTGCACAACTACCAAGAAAATCAGAGAAACACACACTGCATACGTCTAAATACGATCTCACACACACACACACACACACACACACACACACACACACACAGGCAACAAGACTCACAGCAGCCAGGGTGCTAAAAACCTGCAACGATGACATTTTGATGACAGCGTGCAGCAGCTGCAGACCTCCATGTGAGATGAAGTGCTGAAGGTGGGGAGTGGGGATCTGCTTTGTTGCCATAGTTTCTGCAAACATGCGTGTGGCTGCTAACTAAGCCTGGGAGATTTGAAAAATAAATACACCCCAAGTTTTGCATGCTTTAAATGACCTAGTAATGATTCTCGGTGTTGTTCCCGAGGAGTGGGATGCTTTACATCTAGATTTTAACACATAGTTTGTTTAAATCCGCCACATCTTCATGTAGAGACACTCTGGCTGTTGAGTGCACAAGTCGAACGAAGGCAAACATCTAATCTCTGAGATTTCTCCTGCCGTTTTCAGGCCAAATGCACAATGCATGACTCCGTGCTGCAAAAGAATGAGGCAAAATGTTTGACAAGCCCCAGACAAAAGCAGCGTTTTGCAAAATAACCCCCCGCCGGCCATCCCCCTCCGTTCAGCACTGCCTTCCAAGCTGAGCACATTCAGGGCTCGCTGTGATTTCCTAATTTGTTAACCCCTCATTTTCTAGTCTGGGATTATGCAGCCGAGTATCAAGGCGACGCTAATCCTAGAAAAGATGACAAACTTCTTTTCTCTGCCGCGACGCCCCATTCTCCTCCCACAAAAACCAGATCACAGAGCGGGGCCACGCAGGTCGGCCCTCCAGGGGCACCTTATCTACCCTGGATGATGCCGTGAATCGGAGAAATCTGGGGAGAACCCATCATTCCTGTACTACAGCGACTGCGCAACACTGAACAGCACATTTTTATTTCGCTCAAATCTGAATTAGCTGGAAAAATACGGAAATCAAAGGACCGGTTTTTTCAAAGCAAAAGACTCCAGGATGACAGGAAACGCATTCATCCACACCGAATCAGTAAAACGGCCCTCATCTAGACGTGACACCCATGTGGAGGGCAAATGTGTGTTTTGGGAAGTGTGTGTGGCTATATGCTCAGCCCACAGAGGTGTGGTGCATTCTCCTCTGAGCCACATTCACATATGGACCATAAACAGGGTGATTACCCGATCGGGCTGGGCTCTGCCTGAACATCACCCAGGGACTCTTTACATCATCAGCACGCTGCTCATGCCTGGCTAAACACACACACACACACACACACACACACGGGCTGGAGAAGCTGCTCAAACACAGCACAAATCAGGGTCTCCAGGTGACCGTAGGGTGGTCTGGAGGGGAGCCGAATCCACGCCGACGACCCCTACACACACATCGGTCCACTACACTGTGTTTGGCACGGATCGTCATTTCTCACATCTCTCTGATGTGAGACTGCAAAGAATTTAACATTAAAAAGAAAAGAAAACGTAGAGCAACGTGTCTACTGGAAGATGCAGTTAGCTTAGCATAATAGCACAACGCTGCTCCTGCAGCACCTCCAAAGGAAACATCCGGTCTCTGCTAAAAGTCCGCAGAGCAGACTGGAAACAGCGAGCTAAGCTAACGATAATTAGCAGCAATTAGCAGAAATCAGTGTGATCATGACTGAGAGAAGCTGCTAGCTAACACACTTTGTTTACAGCTCTGAGGAAAGGCTGATTCACAACTTTAATCAGTGTGGCGGCTAATCTGCTAGCTAGCACGTTCCCCCAACTCAGCTAAGTTTTTGCTTATGATAATTATATTATAATAATAATCCACGGGAAATAAAGTGCTGTAGTGAGTTTGTTAAAGCCTGAACTTCAGTTAGTTAAATTGTAAGTCAGTTTAATTAACTTTGTATCTAAGTTTGTATTATTTTGAGCAGGTTCATGATGATTTTAAATAAAATAAATAAATCAAATAAAATCGCTCCAACTTTTTCAATAAAGTTAGAGTGATGTACAAAAAAAAAAAACAAAAGCCACAGTGTGCGCAGTATATTTCTTATCCGATTACTCGATTAATCAGCAGAATAATTGATAGAATACTCCATTACTAAAATAATCGATTGCTGCAGCCCTAGATATAAGCTTCACTCATTCTTACACACACACACACACACACACACACACACACACACACACACAGGAATCGCTGAGCCCGGTGAGACAGACCACCATTTCTTTCCATTCCCTACAGTCCAGACTGAGTGATACACCGACTACTCTGGATGTGAACACAATATCTGTGCTTTCGATTCAACCTGGTAGCCAAAAAAAAAAAAAAAACAAAAAAAATTCACAAAATAACATCTATAGCGTGAGCCAGGTCAGGCTGAAGCTGCCAATTATGGAGAATTGAGCTACGTGAGAATAAGAACAAGACAGATTCAGATCGTTCTGGGTTCAAGCCAATGTTTATCGAGCAACAACCATATGTTCCAATAGCCATAATAACGCTTCCATTTTCTGGGCTGCTTTCACATGCAAGTGGACGCGTTGGAGGCGGAAAAAGAGAAACAGTCGGCGCAAACAGACAATAGCCATTGATTTGGATTTTCTATGCCGATTCTCCCAAACTCAGGGCATTTGATAAGTGTAAAAAAAAAAAAAAAAAAGGTGGGGGGGAGGTTATGGAAACAGGTTTGCTTGTTTTGTGGTGCAGTGCGGTAGATGGGGGCCAGGCATTTGTCTTTTCTTTAGTTTTAGTTTGAATAAGCGGACTGGTTTTGAGCACCTGTGATAGGGGACATTCTTTAGCCAGAGAGCTCTGATTCATGTCTTTGAGTAACTCCTTGAGGGCGTTTCTTACTGTAGAGTGGTTCCACTGCTCAGGCGGCAGGTCCTCCAGCTTAGGACAACTGTGGAGACAGAGACGGGGGGGGAGGGGGGAGAAACCATGGGAGAAAAGGGGGAGCACAGGGAGGGGGTGGGGGGTGTAGGCATGCATGAGAAAGAGTTGATATAGTAGAGTCAGATGCACTGGAAATAAATAATAAAGCACAGGTCACAAATCCACATCTATGACTCAGAGTGAAAATAACAATCATGAAATCAAGAAAGAAGGTTAATACTGGGTTCTCCTGCAGCCTTAACGTTCAGGTTCTGCTGAGTTGAGTTTGACACAGATGTGATCACTTATAGCTGAAGTCTGGACCAACATGCTGGAGGTTAGAGCTTCATTTAGCTTCTGGCTAATTTAAAACCAAAGCCTGGATATAAGCACAGAAGAAGTCCCATCTGCATCAGTTTTGGTAAACAGCACAATCTGGAACGAAATGTGCCAGATAATATATAACCCAGGTCTGTTTACCCTAGGGGTGGGCAATTATTTAGCCTGAAGGGCCACATTGGGTTTTAGATCTTGATGAAGGGGCTGGCCAGGTGGTGCAGGAAGCTAACCCCCCACATGAGGATCAGAGGTTAGCTAAAGATCCTGCTTGATGGACTATTGACTGAGGAAATATTTAGAAGAGCCTGTAAATTGGTGCAACTACAGATGGATGGTGAAGCTCCAGATGATGTTTGGCCCCACCTTTTTGAGAGGACATGTTAGCATGCTAGCTGAAGGGGGGGTCTGAACCTTTTTCTAACCAATCAAGCTGACAACCCTCTTCATTTGGCTTCTGGAGGAATGATTGTGAAGGCTCTGAGGGCCAGATTCAATAGTTCATCGGGCCACATGTGGCCCCCGGGCCTCAGTCTGCCCACCATATATATGTATATATATGTATATATATATACATATATATACATATATATATCTCAAACAAAGGAAAGCAGAGAGAAGACAGGAGCTGAACACAGGCGCTCCTCTCTTTTTTCCTGCTGCAAGCACCCCTCCAAGACAGACAGATTTCATTTGGCACATCAAGCAGATGCATCTGGAGATTGCTCTGTCTCTCCGTCTCTCTCCCCCTCTTTCTCTCCCTCTCTGCCTGCCTTGCTCCTTTTTTCATACTCTCTCTCTCTCTCTCTCTCTCTCTCTCCTGATTGTTCTGATTAGTTAATTACTTTATACAACACATCTGCTGGATTGATGCATGAATTATACATCAGCTGCATGTGGCGAGTATTATTTCGTGTTACTTCTACCTTCCTGGCTTGTTGTGCCTGCTGAAACGATTTAAGGTGTTACTGGCTAGATTTCTGCAGCATGGGGGAGTGGGGGAGGTGAAAAAGATGTCAGGGTGAGAGGAGAGAAAATTGGAAAAACAAATATAAAATATAAAGCAACAGTATGAAATCAAAATAGATTTATATTGTAAATCAAACAGATTGGCTTTGACGTCAGCGCTGGAGTTCTGTGCCACTGGGACTCAGCTCTGGGTTTTGAGATTGTGAAAATATATTTGCACGGTGGGTGGGAGCACGTGAACCGTGCACCAGCGAGAACGCCGGGTTCACTCTGAATGAAAAACTTTGTGTGCGCAAAGCAAAAATTTGATGGTTTTCTTGTTGCACATGCGGCTGACTTACATTAAAACTGTGCGCTTGTGTGCGTGCACACTCGTGTGTGTGTGTGTGTGTGTGTGTGTGTGTGTGTGTGTGTGTGTGTGTGTGTGTGTGTGTGAAATAGAAAAGGAGAGAATCCAATGGTCAAGGCGTGCACACATTTTCCAGAAAGGTAACTGCTCCGGCTATGGGAAAGCCTCTGGAGAGAACCAGGTTAACAAGAGAGGATGCTCTAGGAAACACACACCACCTTCTGTACCTTCTGTTAGGTCTTTGTGTGTGTGTGTGTGTGTGTGTGTAAGCTTCACTGGTGAAAATGGATGATGGGGGTAGGGTGTGGTGCATTAGGAGAGGGGGTGGAAGGAAGGAAAGGGAGCAAGGCAGGAGAGAGCAGAGCAGCTGGTACAAGACGACGCAACAACACCACTTTACTGCGTGCACGTGTGCGTTCTTGTGCGAGCCACACAGGGAGCTGCAGAACACGGATCTAACCTGCCAAATGAGGACATATTTGGGGGGTGGGGACATTTTGTCTGGTCCTCAGAACCTGAGGGGTGTTTCAGGGTTCAGCCTGGGTTTGAAGGGGTTCGGAGCTGGGGGATGGATTAGGTGTGTGTGCGTGTGTGTGTGTGTGCGTGTGTGTGTGTGTGTGTGTGTGTGTGTGTAAATACGTATGTTTGCTGTGTTTTAATTTGGTTTTTCCCATTTTCAGATCCTCTTCTGTCAGTAGATGAGAGTGATACAATTGTCAGCATCACACCTACATAGACAACAGCAGACTGACACATGATTCTATGTAACACACACACACACACACACACACACACACACACACAGGTCTGAGTAACTCTGTGTGTGTGCGGTTCAGTGAATGAACCTATACGTGTGTTGACATAAAAGAGGTCTGAAAAAGATGCGCGAGACACACACACACTTTGCAATCAGTACTTGTGCAAACATTCGCGTGTGTGTGTGTGTGTGTGTGTGTGCGTGTGTGTTCCTTACCTGTGCAGCTGGATCTTGAGGGTGACCACGTGGTACACGTCCTGCAGCATGTCAGCCACTGTAGCATCTGGTGCATCTGTCACATACGACAGCGGTACAGGGTTCCACTTGCCCACCTGAATCATGCCTGATTGATACAGCGCACGCACACACACACACACACACACACACACACACACAGGACACGGGTGAATGTGGAGACGTGTGTGTCTCCTCGTGTCTTCTTCATGGCCAGCTGATACAGCAGACACTGGAGTCTGGCCACTTCAGCTTTTACAGCGTGAATGAGAGAGTGGAAATCAATAACCACTGCAGGGTCCAGCAGCGAGGTTTCCACGGCTCCTCAGCCTGCTTCACCTTTACTCCTTCCATTTGGGTACTAATACAGGGACACTTGTCCTTTATGACATATTAGAAATGCTTGATTGATAATAAAAGTTAGTATTATTTCATTGTATAATTATAATATGACCAACAGATTCTTGTTTGCTTGTATAAAGACTTTTTTTTGAAGCACTGGGACTTCTTTTCATGACCGATTTACAAATGATCAGCTGACATTGCGCTTAAACGTGTCCCACACGTGATTTGTTGCCCTGCAGTTAATAAATAGAAATGTGCAGCAGCTCAAGAGGCATTAAGATAACATTTTAAAAAAGTAAGATGATTTTCTTTTGAGACTACCTTAAAAGGAGCAGCCCACGCAGTGTGTGTGTGTGTGTGTGTGTGTGTGTGTGTGTGTGTGTGTGTAAATGTGATAGACAGGGTATAATAAAAGAGCGTGCCAAGAGGCACCTTGAAACAGCCACTCTCGCCCTGCATGTGATGAAGAGCAATTAACAGACCCCCAGCTCCATCTGCCCCCCCATCGAGTCCCTGGGTGTGCGTGTGTGTGTGTGTGTGTGTGTGTGTGTAACTACATATAGCATGAGTGTGTGCCCTGTGCTCTCTTACAGGTGTCACGTTCACGTGCACATGACACGAGGCCTCGTTTGTAAAAGTTCCCCTGTCTGGGTCACCGTCAGGTTGTGTTACCGTGGCTACAGATCTGCAGGCTGTTGTGAGCTCAGAGTGTGTGTGTGTGTGTGTGTGTGGTGCCTGAGCGGTTACCTTTAGCCTGGGCTGCTGAGCTGTGGGAGTAGCCCAGTGAAAGCAGGGCCATCTCGATGAGCTGGTTGAAGAGCATGTCCTTGCGCACCAGCACAAACTCGGCGTGCTCCTCCTTGCTGTCGAAGTCCATGGGGTTCTCGTAGTGTTCCACCACGCAGAACACCGGGAGCATGTTGCCTGAGGAGGACACAGAGGCCCCAGTTAAGGCCTGCAAGGGTTCCTATTTCTTCACACACAAACTCTGACCTTCAGTGGCCAGAGCAGGATGAGATTAGCATCGAGCGCTCTGCTGATTCAGTTACACCGAGGATGAGGAGTCAGGGGCTGATGGGGGGAAATGATTGTTGCTGGAAGTTTCTGGACCAAAATCAACACCACAATGCACGGAGGAGCGTCATCTCGTCATCTCGTCACATTTTGAACAGCTGTGGGCGAATCAATAGTTGAGTATCTGTGCGATATTAGCACAAGGAGCCAAAGACTACAGATAAAAGGCGATAAACGCTAGCATAGTGTGAGTAATGATCATTATTGCTCTTGCAGGTATGGGTTCTTCACTTTCAGACGTTCCTCCTCTACGTGACAGTGTCTTACTATGAACCAAAACCACAGACCGCTCCATTGTTGCTGAAGCCTTATTTTATACACAGGCAGTTTCCGTGTTGCATAACAGCAACTTCCTCCACAATCGTCAACCTTCTGCAGCGGAAAATCACCCATCTGAAACCAGAAGTGAAGGCGGGTCAGCCGAACCGGGCCGAGCAGGTACACAGGAGAGGCAGGAAAGTCTGCAGAACTCCTTTGGCTCAGATCGAAAGCTTCCCTCCGCACACTCAAGTGCACCCTTGCTCTCAAAGACTCAAAGGATAGCATTAGCATACCCATTTAGCATACCAGCCAATTTAAGAGCGTCTCCTGTGATTGGGCATTTCAAGTCCCCCGCCGCCGCTTTTGTTCACGCAGGTTTACAGTCTGTGCAAGTCTTGTGCAGAAGACGGCAAAAGTTTAAGGGGCTTGTGCAAATAGCCCAGAATATGCCCAGCGCAGACGCGGGAGGAGACGGAGCCGCCTCAAGCTGAGAGAGTTTCTTCTGATGCGGCCTGGACACCTGCACAGACGTGTGTTCAAAGTCAGGAATCTCCTCCACATCCCAGGCATTCCAGAAGATGCATGCAGTCCTTGGAAAACAATCAATAATCTGACAGATGCCAGGGAATGTGCTGAAAGAGCCGCTTTTCTCCTCGCCTGATTTTAATAGATACAGATCTAACAATAAAGAGTGCTGTGTAGGTTCATTTGAGAGATCAATACTGGCTTTGTTTGCAGCCGGCCCAGAGAGGCCTGCGGTAAATATTGTTTCAGACTGGAACACAAAGCCCACTGTAAAGCTCAGGCTACGGACGTCCCGCCTCTCTGGAGCGCTTCGCCCCAAGCCGAAGCCAACCACGACAAGGAAGAAGAAGCTCGGAGCGACGGAGGCGAAGAGGAAGCGAGATGATGAAGGAGACAAATTAAAAACCAGCGTCTCTCTCTCTCTCTCTCTCTCTCTCTCTCTCTCTCTCTGCTGGAGAGCGGAGGGCAGATTAAAGAAGCAAATAAGAGAAAGGGCCCATCTGAGGACGCTCACGTAAGCCTGTTCCAAGAGTTCCCCGGTCCCCCTCGACCCAGCGAGACCGACTCGGTAAAACAAACAAGCGGAAAAGCCTTAGCTGCCAACTGATATTACAAATCCAAAGCAGCAGGTTTTGAAACTCATTTCCAATCCCGTTAAAGGATGCTACACATAATCATAAAAAAGGTTGGCGCTTTCGATAGCTCGCCTACTGTTTTTCACCAAATTACACCGGTTATATTAAAAAGCTATGTCATATTCTGAAAGTTAAGGCTGCCTTTCAGCAGGAATGGTTCTTTAAGGACCCAAACTTAACTAAACTAATGATGAGCATTAGGTCTGCGGTTGGGGGCAGCAGAGCTGACATGGGGCCCTGCAGGAAGTGTCACGCAGCGCCTCTGTTAGCGACTGTCTGGACAAACGTGTGTGTGCGCACACGGGGACCGATGCGTGCGTGAGTGGGAAGCGGACTCCTGACAGCGTGTTTACACTCACAAGGCTCTGCTCCGTTTACACAGAGCTACCCTGGGCAGGTCTGCCTCAGAAATGGTTCTAGAGATCGGGCCTGCGTTAAGGTTTAATCCTATAAAATGACGGAAATTTAATCTGAAAATTACGATTAGTTCGAACCAGGGCTGTCCAATGATTAAACTCTTTAATCAGATTAATCACAGGATGGTTGTGGATTAATCGTGATTAATCACAATTCAAAACGTGCCAGATAAATTCCAATTTTCTCTACCCGCTGTTGTAGGAATGAAAGATATTTGATAAAAGGCAGATCTTTACATTTAAAGAGCACAACTTAGAGCCCTTTAGAGCCTCTGCCTCAGGCTCCAGGGCTTCAGTCGCATAAAACTGGACAAACACGGCAAATTTGTTCATGTTTTCCTCTATGTTGCTGTTGTTTGTGTGTGTGTGTGTGTGTGTGTGTGTGTGTGTGTGTGTGTGCTGGAACTCATCGAGCAGGTGTTCTTGGTTTTTATAGGTTCTCTCCACGTGTCTCTAAACGGACACTTTTATGGTAAAATGCGATCTTCCTGTGTTAAGGTGGTTATTCTGAGGGCTACAGCTAGTTAGCCGCTGCTCGCCGTCTCTCTTGAGCCACAACTAACAAACAACGCAAATACGTAAAAACGGATCTTTTAAAAGTGTTTTCTAATAAATCAGAACAAACTGAGAAAGTTCTTATCAAGATTAACGTTCATTCAAATCACCGTGTTCTGCACACACACACACACGCACACACACGCTTGCCTCTCTTGTGGCAGGTCTTCAGCAGGTGACTGCTGGGTTTGTAGGGGATGCCTGCGAGCTTGGCCCCGGCGCTGCCCAGCCTGGCTCGGCCCAGGGGGCTGCCGTTCTGCTCCAGCCGGGGCAGCTTGGCCGGGGGGGCCTTGGCCTCCACCAGGCTGCTGGCCAGCTCCGAGCTCTCTTTGCCCAAACTTGCCTCGCTGAGATGGTCCATCATTCTCAGCGCCTCTGCTCGCTTTCACCTGAGGAGACACGGAAGGAGCAGGCTGTCAGCAGAGGCGTGTGTGTGCTGGTGTGTGTGCGCGCATGTGTGTGTGTGTGTGTGTGTGTGTGTGTGTGTGAGGGAAGGTGCAAACACCTTAAGTTTTATTTCCACTGTTCATAAGTTCACTCAAACTCTCGCGGACTGAAAAAAAAAAAAGTTAATGAAAAAAAGAGAGAAAACAGCAGAGGTGAAAGATGAAGGTCCAAGCCATAACTGCTGCTGCTAATTCAGCAGGTTAATAACTGTGTAATAACTGTAATAGCTGCCTAGGTTTGCTGTGTGCCGTCATCAGAAAGGGAAAAGAGCAAAGTTGTCCCTCCACAGCAACTATTCATCACAGGCAATCAGGCAACTAATGCCCCAAAACAAGGGGCCAGCGGAATCCCGACCCAGATGCAGGCCGGATCCAGGTCGGGATTTTTAAATGCCCCTCACACACACACACACACACACACACACACACACACAAAGAGAAAACAGGGGCAGTAGTTCAGATGTACACGTAACCCCTCACAGGGGTCACGTAAGGGTTGACTCAGTGCTGAAATGAGTAAAATTTGGGACCAACCTGAGCCGCAGCGGGGGGCCGCGGAGCGGAAACTGCGTCTTCTTCAAGTTTGGCCAGGGCAGGAAAAAAAGAACAACTCTCTCTTTTCCTACTTGTGTCTACGCGCGCATGACAGCGGATAAACTTCGAATTAAAACCAAGTCCTTAAAAGCACTTTATCCGGATCTTCACTGCGGAGGACTGACAGGCGCGGCGAGCGGAGCGGAGCCGGGCTCTGCCGGAGAGACAGCGGGGTCGTGATGGAGCGTGACAGGCGGACATTGGGAAGCGGCTCGGTGTGCGCGCAGCCCCGACGTTAGCTAGTACCGTCCGAACGGAAGGTGAGAAGCACTTGGGAGCCTCAGAAGCAGCGTCATTTAGCGCAAAGTGAGCGGCTAGCCGCGTCTCTTGCTCACAAGTGCGGGGCGACTTCTGCCGTAGTTGGCAGCACAACATCCGAATCGCGCTGTCGACGGGCGAGCAGCACCGCGCACATATCCGCAGACAATCCCCTCCGCAGCCGCGCGCACACACACGCACGCACAAGCATCCAAAAACCCGAGAGAGACCGAAGCAGGCGAGCGGCGTGCGTGCGTGCGTGTGTGTGTGTGTGTGTGTGAGAGAGAGAGAGAGCCCGGCGTCGCTTTAGCGGGGATTACCGGGAGAAGGGACGCATGATCGGCGCCGCGGAGACGCTGCTGCCGCGCCGATGTAGATGCGATCTGCGCACCGCGGAAGCAGGTTCGCCGGATAAAACAGGAGCGAGAGGCTGGAAAGTGCCGTTTAGTTCCAGCGCAGGAGCTGAACCAGGCGGGCTGGGGACGCAGGAGCCGGCGGTGGCGGAGCAGAAGGGTCCTGCTGGCCGGGGAGCGTCGTCCGACGGACGGACGGGCGGACGGACGGACGGACGGAGCTACTCTTTCTTTCTTTCTGTCTCCCCGTTTCTTCCCCTCTCACCCCGTCTCTCCCTCTCTGTCCCCATTAAATGATTAGTTGTATTGACTCATCACTCCCCTCTGCGCTCCTCTCTGCTGCCGCTGCCTTTCTCCTCCTCATTTCAAATGGCGTGTCAACGGGAGTTCAAAAAACACGAAAGATAGGAGGGGTGTGTGCGTGCGTGCGTGCGTGTGAGAGAGAGAGAGAGAGAGTGAGTGAGTAAGTGTGCGCGCGCTGTGTGAGGGGCAGAAAAAGAAGCCCCTTCACTAAATTCGCCCCACATCTCAGGCTCAAAAGTCCTGGCAGACCAAAAAAAAAAAGAAAAAAAAAAGAGGAAAAACTGGACAGAGTCCACGTGCACGCGCGCAAACACCGCGCACTCCCCAACGCACGCACACAGTCAGATTTCCGGCTGTGCGCGCAGGAATTTTTAATCAGCTTGATTAGAGTTAGGCGGTCCTGCATTTATTACCGGGTGCTCACAGATGTTCTCTCTCTCTGTGTTTTACACACACACACGCACGCACGCACGCACGCAGACGGGAGCGCACTGGTAATTTATTGTGTGTCGCTTGTGCAGAAAAAGCCGTTCCTGTTTTACAAAATATTACATGATAATCAAATATAAAGTCTGTATTACAGATTTTAAAAGCTTGTAAAGACGTCAGTCTGATGCATCAGGATAAACCAAATATTTGATGTAACATGTTTAGAACATATATGTAAAGACATATTTATAGTCTTGAAATATTTAAACAATATTATTATCGTTGTTGATATTGTTCAGGATTCTGTATCAAGACTAACCAAAGCTTTAATATAAGGTAACTATAATTTAACTAAAAAAATAGTATCTGTAAATGTAATATTTAGACTTTTTAAGACATAAAATCCTGTAGAAACACTGTGTGGTATCAAAGCCAATTATCCAGGTTTAGCTATGATAAAATATGAGCCTGTGTTGAAGAATTTAAGTGATTTTTCTAGAATGTGTGTGTCATTAATATGTGGTTTTGTGCTGAGTGTAATATCCTGACATTCTAACACAAGCCTGGCTTGTTATGCCAATCTGAATGAATCCAAAATATTGAAGCTGGAGCTGAACTTTGTTGATAATGTCAACAAAGCTGAACCGTCAGAAAGGCGGACGTGAGCGCGCCGGAGGCTTTCTCTCTCTCCATCCTGTCAAGATTTCACTTAGCGCTTCCTTCATGCACCCACACCCGACCCTGGAACCCGAGTTTAGCTTTTGCCACGTTTTGTCCCCTAAACACAACCTTTGACCTTTGCGAAGAAGTAGAAACAAAATCACAGATGAGCCTCGCGAGTCAGCAAATAGCAACTGTAACTTTAAAAGACGCTGAAATCGTCGCAATTAGACAGCGAAAAGAGCTGCGTGGAAAAGACACGCGAGGTGGAGGTGGAGACAGAAGAGGCGCGAAAGTCACCGGTCCAACATCCACATCAAAGCGCGGTGAGAGCGCGCGCCTGTCCAGGTCGTGTAAGAACAAAAACAGGAAACCAACAGAAAACAGGAAGTGTGTGCAGACCTTTTACATCAACACAGCTGGAGGTCAGGTGCATGTGAGCTGCAGCGTGAGCGTGCGCTTCCTGCAGTGTAATTGCAGGGCTCCTCCACCTGAGTCCATAAGTACAGCCGGGGTGCGTTCGCGCACGCAAATCTGCTGTTTCATAAACAGCAGGACGGCTCTGCAGCCCAGCCTGACGGCATTGATGGGGGTGACCGGTGCGCGGGGGTCACGATACTGTCGGTTCACACGCACCCTCTCAGCTCAGCTCAGCGCGGGGAGCAGCTCGCCGGCGCTGGAAACTTTTGAGGTGTGTGCACAGACAGGTTCCATTCTGAGGGGGGGGGTCTCACCCTTGTGTTCTGCAGAGGAAAGGGTGAAGAAGAGAGGGAGAGTTGCGAGCGAGCGCCGTTGCAGCCGTGCGCTGTGTGGTTAAACGCGCCGGAATAGAGGCCTCTTTTTCAGACACGCTGCAGTTATCGACACAGGCTCGCCGTGAAAGACGAGCACGCCTCCGTCAGCTGCGATCTGAGGAGAAAACCAGCCATTGTCCGCAAATGGCCTTTTCTCTCCGGCATGACGCAACCCGGGCGCAGCCATTTCCAACGCGAGCGTCGGGCACCACCAGAGAGCATCGATACAAGCTGCCAGGTCTTGGCACAGACCAACAGGTGAAGGCTCTGCCAGCTAGGTTGGCATCGAACCGGCAGGGAGAAAAAACAAAAAACAAAAAAAACAACCCTCTGACATCCAGAAGGGCACAGCTTTCCAGTGAACGCATCGCTGAATCAACACTGCTGATTATCAATTAACATATATACCTTTTTGTGTCAGACAGAATGGAGGGAGGGAGCGGAGCGGTGGCAGAGAAAGGCCCTTCAAAGATACTGGCTGTCATAAGCACACAGTGGTTACAGATGTAGGTGGCTTTTAACGAGCCTGTGTGGCTTTGTGTGACAGAGATGCAGCACGCCATCCCGCCAACGCAACTGCTCCGGTAAGATTCTGCACCTAATGGCTGCCTTTTGTAAAAAAAAAAAATAAAAAAAAAAAAAGCATTGGAAAATTGACCCCAGAAAATAGGACCGAAGACAGCATCTCTGGTTTAAACCACATTTAAACTGCTCCGCCTGCATTAGCGCAGGTTTCGCATGTTTGCCATCACGAGTCACTTAGTCAGACGCTAATAATCTGCTCACAAAAGCCGAGAAAAGATGAATTGAAAGGGGAACCTTGCTGGCGCGGCGTTGGAAGGTGTCTCTATTTGTGCCGGGCCTCGCTGGCACCCTCGCTTGCAGCACGTAGGTGTTAGCGATGTCTTCATGCTCTCCACTTGAGAGGCTTCTAATGGGCATTAATGCCATTATTTGCATCACTAATACAAATTAGTGTGCGCCATTCAGGCTGTGCGCGCGCCGTCGTTTCCTTGACTTTGAGCTCCTTTCTGCTCACGCAAAGGCTGCATTTAGCGACCTGCGAGGCGGCGAGGCGGCGCATCAGCGTGAAAAGCGGCGAGACTGAAGAGTGAAAAATCGAACGCGAGTCTGGAGGACGGCAGAATCAAAATGAATAAGACGAATAAACGCAGTTTAAAATGGACATAAAGTCAGCGTTAGCGCCGCTGGCTGACTGGACGACATGCCGAACGCGTCCACGTCTTCTCCCCAGGAGCGTGGGTCGCTAGCGATGTCCGCTAACCGCGAGAGAACGCCTGGTCCGGCGCTACCACCGTGCCAGGCTAAATATACTGCTCAAAACAATAAAGGGAACACTTAACCCACGCAGTGTGACTCCGAGGCGCTGTAGGCAGGTCATGCAGGCACGTGGAGGCCGCACACACTACTGAGTCTCATTCGGACTTGTTTTACGGACATTACACTAACACTGGGTCAGCCTGTCGTGGGTTTTTCCACTGTGACTCCAAATCCAGACCTCCATGGGTTAATAAATTTGACTTCCATTGATAACTTTTGTGTGATTTTGCTGTCAGCACATTCAACTATGTAAAGAAGAAAGTATTTAATAAGAAGATTCCACTCATTCAGATCTGGGATGTGTTATTTTAGTGGTCCCTTTATTTTTTTGAGCAGTGTATTTCACTCCTCACCAGCGAGGGAGCCTTTCGCTGACGGACGGACGGACCTTTTTTTTTTCTCTCTTACTTTTTCATGTGTTCCCCAATTGGCCGTGGGAGGAGGGAGAGAAGGAAGAGCAGGGAGGCCGTAACGACCCCGGAGTGGCTCCTAGGTGCTTAATTGTTGTCTAATCGCATGAAGCTGGCAGAAATAGCTGTGGGTGAGAGCGATCTGCACCTTAGGAGGCCACAGCCGGGGTTTGTACCGCACACACAGGCGACGCAGCTGCGTGAGCGGAAGCCTGAAGCCTGACGCAGCAGCGGCCCGACAGGAAGCTGCATCCAGACGGGCCTGTTGGTCAGTGCCCCTTCTCTCCCTCCCTCCCTCCAGTCTGTCCCTCAACAATCCGCAGGCATCAGAGGCGGTTTTTAAAGAAATGACTTTTCTCTCACCGCTCGCTGGACGCCGTCACATGACAAATAATCAAACTCTAATTTCTGCCTCGTGGGCCTGAGTGGAGCATTAATAGAGTTAGACGGACAGGGGTGTGTGTGTTTTCGGCCAGGGCGAGCGAGGCGGTGACAGAGGACAGGGCACCGCGGCCTTCTGGGTTTTCCCTGAGTTGCTCAAGCGCCCGCAGGGACGGCAGGACCGAGCCCGGGGCCGATGCTGTGAACGGAGCCGTGGTCAGGAGAGCGGATGCTCAGGCTGCTTGCGCTGCCTGAGAGAGACACAACACGGCTCGGTGCTGGAATTGTTTCACTGGGAGGTGTGGGCGGGTATTAACATCCCGATCTTAGCAGGATGCGCTTCCCTCTAAATCGCTCTCTTTTTTCCCTCTGAACAAAGGACTGAGAAAAACCTCCTCAGATTGGATAAAGACAGGCGTCGGAAGAAAAGAAATGTGTTTTTTCCTCCCTAAAAAGAAGCATACACTGAGATGGAAAACAATGATTTAAGTCAGGGAAACTTGGAGGCTGAAGCTTGTTAAATAAAACAAATAAGACTTTGTTTTTTTCAGTGTTTTCAACTCCAAGTCTGACGGGGCTAACCTGTTCAAGCTACGGCGCAGAGTCCGTGCACTTCAAAATAAAAGCGCTCCAGCAAAAAAAAAAAACGGTTTTCATGAGAAAAAAACCTTTGCGTTCATGACAAATCACACAGTGAGTGCTGCAACGCCGCGGCCCTTATTATTCTTTATACAAACTAGCTGCAACATGTCATTAAAAAAAAAAAAAAAAAAAGCTGGGAATCATTGTTATCGTTCTCCTCCATTAGCAGTCATAACAGATTTATTTCACCCAGAAAGGGATGAGCCGTGAGGAGGAGGAGGAGGAGGAGGAGGAGGAGGAGGAGGAGTGGAATCCCCAAAGAGCCGCATATAAAAAAGTGAGACAGGCCTCTTATTTAGTGGCGACAGACTAATAAATACATTTGCTGGCAGCTAAGCAGGTATTTACCACAGGTATAATTTCACTGTTTGCTGAGCTGTTATTTTTCTGCAGTGATAATTATCCCTGTGCTACAGCACCGCCATTAATGGTTTTAGCCGAAATATCAGTGGCAGCCTTGTGAAACGGGCCCGGATTCGTCCCAACGCGATGCAGGACGACGCCAACCTGCGTCCAAACTGTGGACACGACCGGTGTCGGCGTCCTGAGCTCTGTCCCCGTGTCCCCTGTCTCTTTAGTCTTAACGTCTGGAGTCTCCGTGGAAACAGCAGGCGGAAAGGTGAAGAGCAGAGATCCTTGAAATCGTGAGTGTAAACATCACGAGCTGATTTCCTGTCATCACACGACCGTACAGTAAACGCAGGCCGCGCTAGTATCGATGAATAAAAAGAAAACCTGCCAGAGAAAAAGTAGTAAAGGTGAAAAGACGAGGTGTTTCCCCAGAAGAGGCCCTGACTGTAAACCACCGAGGGCTTATTGGAAGAGCTGCGAAGGTCAGCGGACATGACGGCGCTTCGTCTGCACGTGTCTGACCCATCTTTCTTATCGTTCCTGTCACACAAGTTAGTTCTGCCTTTTTCCCCAAAGCTCAGAATATCCCTGGGGGGTCACTTCAACCGAGGAGGAACAAGAACGAGCCGAGATTTCAGCCCGACCGACCGCCCGACCCCCCGTTGAAGCCTCCACCTCGGCCGTCTCCTCTTTTTTTTCCTTCCACAAGAAGTCAGAAAGTGTGAGCCAGGAAGGAGGCTGCATGTGTGGAGGGTGGAAGCTCCTGACCAGAGCCCCCACAGCAGCCTGCGAGCAGCTGAAGAGAAACGAGCCACAAAGAAAACCTGCTGCTGATCTGCTTTTTCACCCGCTTACGGCTGCCGGCCACGACCTCGCGATGATGGGAGGAAGATTTCACCCTGTTTGTGCCAAAGAGCAAGCGTAAACATCTGGAAAGACGAGTGCTGATGACATCACCATATTTCCTCTGAATTATTTCCTCCCCCCATTTTTACTATCGCTTTTATTTTCATGTCGTCTGCATGTTATTTTCCTCACAGCGGTTGATAATCTTTGTTCTACCTAAACTTAGAGGAGTGTGTGTGTGTCTGTGTGTGTGTGCTGCTGCACTACAGTGTGAAATTTCAGCTGTTTTGTAAAACGAGCAGAGAGTGAAACTTACAAACCGCAGAACATTAGTGCCCACACGGTTTAAAGAAATTAAATCTTCTCATAACTGCATGTTGTCGCTCTCCCTCTCTGTCCACACACACACACACACACACACACACACACACACACAGGCACTGTTCCTGAAATGACTTTATCAGCAATATGACAGACAGCAGACTCCGAGCTGGAGGGATCACCACATGTCTGCATCATCTGCAGAGTCTGCAGGAAATAACATTCGTGAACTTGAACTTTTAACAAAGTAGCTCCGAGTTTTATTTGAAAGCTGAAGTGATGGACTCGTGCTTGAGCATCACACCTGGCTCGAACCAAGGACGTGGTCCCAGTGAGCTCAGATCCAGGATTCGGCAGGTTTTAACCTTCACCGTGCACAGTTTTTTTTTTTTTTTTTTTTTTTTTTTTTTGTCTGACAGCGGATTTCTGTGCATTAATTAATTAAAATTGAGGGAAAACCAAGTTCTGTAGTCATTTTTTTAGCGTGAAAAGTTGCGGCGAGCATCAGGTAACATCCCACCCCGCTGCCGCTGCACTAAGTTGTGGATTCATCTGAGGAGACGGTGGATCTTTAAACGGCCAAAGACGCGACTGCGCCTTCGCGCAGACGCGACACGGGCCCGTTTCCGCGCATTTAAAATTTAAAAAAGTTCTGAATTGTGTGCATTTTCTCTTTGCGCATTTTCTCTCCATGAAATATTAAACCTCGGCGGCCTGTTTTTCTCTGCGGCTCTTGAGTGATTTTGCGCTTGATCAACCTCACGCAGCCATCTCCGAAATTCAAGACTTGGCAGTTTTTCGTGAATAATAGCATTAAAAATAATAACTGAATTATTAATTTGATAATTCAACATTTTAAGAGACTTCGCCGACAGAGGAGGAGATCGTACCTTTAAGTCAGAAATCGCCCGAGCTCCTGTTTTCCATCAAAAGTTGAACCAGCTCTTGGTGCTGCACCTTGACGAGAGATCCAAAATTAGACAGCTGCTCTGTGGGAGGAAAGGTGCTTAAAAAAAAAAAAAAAAAAAAAAAAAAAAAAGAGTCAAAAAGTCATCTATTTGAAGAAGGTGGAGTCGTCTCGGTCAGACCGCACCGGCGGAGGATGAATTTTGGGAGCGCACACGGCGGCTGAAGCGCAAAATCGGGACCAAGCGTGCGCTGCGGTCTTGCGGGGGTGAAGAAGAGAAGAGGAGAGTATAGCGGCATGTGATGAGGGCTGCTTTGAGAGGGTGGCAGGTAAACGAACCGCCCCTCCCCGTTTGTGATGCTCAAATCGATGATTTGCCAGCTGTGGCGCAGCTTGTCTCATTGCCCCACTTTGGTTTTTACAGCCTCTCCTCTCCGACGCGCGGCTCTCCGGGGAGAGAGGGAGAGGAAGAAAGAGAGAGAGAGGGGGGAGCCGGTGCCAGGAGAGCGTTCACACTCATTCATTTTCATATTTACACGCCACATGTTTGCATGTCAAGAAGAAGAAGGTGGAAAAAGTCTGGTAAACAGTCGACTGCGCGCCGCGGCGTGCGTGGAGCTCCGAGTAGATTCCACGCGTGTGGTTTCCAGCAGCGAAGGGCTGCGTGCCAGCTCTCCTCCCCGCACACCTGAGCCGCGCATTAAAGCTGACTGGGAGCCATCGCGACACAAAGAACTGATTTACACACAAACAACTTGATGCAAAAGTTTCCAGCAGAAACGAGAAAGAATCATTTTCTCCTCATCTGTGCGGGGCTCAGCCACGGCGATTGTCCTCTTTCGCGTCTGCAGCACCACTCAGATTTGAGGGGGAAATCATTCTTTTTCTCCGGGCATCGGCCCTGCTGCTGAGCTGGAGCTTCTTCTTTTCCCGACGCGACCTGTTTTCTGCCACAATTAATTTCTCTTCACTAAAACGCGACCTCACATCTGTAAAACCAACAAATAAATAAACAAAACAAACAAAACAAAACAACAAAAAAAAAAAAACAAATCAGTGGCGCCTAATGGAAAAAATGGAAAGTCATCAGAGTCTAAAAAGCTGCTGCTGAGTCCGTGTTTTTATGTTGTATTTGTTCTCAGCGCGCAGCCTGGAGCAGCAGCCGCGCACAGGTCGCACACGGACGGGATCAGAACGTTTGTGAAGACGTTCATTCATTCAGGATTAACAGTTGAATTTAAAAAAATCTGATGTTATATGCCCGAAATTTTGACGGCGAAAACACTGTGTGTGTGTGTGTGTGTGTGTGTGTGTGTGTGTGTGTGTGTGTGTGTGTGTGTGTGTGTGTGAAAGCAAGACGGCATTTTTTTTTTTTTTCTTATTTATCTTGTTTTATTTTTTTTTCTGTCAAGTGTAGTCGCACGTGTGTGCACTCTTACACATTCCAGCTTGTTAATTTGTGAAATCTGTGTGTGTGTGTGTGTGTGTGTGTGTGTGTGTGTGTGTGTGTGTGACTGACAGTTTGCATCTGCACACAGGCTAACTGCTCTGCACTCGCAGGTGTGCCGGAGCCCACAGGTAATGCAGCTGTTTTCTTACAATATAACCGCGCCAGGTTTAGCATAAATAACAGTGATCCATTTACATTTACACTTCATTTACAACTCCCACTGAAACCAGAATTAGTAGATTTCTTTTGAGCGAAAATAACCCGACGACAACAACGGAAAGATGAAAAATAACATCCGACTCAGGACTGGCGCTCTTATTGGAAGCCGATTCACAGCAATACTTCTCCGAAAAGTTACTCTGCTGTTGTTTCGGGACTCCACAAAAGTTTCATTATGAAACATCTGAGATGTGCATTTAAAAACACAGAGAGAGAGAGAGAAATCACACACACACCCAGTGTGTGGACCAGCTCTCTCCTGCAGATTCACTGGGAATTGGGAAGTTCCAGTAAAGGCATTCAAATGCGCTTTTTGCATAATTATAAATTCATGCTCAAGTTAGGAATGTTTTTTTTTTTTTTTTTATCATTACAGAAGAACAGCTGGTGGTTTGAGAGCACCTTGCTCTTCAGCTCTTCATGAAGCAGACGTGGGGTGCAGTTCTCGCTATGACCACAAGAGGGAAGTGCTGAGTCTCATCCTGGGGATCGGGGAGAATAAGAGAGGAGGAGGAGGAGGAGGAGGAGGTCAGGTACCCTTGCCCTCTTTTTGCAGAAGGTTGTCGTGATGAAGAGGCTTGATCAACACGTCCTCAGATGACCTCTGAGGTCTGAGCTCTGACCTTCACATCCAAAACACAGATCGCAGCGGTCATCTGACAGCTGGGCAGGAACTGCAGAATAGTAATGCAATTTGAGGATGTATGACTGTCTTGCAGAGACAGACAACACGTGCACGGCGGCCGAAAAAAACGAAACAAACAAAACAAATCAAAGCCCGACTTGACACATTTTTAAGCCTCAGACTCCCACCCCCAAAAACAATAAAGAGAATGGAAAATTACAAGGGTTATACACCCCAGAATTAATCTTTCCAGCCCATAACTAAAGAGAGACACAGCTCTATCACCATCCACTGGGTGTACTTTAATTACAGGCTATTGACGACTGAAAGTAATTTGTCTAAGAAAGATGCCCAAGAGCTATAAGAGAGACGTCGCGTCTAAATCTGGAATGCTTCTCCACTTTTCTTTTTCCCCGCTTTGGTTTTGTGGTTTAACCTTTGCAATTTTCTTCTGTAGCTCTTTTATCTCTGCTGACTTTAAAAGACTTACAAGAAGACTGAAACTTGATTCCTGTCCCTGTGATCGTCACCAAGCGTGGCGATGCTTTGCCTTCTCTGCTCGTTAGAAGGTGCTCCAGCAGCTCCAGCTCGCCATCAGAGACCGTGTGCAGCCGTGAGAGGAGGCTGGAGACCGGAGTCGATGAGAAAAGCCCAAAGTCACCTGTAGCTGCAGCTTCAGGCGGTCACGCCTCCAGCGTTTAGCAGGATGTCAGTCAGGCGGGCAGAAGAAGGCAGCCCAGACGTGTGTGAGGCCTCCCATCAGCTGCAGCAGCTGAATATCGCCGTGCGCGAGTCAGGTGGAGGGAATCCGCTGGAAAGCGGCTGTCCCGATGTGAGGCCATGGCCTGGGTCTGGTCTCACGCCGTGGTCACCACGGCAGCGTTTCATTTCAGTTCACTTCAATTCAGTTTTATTTCTAGAGCGCCTTTTACAGTAAAAATGGTCTCCAGGTGCTTTACAGAGGCAGAAACCCAGAGCCGGAACCCCCAGGTGAGCACAGTGGCAGGAAAAACTCCCTTTTAACAGGAAGGAACCTTGAGCAGGACCAGGCTCACAAGGAGGAACCGTCCTGCTGAAAGACGGCTGGATAAAGGAGGAGAAGAAGAGGGAGGCAGGACAGAGAGAATAAAAGAGAGAGAGAGAAACAAATACAATCATAGAATCATAGAAAAACAAATATAGCAGACATAATACAGGCTAGGCAGGTTTGGGGTTAGATTCCTCCCTGCTCCCATGGGCTAAACACGTGAATCAAACAGGAAATAAATAAGCTGAGCGGTTGGGATGGAAGGAAACACGAACAAGGTCATGAAAGAATGTCCGATGCAGGGATCAGACTACAGCGCTAGCCTTCAACCTGACTCCAGGGTGATATTTTCCTTCTTTCACTTTTACCCCCCAAACAATCAGAATGAAAAGAGAAATAAGCGTGTGGGGGGCTTTCCAAAGTTCCCCTCAAGTTGGGTGTACTTCTGAGAAACGATGTGGCTACAGGAGGAGGAGGAGGAGGAGGAGGAGGAGGAGGAGGAGGAGGAGGAGGAGGTCCTCGTCAGGACACAGTTCCACTCCCGTCCGGCAGCAGGCTTGCACTCGTGGTTTGATGTTGCTCGGGTTCTGGGAGCCACGGCCATGTCAGACCTGCGTGTTTGACACGCACGTCGGCCAGGCCAGGCTGGCGCAGCGAGGCCTCCCGTCTCCGGGAGAGTCCATTAGCCGTGCTGAATTAAACAAATGTGATTAGGCTGATCCAGTCACACAACGGAAGCCCTGTTAGGGAATCTTCTCCGAGAGGCAGCTGCAGAGAAAGTCCCATCGCGCACGGCTCGGCTTTATTAACGGGGCCGGTTACACACACCCACACACACACACACACACACACACACACACACACACACTGTGTTTTGGGGCAGGGCTCACGGACAGGGTGGAACAAACCACTGTGGAGGTTTGTCATCACGTGTCAGAGGAGGAGGGCAGAGTCAGGATGAGAGTCAGACGCACGCACACCCAGAACGGCTGCTCGGGTCTGTGGGCGGGACTTAGCTACGGCTGTCACTTTCCAGCAGGTGCAGAGCACCAGGGAGATTCACGCCAGCGCGGAAACGGTGAATCACTGACAGAGACAGCGAGATCAGAGAGGAGCCAAAGTCACCGTGCACTAATAATTCAACTCAGAGTCTTTTTCATTCAGCGTCAAATTGAAAAGATTTCTGTCCTTAAAGCTCAGAACTCAGTTGAGGAAAAGAGTAAAGAAAACAGGCCTTCCTGCGATACTAGTTTCCCTGTAGACACGGAACACGTGTGAGCTTCCCAGGAAACCTCTGAGCCAGACCCTCAAACCTGCCCAGAAGAAAAGTTTTGGATCAGTCAGGCCTTCAAAAATATCTGGATCTTCCTTTGTCTCAGACAGGGCTGTGTGTCCTCCACCAGTGTGTGTCCTCCACCAGTGTGTGTCCCTCCCACCAGTGTGTGTCTCCACCAGTGTGTGTGTGTCCTCCCACCAGTGTGTGTCCTCCACCAGTGTGTGTGTCCTCCACCAGTGTGTGTGTCCTCCACCAGTGTGTGTCTCCACCAGTGTGTGTCCTCCACGTGTGTGTGTGTCCTCCGCAGTGTGTGTCCTCCCACCAGTGTGTGTCCTCCACCAGTGTGTCCTCCACCAGTGTGTCACTCCACCAGTGTGTGTGTCACTCCACCAGTGTGTGTCCTCCACCAGTGTGTGTCCTCCCACCCAGTGTGTGTGTGTCCTCCCACCGTGCGTGTCCTCCACCAGTGTGTGTCCTCCACCAGTGTGTGTATCCTCCACCAGTGTGTGTCCTCCACCAGTGTGTGTCCTCCACCAGTGTGTGTGTGTCCTCCACCAGTGTGTGCCCTCCACCAGTGTGTGTGTCCTCCACCAGTGTGTGTGCCCTCCACCAGTGTGTGTGTCCTCCACCAGTGTGTGCCCTCCACCAGTGTGTGTGTCCTCCACCAGTGTGTGTGCCCTCCACCAGTGTGTGTGTGTCCTCCAGCAGTGTGTGCCCTCCACCAGTGTGTGTGTCCTCCACTAGTGTGTGTGTCCTCCACCAGGGTCGCAGGTCAGAGGCCAACTGGCATCAGGTGTGAAAACCTGCCAAAGAACTCCAGCAAAGGTGGCTCCACATGGAGCTTCAGCTTCATCTGCTTATGGAAACGGGACCAGGAGACAGACAGACAGGAATATGAAAGAAAAAGGTGGAGTGTGATGAGATCATACTGAGAACTTCATAGGTGGACCCCAGCAGCAAGACCAGGGGTGGGCAATTATTTAGCCTGAAGGGCCATGCTGGGTTGTAGATCTTGATGAAGGGGCAAGAAAACTAACCCCCACATGAGGACCAGAGCTTAGCTATAAATCCTGCTGGATGGACTATTGACTGAGGAAATACTTAGAAGAGCCTGTAAACTGGTCCAACTAGAGATGGAGGATGAAGCTCCAGATGATGTTTGGCCCCACCTTCTTGAGAGGACATGTTAGCATGCTCGCTGAAGGCGGGGTCTGAACCTTTTTCTAACCAATCAAGCTGACAACCCTCTTCATTTGGCTTCTGGAGAAATGACTATGAAGGCTCTGCGGGCCAGATTAAATAGTTCACCGGGCCACATGTGGCCCCCAGGCCTCAGTTTGCCCCCCTCTGCTGTAGAACATGGTGTGTGTTTGTCCCCTTCCCAGAGGTTCGACCGTCAGAGTTATTCAGCCGGTGACATCAAGGCTCATCGTGGCTGTGAGGCAGAAACACAACACAACATAACTAATACTTATGGAGTCCCAGCGCTGGCGTGCACGGACAGCAGTCAGCCGTGCACGGCTGCCTGACCAGTCTGGATCAGACGGGGAGGTTCTCCGCGTCGTTGTCAGCAGAACCTGCTCAGCTCAATAACACGATAAACTGGTACAGTAATACCAGTAAAAGGATGATCCCAGAGGGGATGTCCCATCTTACGCTCAGCTGGAGCCAACATTCAGTTTCTATCTCATTTTAATCTTTATTTTTATGAATCCAATAAAAACACAAGCTCTAAAGATCAGAACTGATAGGTGGAAAAACAAGCAGGCAGCTGTGATCTGGCCTGTGTAGATTCATTAGGTTTTATAATTATAGTAATTCCTAATTCTTTAATTAGGCTGGAATTTTTTCGGCAGACCCAGACACGCACACAAAGTTCTGACTGAAAGTACGTACAAAGAGCAGGAGTGTCTCAAAGTGGTAGTTTGTAGGAGTTTGTGCTCATCTACAACCTGATGAAAGTGTGATTGTTTTAATTCAGTTCAGTTCAGTGTTATTCATATAGCACCTTTCACAAAAAAAACCAAATCTCTAGGTGCTTTACAGAGGCAGAAACCCAGAGCCAGAACCCCCAGTGGCAAGGAAAAAGTCCCTTTTAACAGGAAGAAACCTTGAGCAGGACCCGGCTTACAAGGAGGAACCATCCTGCTGAAAGTCGGCTGGGTAAAGGAGGAGAAGAAGAGGGAGACAGGACAGAGAGAATAAAGGGGGGAGAACAGATACAATCATAGAAATACAAACATATCAGACATAATATATATAATACATATATACATACCACATAGCAGGTTATAAAAAGAGGAACGGTATAGGCAGGTTTTAATAAAAGAGGGAACAGCGTAGCCTGTAGCAGCATAGCTGTGCTAAAGACTGAAGAATAAGAGCCTGATGAGCCTGTTCTACCTGTAGCTGTGAGAACTGACTGGAACTAGGTCTATCAGCCCTACACGCTTTGTTTGAGGCTAGCTGGACGCTTCACTGAACAGAAAGGTTTGAAGTTTGATCTCAAGGCAGACGTGGCGTCTGCCTCTCGCTGTGTCCGTTCCCGAGGTGGAGGATGAAGAACGCAGGCGGACCCAGACGGCACCGAAGCTCCTGTCAGCCGCTGCTTTTTCACGTTCCTGTCGAACCAAACAAGTGAACTTTGTCTTAGCGGGAAAATCCCGCCCTCACATTAAATGCTGATGAAATTTAAGGAGATGCTGCGGTTATTTCTGTTACTATTGAACACAGAGTATTTTAATGTGCTAGTGTTTTGACAAAGCTCTATCTGCACTGATCCTTTTATCCCAGCCTGCACTGCCAGTTTATGGAGGTACATCCATCACATTGCCATTAAAAATTGGAATGCCTTTAAGCCTCTTACGCTATGTAAATTTTCCTTTTAGCTACCATGATTTTATACCAGTGCAGGAATTAGTCAGAACCGGTTTGGTGCTTTGAAGAATCTCCTTTGATTTCGGACCTTGGTGTGAGGACACCTCCAGTGAGCGCTGGAAGGAGCCGCTGAGGTGAAACTGAAGGTGTTCCACTGCTGCTGCTTCGGAGACAGATGTGGGGTCAACAGTCACCGACAGCTGCTAAATCTCAATCCTGGCTTCTTCGTAATGGGCTATAAACCGAAGACGCTGACCTGACGGACACACGGAATCTGCATTTGCTTCAAACTTGCCAGAGTTTTGGAAGTGGCTGCTGGGTGAAGCAGCGTGCTAGTTTAAAGCTTCAGTGGCGTACAGACTAGTGATCCATCCATCCATCCACTATTAACTGCCACTAACCCCCCGTTTCCAACGGGTGCGCTGCGTCTCCGTCCGTCCGTCCTGATTAGATTCCATTCAAGTCAATGCGTCAGTTTCCACTGACTGCGGCTCCGCCCACAGCAGGGCCGGGGGCCTCCGTCGCCCTCTGGAAAAATAGGCATCGCTTCTATTTTGGACGGACGGACGGAGCACGCCGCAACAATCTAGCACAAGGCATCGCTTCCAACAGGAAGTTGGCTGCGAAGAAAAAATAAAATATCCTGGAATTTGTCAAAATAAAAGGTCCCGTATTTAGAGCGATGGTTTTTACGTTATTACATGTGCGAATCATCTTTTTCTTGGGCCGTTTAATCTCTTGTATGTGGATGTGTGAAACATTACAAGTTAACTTATAGTTTGCAGCAGATCTTCAAATATATTAAATAAATAACCAGAATTTACAAGAAATAGTAAACACATTTTAGGGAAAAATGAATAGAAGAGTCACTAAAATCTGAAGAGAGGGGAAATTTTACTCCTCTAGGAACAAAGAGCGTCTTCTTCTGTGGCTCATTTCAAAAACTCCAAAGTGGTAATATTGAAAAAGATCGCTCTAAATACGGGACCTTTTATTTTGACAATTTCCCGGATGTTTTATCTTTGTCTTCGCACCCGACTATGCTAGATTGTTGCGACGTTCTCCATCCGTCCAGATGCATCTGGTGGAAACGCAGACGGATGGACGGACGGACGGGGACGCCCCGCATCCGGTGGAAATTACCGGTCCACTAACACATTCACACCCAGGGCCAATTCAGCGTCTCGCTTTGGCTCCGATCGGCCTGAGAGAGGAACGCCGCCGACCTTGGGAGAACACGTGTACTCCAGGCAGGATCCTGGGACTTCTGAAAGTGTCACTTGCTCTTTTGAGACGTCTCCGTGAGATGAAACGCATCACCCCATCGCTAACAATCGTTCATGCGCTAAACCTCTAATCCAGCTTCCTGCTTGCTCTCTGGAGTTTGCTTTGACAGCAGCTTAGCCTCGCTGCCACCCAGCGTAACACAGCGGGGACAGAGAAGCCCTCGGGGGTGAGGAATCCTCCACCCCCTCACTCCTCCACGTCCTCCACCATTGCCCCTGGTGACAGTGACAGAAGTCTGTAATTGCCACCTTGTCAGACGGCTTCATTAAAACGAGTATTGTCTGCGCAGCTGAACGCGGCCTTGTGGGGAGCAGAGGAGTGCGAGCCCACGGTGCAATTACAGCGGCGCAGTGACAGGTGGGGCCCCCGATCCTCTGCGTCGACCGGGCCCCGACGCATGACGGGGAACTGTTGTGGGCTCACATCATTTTTCAGCCCCTCCATCCGACTCCCCATTAGTTGGTAATGATTGGATTATTCTGCAGATGAATCACAGTATATGTCATGCTCACAAACGTTTCCTGGCCATATTAATCAAAAGCATCAAGGCAGAGCAGTCAAAACAGTCAAAGCATATTAAAAAAACAATATGTCTCCGTCTAACATTACCGTAATAACTCCATCAGGGTGCCTTTAACCCTCTGATTAGGACCGTGGCATCTGTTGTAATGACTCTGTCGTTATTCACGGCTTCATAAAGGATAAAATTATGATATTTTATATTCTGCCTTCCAATGATAAAAAAAGAAGAATTCAATGAAATAAATTGAAGACAAATTATATTTAAAAACGTGTAATCGTTCATTCTCAAGAACCCAATTTCTCTCGCGTACGTTCTGATTTTCTTTTTTCCCCTTTGGTGATAAATACAGAATGATCAGTCTGGCCTGCTGGAAATCTAGTCTGCCAGAATGTTTTAAAAAGCAAAGTGTGTGTATGTGTGTGTGTGTGTGTGTGTGTGTGTGTGTGTGCGCATGTGTGTGTGTTCTTGTACTTCCTTCCACTGAGGACAAAATATCCTACTAGCAAAGTGAGCACATTGTGGCTGGTCTTTATATGTTCAAAGACCTGTTTGAGGGTTCAGACTTGGTTTGAAGGTTTGTGGTTAGAACTGGGTTTAGGTCAGGGTTACTGGGTTTGTTGGGATGGTTAGGGTCAGGGTTACAGAGCTCGTTGGGATGGTTAGGTTTAGGGTTACTGGGGTTGTTGGTTGTTGGGATGGTTAGGGTCAGGGTTACAGGGTTTGTTGGGATGGTTAGGGTCGGGGTTAGAGGGTTCGTAGGGATGGTTAGGGTCGGGAGCTGGGGAATGTATGATGTCTATGATGATGTCGACATTGTTTCAGCTCCTCTCACTCAAATGTATGTATATTTGACCCAAATCCAACCCGACTAAGGATTTTCATATTTTCTTCTACAAGTCCCCAAAGATAGGCTCCCATCACACAGACAGAAAGACGGTAAGTTTGGAGTCAGCGGGCAGAGAACACTCCTCTCACCAGATATTTTTCCTGCTAAATTCTTAGCCTCTGTGTTCAGGGATGGATACCATCTTCCCTTTGCTGTGTGATGGGCTAATGCGTGAAAGCTGCAGTCCACCCCCAAACAAACACATTCCTTTTATCCGTCAAAATTCCATATGATTGAAATTGCCCTCGGTGTAAACATATCATAGCCATCCATGGCTCTTGGACAGCTCCCACTGTGTGCTTCAGTCCATGCCAAGTGTATGGAGTGGCTGAGAGCCTCCAGGGAGGCTGAGACTTCACGTCTCCATGGGCCAGTAAGCCTAGAGGCCCTGTGGCCTTAGGAAACGTAGCAAATCAGGATAGCACCTTGGCAATGCACCCCCCCCCTCCCCTTAGCCTTAGGACTGCCACAGCTAAGAGAAGGTTCACGATCGCCAACTGTGCAGCAAGTGGATCTGGGGTGTTGGGGAAGCATGTCTGTGGGTTCATCTGGAGTGGCGTCGATAAGGATATGTGCTCTTCGTCCTCTGCCTATCACTGCCTGCACAGGGTGGAAGTGGCAATGGTGTGTGTGTGTGTGTGTGTGTGTGTGTGTGGGGGGGGGGCTCAGTGATGAAAGTCTGGCATCTCCATCTCCAGGATGCCAGCAGTGACTGATAGCACGCTCCACATTCCAGTCAAGGGAGGCAGCAGCGTGGTCAGCTTCCAGAGTCCCCTCAGACGCCAAGATCCACGTCTGTCTCTGTCTTTGAAGCTGTCCTAGAGTTTAGCTTCGTTTAGTTTAGTTTAGTTTAGTTTAGTTTAGTTTAGTTTAGTTTAGTTTAGTTTAGTTTAGATGTGCTGCACTTGTTTTCTTAATACGCTCTGTCCCTATTTCTTAAACGCTTCTGCTGCAAATACTCACTTATCTGGGATCATTGCTGTCCAAGAGACAGCTGCGAGAAAACACGTGGGATGGATCTGACGATTTGACGATTTGAGGGACATGTCAAATCCAAACTAAATGCCGCGCATGAACATGAAAACAGGCGCTGCCTTTATTTCCTGTGAATCACACTAAAGCAGTGTTTCTCAAAGAGTGATCCGAGGACCACCAGTGGTCCGCAGGCAACCCTTAGTGGTCCGCGAGTTGACACGTAACAAATCAAATTTTAAAATTTTAAATTTCAGTATTGAAAATTCAGTGTAAAATTAGTGTAATAAGATTTAGAGAATTGACTTTGTTATATATTTCCTGATGCATCTGTCACACCAGCACCTGATCGTTACGTAGAAGAGGAGCAGCGTCTCACATCCTTCACGAAGTTTAAAGAGTCTCAGGACTCTCCAGAAGGTCTGAATGGTGGCAGCCAGGAAACAGGACAGCAGTGTAAATCTTTAAAACTGGCCTCACAGTGTCTGACTCGAGCATTCTGAGGTCTTTGCTATATTGTGACGATGACGATGATGATGATCTACAGGAAAAAAACAAAATTTCTTTGAGCAGAACTTTGAATCAGAGAGTAAAATATTGAGGAAATTTGGACTTATTATTTTCCAGAAGAGACTTTTTCAGACTTTACAGTTCGGCAGAACCACAGTTGGTTATGTTTTCTATCACAGCGTGAAAAATAAACCGAATTAGTTAAAATTCTGCTTGAGGACAGATGACAGAGGAGAGCTGCACACTTGCAGATATATCAGATCAGGCAAAAAATGCTCTGTTTTTTATTGATTGCAGGTTCGAATCCTTTCATTTCCTTCACGAGAGCCGAGAATGCAGCCAGCGGAGGGAAATCAGGCAGCAGAAGCAGGACGAGCCTCTTCATCTCATACCTCAGATTATTTCACAGGTTTAGGGGGCATTCAGCCGGCAGAGCCCCTCGTGCTCCGCCAGGGCTTAAGTGATGACACAGAATAATTACAGCACAGTTAAATACCTGCTTTAATGAGCCAATTAGCCCTATTGACATGGGTGGCTGTCTCAGAGGTGCAGTGAGTAGCACGCACATGCTCCTTAATCAGAACCTCTGACACCATTTAGCCTTCAAACGCTAATCCTGACTCACAGGCTGTCTCCAGCTGCAGTCACGCCGAGGAACTTCACACTTTACTCAGCCTCAGCGCTGCTGCACGGCTCGCTGTGCTGCGGTTTTGCAACAATGACTGGCATCTTCTTATTCTGCATGTTTTCCCCTGCCCTAATATCTGCTGTGTGTGTCATGTGCTTTGAACAATTTTCACACCAACATGGCGACCACAGAAAGCCGTGGGTTGCTTATCAAGGGTGGTGTTTCAGTGACAGTAAAACAGACAGTGGAAAATCTTTGCTTTCAGTTGTCTTCGATTTGAAGGGTTACACAAAATGAAACTGAGAAAGAGGTGATGATAAGTGATTCAAGTAAAGATGGGGCATTTCATTAAAAAGACACACCACATCAAAGCGACCAGGAGACTATTTCTGCAGGGGGCAGAGTGTGAAGAAACCCAGGGTTTGGATATTATTCATTATTTACTGTAAATATTGCAGATTTTAACCGTGAGAATATCTCAGCACCTGCAAGTGAAACTCTTTCTTGTTTCAGGACAGCGCTGAACGTTTGGCTTCATGAAAAAGAAAGACGAAAAAAAAAAACGGTTTGAAAAACCTCAGTTTTCTTACGTAAAGTTACCTGGAATAAATTGAAATGTCACATTGAAGGAAACTTGTTTAGTGTCTCTGTCTGTCAGGATGCTCAGAGTTTCTGGCAGCGTTTAGATGTCTTCATTTGTTTCACTGCGGTTTGGAGGAAGAACTAAAGAACGACTGAAGTGAAAGTCAAAACGTCAACACGCAGACGTGGCTCTGCACGAGGCCAGACTCTACTTCTGGGTTTATGTTGTGCTTAAATCCTCGTCTTTGCTGAATTTGGATCATTCTAGCTGGTGTTATAACGCGGCCTTGCCCACACGGCTGGCCTCGGCGGTTAGCATCCGGCCTGCTCAACGCAACACAACACAAGTCAACGCAGGAAAAGGAAAGAACGACAACAACAAACACATCATCATGTAGACCAGGGCTGGGCAATTATTTTTCCTGAAGGGCCACAGTGGGTTGTAGATCTTGATGAAGGAGCCGGCCAGGTGGTGCAGGAAACTAACCCCCCAATGAGGACCAGAGGTTAGCTAAAGATCCTGCTGGATGAACTATTGACTGAGGAAATATGTTAAAGAGCCTGTAAACTGGTCCAACTAGAGATGGAGGATGAAGCTCCAAATGATGTTTAGCCCCACCTTCTTGGCAGGACATGTTAGCATGCTAGCTGAAGGGGGGTCTGAACCTTTTTCTAAATTATTGTTGAAATTATTGAAACGGTTGTGAAGGCTCTGTGGGCCGGATTAATTAGTTCATCGGGCCACATGTGGCCCCCCGGCCTCAGGTTGCCCACCTCTGCTATAGACCCAGAAGTGACGAGCGAAACACCGTCACCTCCGTCTCTTGTCCCTTGGCGACTGTCCCCGGTGCCCCTCGGTTTCCCCAGACACTTTTGCCTCTTCCGTTTCCCTGCTCACTGTTCCAAAGTTGCACCCGTGCACTGACGAGCACCAACTCACTTACTGAAATGGTTTAACCATTTATCAAACACTGCTTTCACATGGCGTTCTTAAAAAAAAAAAAAAAAAAAAGCTTTAACTGGAACACTCCTCAACACACGATCACAGCAGAGACGTCAGACTTTTCTGAAAACCTCTCTGGTCTCACTTGGTTTGTCAGTGAATCTCAGGTCCAGATGGTGAAGGAGAGAGACGGCACATTCGGGTCCCAGACGAAGCAGGAACATCTCATCTCCAGTCATCCCAGTGGACCAGTACAAGTGTCTACTGGGCCACATCTGCCTGCTCACCCAAGTGGCCGCTGGGGAGGGCTAATTAGCAGTTCCCATGGAGAGGTGTTGTAGCCCTAATAAGAGATGGAGGAAGGAGAATCAATTAAACCGGTGCTGACCCCCAGAAAAAATGGAGGAAAAAAAACAGTCTTTGCAGGTTTCCTAGAATGAGACAGCACTGGTGGATGTTAATGCTTGTAAATTTACATCAATCACACATGCACGTGTCCAAATAAGGGTTGAATTCATGAGAAACAAACAGCAAAAAAAAAAACATCACCTCCAAATTCACCACCAAAATATGACCAGAACAGATCCCAAAGGTGATGATTCCCGGTCAGAAGGTTTCAGGCTCTCTGGGCTTTGGTTTCGTCAGAAAAAAAAAGACTTAAGCACAGAAAATAGAAGAGTTTTTGGAGCTCAGAGATGTGGTTAATGCATTCTGGGTTGTTCACATTTCTGCTTGGGGAGTTGTCAACAAAGACGCGGTGAAGACACCTCTGGAGGGAGGAGGAGATAATGAAAAGTTTTATTATCTGCGCTGCACTCTGTTTTCAACAATAATTCATTTCAGAAATTTAATTCTACATACCGTTCTCTTAATTTGATTTTAATTAAACAATACCCCATAAATGGTACTTTCAATGACCAAATGTTCCCAAGTAGCCAAGCAGTGCATCCCCAGTCGTTAAGACTGATGCAGGCTTGGTCTCGGGGGAAGGGAGCGCAGTCTGATTTGCAGGATTGACAGCTGATGTCTTCAAAAAGTTAATTAACTTTTCAATTAGGGGTGCGTCTGACACTGCAGTGTTTGCTGCAAAGACTGCAGCTTAGGGAGGAAAAGTCTTGTGTATTAGCATGACGCACGTCATGTCTTTGAACGCTCGCATCCAGAGCGTGCCGTTAAAACTGTTTTCATCGCTGGATAGATGGAAACAACATCCTCACTCAGTTCCATGACTTCTATCTGCTTTGTTACCTTTTATTGTGGAGGTTTGTACACTAAAAACATAGATTTTCAGTTCGGTTTTATTCGTATAGCGCCTTTTACAATCAGAATTGTCTCTAGGTGCTTCAGAGAGGCAGAAACCCAGAGCCAGAACCCCCAGGTGAGCACAGTGGCAGGAAAAACTCCCTTTTAACAGGAAGAAACCTTGAGCAGGACCCGACTTCACAGGAGGAACCGTCCTGCTGAAAGTCAACTGGATAATTTTCTTCATTTCTTTTATTAAAGAGCTATTCCTTCAATTAAATTTAGATTTATTTTATTAAAAACTTTAAAACAGAATTTCTGACTACATTCCTGTTGCAGCAATTATAGTGAATGAAGACTGAACAGTTGTTAATTTTGTGTATATTAATAAAAGAAAAAAAATTGTTTCTAATCACATTTGTATCGCACCCTCCCCGTTTCCTCCCGCTTAAGTATTTTCAGTTTGTTTAAGGTCAAACGGTCAGTGTTACCTCTTGAATGCAGAATTTTCAATTAGCGCTCGATTCCTCCATTTCCTCCCAGTATGGAGGCATGTGCCAGCGTCTAATTGAGGTGGTGTGCAGTGATGTGGGGACAATGTGCTCGTCTGGTGCTGCTCATTAGCCTGACGGTGCCACACACCTGGGGTGCATTCAGAGCACAGGTCAGAGGGCGCCCGCATTTGTACCGTCATTATTGACAAGCAGATGTTATACAGTCATTTATGGTGATGCGTCCTAAAAAACGTGCTTTGTGAAGCCACTATATGACTGTTGGAGGGTGGGGGGGTGCATAGAACTAAAGCATTTATAGAGGAGATATATATATATACATACTGTATTTTCCAGACTATAAGTTGCACTTTTATTTCATAGATTGGCTGGGGTGCGACTTATACTCAGTGCGATTTATAACGTGAAATTATTAAAATATCTACGGTAATTTCACATGCTTGTTATGTTCACACTGACAACTGCGCACGGGCACTCTATGCTTGTGTTCTGCTACTCCCCTACCACTGAAAATTAAAAATTTCACCATTACCAGTAACTTATAAAGATTATAATTGGAACTGGAACTGACGCTGAGTCTGACGGCAGCCAAGCAGAAGAGGAAGCGGCTCTTCCTCCTCCTCCTCCTCCGGTGCTGGTGGAGTTGTTCAGAAGCGACACCAAGCTTGAAGAATTCAGTGGATTTTAGTGATTTGAAGTGAGACGGAGAGTTTGTGAGCATCTTCTTGATGCTACAGTTATCTGAATATCTGTTAACATGTTACGTTAACAAACCAGACACGGATTCAGTTCGCTGTCGGTGCTTCACGTAGCGGAATAACCATCACTGTGTTACGTTAGCGTAGCGCACACCTGTTCAGCCTGTTGGTTTCTGTTCCATTGTTCTTATTATAACTTGCCTTTCAAGATGAAATGTCTCTTCTTGGTCTCAGATTTTGTAAAATAAATTTTCCCAAAAAATGCGACTTATATAATATTTTTTCCCCTTCATGACGCATTTTTTGACTGATACTCTGGAGCGACTTATAGTCCAGAAAATACGATATATCCATCCCTAATGTAAGGTGAGGAGATGCCTACTAACTAAAATATTAGAAATTAAAAGCCAGATGTCTGTACATATATTGTTGACATCCTATCTGTCTCTTAAAATGTGTCAGGAATTACCGCCAATTCCAAAAACATGCATTAGCCCCCACCTTAGGTGCACTGGCTCTTTTTACACTGGGCAAATATCGCAACGAAACATGGTTGTGCAAGGAAGCGAACCTGGCAGCTGGTGGTGAATAACCCTGCACAGGAAGAAAGCAACCATGTTATCATGCACACACATGTGGCCTGGGTAAAGATTAAGCTGTATTCATCCCTGGCTGCCTCGCTCTCTCCTGCCTCAGTCCATCACAAGATATGGCAGCCGTTCAGCCAGGAAGCCAGGAGAGGTGCCACAGATTTCACGCCGTTCCCAAATCAGGATGTCTGGAGACTCTGGCGAGGCGCTGCGCTGCTCTGCTCTGCAACTCGCCTCAGCTTTCCCACAGATCACACAATCTGTCCTGATGCCGGGGGTTCGGAATTTTGTTGGATGGCAGCGTAGGCGCAGAGGGGGCCTACACTTCACCCCCGCCGCAGCACACGCAGCACGCGCTCCGCCCCTGTGCGCGTAGAAATGTGACTCATTTGCCGAGTCATGATTTCTATTGTTCCTTGTTTTGTTAATATTTTTTTTTTTTTGGGGGGGGGGTGTATTAAATAGAATTAAGGTATTCTGCAGGAAGGAAAGTGATCCGTTAGCGTGGAGAAGTGAGGGATCAGAGCGCTGTGTGGAGGGGCCCGGCGTGCTGCTGCTGGCCTTGACTGCGAAAGAGGCTTACACTCCAAGAACTACTTAGGGGGCCCCTCGGTGATAAGCTGCTAATAATTCCTGCGGTCTCCCTTTTAAAAATGGAGACACACAAAGGAAGACACAGTGATGAAGGCAGGGTGTGAACTAATGCATCATACGGCGGGACGGGACCGCTGGACCCCTGATCACTTTATCCGTCTCTCTTTGACCATCCAACACATTTTACCAGAACACGTATAATTCTGACTGATTAACACTTAAACTCATGATTCTCATCTATTTACAACAGTAAAAACGACTCAAATCTAAACAAAACTACAGAAAAAAATACCGTCTGCGCTAGTTTGGCAAAAATGAAGGTCACTTGAACAAACATCTGAGCTCTCACCTCTCGCGTTTGAGCTCGGATGTTGTGATATTGGAATAGTTTGTGTTGGGTAGTGAAGGTTTGCTGTGGACACGACCCGAGGCCATGAGAGATGATCAGCTGACACGTCATGGTGATGCTGCTGTGGTGTTTGGTGCAGCTTGCTGCAGCGCTAACAGACTGGGGGGGGGCCCTCAGAGCCCTGCCTGGGTCCAAAGACCCTTTAAAGACCCTTTAAGGATCGTTAAAGGACCAGACGCTGATGAATTGTGTCACCGTGAGTGTAATTCAGCAGGGCAGGGAAAGCCCGCGGTCGTTATTACAAAACTTTAGACCAGGGCTGGGCAATGATTTTTCCAGGAGGGCCACATTGGCTTTCAGATTTTGAAGAACGGGCCGAAGCTAACCCCCACACGAGGATCAGAGCTTAGCTAAAAATCCTGCTGGATGGACTATCGACTGAGGAAATATTTAGAAGAGCCTGTAAACTGGTCCAACTAGAGATGGAGGGTGAAGCTACAAATGATGTTTGGCCCCGCCTTCTTGAGAGGACATGTTAGCATGCTAGCTGAAGGGGGGGTCTGGACCTTTTTCTAACCAATCAAGCTGACAACCCTCTTCATTTGGCTTCTGGAGGAATTACTGTGAAGGCTCTGCGGGCCAGATTCAATAGCTCATCGGGCCACATGTGGCCCCTGGGCCTCAGTTTGCCCACCTCTGGGTTATGAGGAGGCTCCGGAGCAGATGAAGAAAGAAGCCGGTCAAGAGAAGATGGAGACACCTTTCGGTCTTTTGGTCATTGTTGTTTCCGAACAAATTAAAAAAAAAGCTTGATGTGTTAGTTTTTGATTAATTTGCATTGATGCTAAATTCATCATCCACTTTTGAAAGTACGTTTACGGGCGTCTTATCTGCTTTGTTGACGCAGCCTGCTGACGACTCTGCTCCACATGAAGCTTGTTTACGCCTGAATGCAGAAACGGTTGAATGTCCTGAAATCAGATTTAATCCAGTAAAAAAACTGTCCTCAATCCAAATCAGTGAAACATGGCAACAAGCTGTTTATGACACAAAACACAGAAATGTGGTGTGTGAGAAATGTGCAAGGTGGCCGTCTTACAGAAGGTGTCGAGGTGGGCTAAATTTAATTACAGCTTCAAATATTCATTTGGCAAATAAATCAAGGTTGGAAACATGGGCCCAGGAAGGGGAAGCCAGCCTGGCAGACGCTCACAATGGTGGAAGGCAAATGACAGTAATCCATGAAAAGAGACCAGACATTTATAGAATTTATAAGGAGAGACTGAGCAGCCCCACATCGGAACGTTAAAATAGACTTATTAGTCTTCCCACTACTTTAGTGGCTGATCTTAAAAAAGTTGATTTATTCAACCGTTCTTGTAATTAAAAATACGTTATTTTTGTTGTATCTGAACATCCTTTTATCCTTTTTGTTTCAGGAGTGTGTGTGTGTGTGTGTGTGTGTGTGTGTTCTTGTACTTGCGACATAATGTCGACCAAAATACTGATTCTACAAGCAAAATGAGGACATGTTCGGGAAGTGAGGACATTTTAGCTCAAAGGCGTGTTTGAGGTCTGACGTGGTAGGGTCAGGGTCAGGGTCAGGGTCAGGGTCAGGGTCAGGGTCAAGGTCAGGGTCAGGGATAGTTATGGCTGGGTTAATTCATTATGCCTATGAAAGTCCTCACAAAGGCATAAGTGCAAGGATGTATCTATGTGTGTGTGTGTGTGTGTGTGTGTGTGTGTGTGTGTGTGTGTGTGTGTGTGTGTGTGTGTGTGTGGGATGGTCACCAGGAAAAACAGGAGCGTGCTGCTGTCTGATATCACCCTCTTCTGTCTCTCATCTCTCTCATCTCCAGCTGTGTGACGGTTCGAGCGGCTCCAGTGAGACTCAGGTGAAAGAACACCAGCGACTTCCTCTTCCTGTGCCAGCGAGCGGCCTACTTTAGCAGCATCGGCACACTTTGGTGCAGGGCTGATTAGATCAGCGTGGGTGCACCAGGCTGAGCGCGTCTGTTTCCAGGCCTGGAAGCGGAGGAGAACAGGGGGCTGCTGGTGCTCACTTCTCCAGACGCTCACAGGTCGTCTGCTGCCTCCTCCCGGCAGCCAGCAGGGGAGCTCAAACATCTCCTCGTCCTCCAGGAGGCCTCCCTGCTCCCCTGGAGCCGCTGCTGGGTGTGTGAACACGCTCCGGTGCTGGTCCAGGCGGCCCAGCTGCTTCCAGGAAGTCATTTTTAACAGCACAGTTAGAAAGATTTAGGCCATTTTAGTGTGAAAATTAAGCAAAGATTAGCATTTCTGAAGAAAAAATTGAACAGATTTATTATTTAACACTGAAAACTGTCAAAATAACACAATATGTTTGCTGCTACCTCACATGATGCTCCAGAAGGCACAAATAAAGGCTGTAAGGGCTGTTTGACTGACGGACGTCTGCTGCATCAGCCAGGCTTTTAATCTGGAAACAGGAAAGAAAGAGCCTCTGTCAGCATTCACAACAACACGAGGAGCAGCTTGACAGGAGCTCAGCTGGGTTTAAAGAGCAGAGGCCATCCACCCGTCCATCCACCCGTCCATCCATGAATCCATCCATCATCCATCCAGCCATGAATCCACTTCCATCCATCCATCCATCCACCGTCCATCCATGAATCCATCCATCATCCATCAGCCATGAATCCACTCATCCATCCATCCATCCATCCACCCGTCCATGTGAATCCATCCATTCACCACCATCCATCCATCCATCCATCCATCCATATCCACCCACCACCCATCCATCCATCCATCCATCCACCCATCCACCGTCCATCCGCCAGATCCATCCATTCACCCACCCATCCATCCATCCATCCACCTGTCCATCCATGAATCCATCCATCATCCATCCAGCCATGAATCGCTCGTCATCCATCCACCATCAACATCCATCCACCATCCATCCACCCATTCATCATCCATCTAACTTCATGAATCCATCCATCCACCCGTCCATCCATGAATCCATCCATCATCCATCCATCCATCACTCATCCACCCACCCATCCATCATCCATCCATCCATCCACCTGTCATCCATCCATCCACCATCCATCCATGAATCCATCCTCACCCACCCATCCATCCATCATCCATCCACTTATCCACCACCACCCATCATCCATCCACCCATCCATCCACCAATCCATCCATCCATCCATCCATCATCCATCCATCCATTTATCCACCCACCCACCCATCCATTCATCCAACCATCCATGAATCCCTCCATCCACCCACCCATCCATCCATTCATGAATCCATCCACCCATCCATCATCCATGAATCCATCCATCCATCCACCCATCCATCCACCCGTCCATCCACCCGTCCATCCATGAATCTATCCACTCACCCATCCATCCATCCATCCATCCATCCACCCGTCCATCCA
>CM027088.1:14696646-14859146 GCA_015343265.1 Pao palembangensis | reverse complement strand
TGTGAGCGCTGTGTTGCGTGTCTCGTCTGTGGCGTTCACTGCCTTTCAGCGGCAGAGAGGAGGAAAGAGCCGCCGCATCCACGGCCGCGGCTACGCTTCACACACACACACACACACACACACACACGCAGCGAGTTTGGGTGGAGCAGCGTTCATTTATCCCCTGGTTGGGATCTCAACTTTGCACCTTCCAAAGGCCCTGAACTCATCTGGCCATTAAGAGGTGTAATAAATGGTGCTTGTGCTTCATTGTTGTGTAATTAACCTGTTATAAGCTGAGCTAAATCGATAAGTCCAGTGTCTACATTTAAAATCATGTTTCCTTTGTTATTAGAGAAGCCACTCTTTCATATTTTCATTTCTTTTTTGTTTTTCAACCTGTAGCTGAAGATGTCAAATTCAAAATATAGATTCGTCGTTCTCTCGGTCACTTTTTTGCAGGTTTCGCGCCTCCCTGTGGAACATGTGGGTGATCGTGTAGCCGCAGCCTGGACGGTGACTCCTGCTCACTTGTGTGTGTTTATCCGCATCTTCATCCAGCTCGGAGTCGTTAATATTCCGCTCATTCTCGCTGGCAGATGTAACAGCATTCTCAGCTGACATGCGTAATTACCGCACACATCCCGGGAAGGTTTCCGTCTGAGCGCAATTATTGATAAATAAAATTAGTTGGGAGAACTTCAGGTGGGCGGGGCCGCGCGCAGGTGTCCGCTGCGTGGGCGCGGGCGAGCGCAGGGAGCGACGGGAAACGGCGCTGACCTGTAATCACACAAGATTTAATGATGTTTTTGGTCGACTGATCAAATTTCAGACTTTTTCACAGATTCATTTTGGGCACCTGTGCAGAAAACAAAGCCTGGACGGTGTGTGTGTGTGTGTGTGTGTGTGTGTGTGTGTGTGTGTGTTTGTGTGTGTGCGTGTATGCGTGTGTGCGCGCGCTCGCGCATGAGTGCATATTTAATCTTTTGCGTCCATTCTGAAGAGTCTATTATAACTTGGTATTTGTCTCCCTCTACTGGACATATTTAGTAAAAGCACGTTAGGTCAAAGTCAGATAAGCGTTTTTACCGTCAAAAAAGAAGATAAATACCGATTATTAAAGGTAGGAAATAATAGAAGATTGTTAGTGTGAATGTTTTAAGTCCTGGTTATGGATTTTTTTGGTTTGTTTTCTTTATTTATAATCAGATTTTGAGAATCAGGCAACCGGGTTAACGTCATATTAAAAGAGATATTTTCATTTAATGTTATTTCAACAACAGTTTGGAGTTATACAATTTACAGCACAGAATTATGTTAATGGTGATATTAATATACAGAATGTACATTCAAGCCTTAAATTATGCTGTTATGCTTCCATTGTTAGGGGTCCACTCACAAAAATGACGTTTTCTTCATCAGTCCAGGTCCAAATCTCCAAAATAGTGTCCAGACGTCATAGAATATGTTGGGAATTTCATCTGGTGACGTCAGCAGCTGATGTCGAAGCGATTTCATATTCATGGCTTTAAACAGTTACATCTCCAACATCCCAACATCTGTAAATTAGCTGCAGAACCTGATGATCCACGTGAGTTACAGTCAAATGCTCTACATTTTTCAAAACTATCCTCAAACTGAGTTCATTCAGTTCACTAACAGGCCGGAAAAACCCCATAGAATGCGGGAAGAGTTTCTCCTCGGATGGAACGGGAGGAGGACGTTACCATTTTCAGCAAGGATCCAACAAGGTGGGATCTTGAGGGAGGCCTAACCACAAGGATTCTCCTGATTCAGCACCAGTAAATAAAGCTTGAATCAAACCATCAGAGCCTCTTTTCTCTCCCAGTCAGGAATCCAGTTAGTTGGCTCTCTGCAATGCCCGCAGATTTAGTTGGGCAGATTTTACTGCCTGTTTCAGATGCTGGAATTCCTGCTGCCAAAGCCTGTTAGGTTTCACAAGTTATCCTCAAGCAGAGAAAAGAGATCCGATCACATGATCGGTAATCCGCTCTCTTCAAGGGGAGATGAGATCCACAACCTGAGTCTCAGTCTGTTTAACCGACTCCCAGTTTAACCATGAAACACGCAGAAGATGAAATGATGAGAGAGAAATAATAGATATACTATTTGTTTTTTTTGGTTTGGAAAAATCACCACATAGTTCTGGTGATCGAACATCACGTCTGAAGAGCTCTTAAACGCTGCGTTTGCTTCCATTCTGCAGGATTATTATTACATTTGACATTTGATTACAGTTATCCGACAGCCAGGCAGGATTCTGTCATTAATCTGTGCGTAATCAACTACGCTGGGGATTACTGCACATTTTTGAAAGGTACTGGCCACGGTGGAACCTCTCACACAGGCCTAATGAGATTAATGTGTGTTAGCTTAGCACATGGTGTAACATGTCTGGGTGAATGCTTTTATTTTGTGTTTTTAGTTCTGTTTCCTGTGTTCCTGCTGCCTTTGCTTCTTGTGTCTCAGACTAATTGTGCACACCTGAACCCAATCACATTAGTGTCATATTTAGAGCCGTGCTTGCTTCCAGCTGTTCTCTAATGAGTTTCCCACTGAGTTTCCCCTGTGGATTTTTGTAGTTTTTGTTTATTTTCTGAAGAAGTTTAACCTAGTTGATCCAGCACTTAGTTTGTTTATTTCACAAGAAGTCAAACCTAGTCAGTCTAGCGTTTTTAGTTTGTTTCTCTAGTCTTTTTGGACAATAAAGACTTTTACTGCAAATGTTGGGACTTGGGGGGCCCCCAAGGATGTGTGCTGAGCCCCCTCCTCTTCACTCTGCCGACCCACGACTGCACACCTACAGTGCATCCAGCTCCAACCTCTTCATCAAGTTTGCAGGCGACACGACTGCGGTGGGTGTCATCAACAACAACAGCGTCGGGGAGGAGACTGCTGAGTCTCCGGGCCAAAACCAGCAGGCTCAAAGACGGATTCTTCCCCCAGGCAGTCAGGATGCCCACCTCCCCCCCACATTTCACTTTACCCCTGCTCATTTGTTTATACTGTTCATATACCTCATGACTGTCTATACTGTATATTGTCAATTATAGTTTTTTTTTAATTTAGTTTAGTTGTAGTAGTTTTATTTATTTATTAGCTCACTGCACCGTGGGTCCGAGAGGACTGGAATTTCATTTCTGCTGTGTGTCGAGCATGTATAGCATATTTGACAATTAAAAAGTTGACTTCTGCCTCTGCTTGTGGGTCCAGACTCTGTTCTAAACATAACGCGTGATGAGAGAAACATCAGCACATGACAACAGTCAAGAATATAGAAGATAATGGATTTTCAAGGCTGCGTGCCAACCTGTTTAATTAATCCTATTAGCAAGAACAGACTGCAAACAATTCCTCCGTCAGCTCGTCTGTCTGGACGTCTGCTGCAGGGAGCCGTGATGGATTTGTAACGTTTCAGTTAAAACTCCCATTTATGACAGATTAATAGAATTAGGGACGAGCAAAGGAAATGTGTCAGATCTGACAGAACAAGCTGGAGACGGTCTGTCACACGCTCATATCGGCATTTATGCAAAGAAAAGGTGGCAAATGAGGCGTTTCAGAGCGTGGCCCCTGATTGACGGGGACCAGGGATAATTACAGCGTTAATAGCAGCAAAGTGGGTTTCTGCTACGTTTACACTCCACGTTTGCGTCTCATCAGGACGTTTCCACCGCCTTCACTTCCTGATTCCTGATCTTTTTGTGTTTGGGAAATGATTCTAGAGACTTGAACTAATTTTCAATCAGCAGGCGCTCAGCAGCACACGACATCAGCTCCTGATCTGTGGGCTGATCGTCACAGTGGGTAACAAGTCGGTAGTAACACATCGTGTTGTTAATGTCTACTGACGTCACAAACGCAGGAGCTGCTGGATAATCACAGCGTCAGACACGGTGTTCAAGTCAGGGAGAAGGATAAAGGTGATTCCACCTGGGCAGGTCACACTTGGTGGTGGCAGGTGTAATAACACAACACAATAATCTACTACTACAGGTTATAATTCAAACATAATCCTGAAGACCGAGAAGAAGTGAAGACCAGGAAGGAAGGAAGGAAGGAAGGAAGGTTACTCAGCCTTCATTTCCTTGAGTAGCTTGCAGAAACTCTCCACACAGACCTCCCCAGCTTCATGTTCCTCTGAGGCGAGCGTCCAAACCTCCTCAAACGTCTCCTCAGAAAGATCCACACCCACATTTCTGACGATCTGGCTCAACTGTGAAGGACGGGGGGAAAAAAAGATGAAAAAAAATACCCAAAGTCATCTGCTGTCAACATCAGATCAACGCCTCCACCTTTAGAGAAGAAGGTTCATAATTAATCATGTTTATCCAGTAGATGTAAAAATGATGACCTGCTTCAGCGAGGTCAAACAACCAGAGGTCAAGCCAGAGAGAAGAAGAGACCAGAAGCAAGTCTACCTCCTTCCTGCTGCAAGGACGGAGAAGCTGCTCTTCATCAACACCGTGACGGTGGTAAACTGATGGGTGGAGGAGAGCTGCAGCCGTGGCCACGTCGCCGTAGTTGGTGCTATCGCCCACCCTCTTGACGCGTGGACGTGGGAGGTCGGTGCGAACAGACGGGACCCCATAGGTGCAGCTGTCTGCGGAGAGAGTTAAACCAGGACCTGAAGGTGTGAAGGAAAGATCTCCTGAAGAACGTCACATCGGTTTAGAGGCAGAGAGAGAAGGTCCGCGCCTCTAAACTGATTTACAACTATAACTTCCTCGTATTAAGCTCCATTTCTGTGACGTCTACCAGCCCTGCGGTGGGACCTGAGACTCACCACCACAGCTCCGGCTCTGAAGTGATTTATTTACTGTCAGATGTGTTTAGATCTCCCGTCACCAGTGACGGCAGAACTCGGGCCAGATTGACTTCAGATTAAATGAGTTGAGCTCCAGATCTTCTCAGGGTCGAGTAGCTGCTGGATTTCTGGAGGTTTCCCGGAGAGCCTCCTTGGCCAGCTGAGTGCGCTTTAATCACCGCTCTGCATTAAATGGGTATATAATGACACCAGGATAGATGCCTCACCTCGGGCGAAGGCATCCGATGTGTCACATGGTTGACATCATACGCCAGACGCCAAAATAAACACAGAAAGGCAAAATCAAGCCGCTTTTATTCATGTTCCTGCTGCTTCCAACCGTTTTATTAGACTGGAATTATTTATACCCTTGTGTTACCTCTTCTTGTTGATTCTATACCACAATCATTTCAAATCCTTTTTAGTGTAAAACTCCAAGGATGCCGCCACCATTAGCCAAAGACAGACACAAATGGGTCAGATGGTCTTTTTGATCTCACCAGCCCACTGCTGGTTGTACTGGACCTTGGCTTAAATATTATTCATCAGGAATTACAGTGGGACAGTGAAGGTACCCATAAGTTCTTCACTGATGATCATTCTAGTTTAGTGGACCTAACCCTAACCCAGGGGTGGGCAAAGTGAGGCCCGGGGGCCACATGTGGAACGATGAACTATTTAATCTGGCCCGCAGAGCCTTTAAAGCCAAATGAAGAGGGTTGTCAGCTTCATTAGTTAGAAAAAGGTTCAGACCCCCCCTTCAGCTAGCATGCTAACATGTCCTCTCAAGAAGGTGGGGCCAAACATCATGTGGAGCTTCATCGTCCATCTCTAGTTGGACCAGTTTACAGGTTTAAAAATATTTTCTCATCAAGCAGGATATTTAGCTAACCTCTGATCCTCATTTGGGGGTTAGTTTTCCTGCAGGAGATCTTTGATCTGTGGTGGTCACAGAAGAGCTCAGAATCGCTCTTTACTCACTGGATGCACATGGCTCGAGCCTGCGTCCGATGACAGAAGACATGGTCCTGAACTGGTCTGGGTCTGCCTGCTGTTTCACAAGTGTCCTGACAGATTTGAGTGAGCCTGTTGGGTTCATGGGCTCCAGGTCTTCTGGTCTGACCAGGGCTTTTCGAAGAGGAGGAGGAGGCTGTGTTTCTTCTACGTCTGCTGAAGTTGTACTGCTCTGGCGCTCTGCGAGGAAACAGGAAATCACCCATGTTCAGAATCCATATCAAACCTTCCCCTGAAAATGTAGCCAAGTCGTGTTAACGATACTCAAGCTCTTGAACGTTCTTGTGATATCTGACATCTGTCCTCGCATCCAAAAGGCAGCAGCAACAGGTAACAGGTGTCCCTTTACACCAGAGGGGGACAATCTAAGTCCCTGGGGCCACATGTTGCCCGATGAACTATTTAATCCGGCCCGCAGAGCCTTTACAATCATTTCTCCAGAAGCCAAATGAAGAGGGTTGTCAGCTTGATTGGTTAGAAAAAGGTTCAGACCCCCCCCTTCAGCTAGCATGCTAACATGTCCTCTCAAGAAGGTGGGGCCAAACATCATTTGGAGCTTCATCATCCATCTCTAGCTGGACCAGTTTTCTAAATATTTCCCCAGTCAGTAGTCCATCCAGCAGGATTTTTAGCTAACCTCTGATCTTCACTGGGGGGTTAGTTTCCTGCACCACCTGGCCGGCCCCTTCACCAAGATCTAAAATCCAATGTGGCCCTTCAGGCTAAATAACTGCCCAGCCCTGATTTACACCCACAGGATGAGGCAAGCTGCTCTAAAGACAGCAGAGTCCATGCTTGACCAGAGAAGAAGGATGGTTCTAACTTGGAAACCATCATCTGTCCACCACCAATGACCCCGTCCTGGGTTCCCTCCACAGAAGGTTCCACAGTCGTTCACACCCACCAGCGCATGATGGCTGCAAGGGTCCACACACCCCTTTAATCCTGCCAATGAAAATCAGTAATTCCCACTGGTTGGATTAGAGCTGAAGAAGCCTCTGGATGAAGAGCAGAAACATCTTCATGGAAACACAGAGAAGTCCACCTGACCAATTTTAAGCTGAAGAGGAGAGTTCTTCATCACTGACACATGAACTGAGGTGTCACTCAGGCGAAGTTCTGAGCCCTGAACCATCCATCTTTGAGGAGCAGACCACCGTCCCACTGACCTTGGGTCAGAATGCGTTCCTCCTGACTGTTGATGGGCATCATGTCCTTCCAGCTGAGGAAATTAACAAACTCCACAAAGCTGATGAGTCCGTCTCTGTCGGTGTCACAATAGTCCATCAGGTCGTCCAGAACCGACCCGCTGACGGGCAGCTGGAACTGGCGGCACACTGTCTGCAGGTCCTCCTGGTCAATGGCTCCTTTTCCTTTCTGTTGAGGAATTAAGAGATAACAGGATAAAAGCTGGTGGCTGCGCTGCTCAGCTTATGGATACACAAAGAAAAATGAGTGATGAAAAATAAAGAGGCGTGTGAATATGTAGGTAGATCAGCTGATGGCAGACATAACCACCACTAGGGGGCAGTGGTCCACGTGCAGCGTCTAAAGCAGCAGGTACCTAATTTAAACGTGAGGACGTGAGAAAAGTCCCAGAACTTACAGTGTCACGGAGGGGTGTGTGGACTCTGGAGAGCTGTGACATCTAACGGAGATAACCATTAGCCAACCTAAAAGCCAGTCATAAACCCCTCAAATCAATGTCAGACAGGAAGCTAAGGCAGTGAGACAAGCAGGAAGTCATGTGAGTGAACCATCCCTCCTGCCTGCAGTTCCATCCTCAGCATCCTTCTACCCACGCATTCGCTGTCCCTCCTCTGGACATGTCCGAGCCGTCTCAGTCTGAAAAACCATAACTAAAATTCGAGTAATATTGCTCCAAAAACATTAGCGCTCCAAATTAGAGTCCCCAGAGTCGGGGAGCACCATTACCAAGGATGATGGGGAGAAACAAGCATCATTAGGAAGATCAAAGGTAGCATAGATGCTAATATGTCCTTGGCCTGTGAAAATTTAAAGAGATTTGGTGTTTTTTTCCAGCATCAGCTGCTGTAGCTGAAGAGACGTTAGCAAATATCATTTCTTTCCGAGATGGAGGAACTTTTCTTTCCAGCAGAGGGCGACAGAGCGCAGATGTGTTTTCATCTCATCCACCCAAATGTGTCCAGGGTGGGACAGTCCAGTCCGTACCCTGTCATAGTGTGTGAACGCCTGCAGCAGGGAGCTGAACCTGCAGAAGTTGGCTGTCTTCAGCTGGTGCTGCAGTGAGTGGAGCAGCCGGCGGCGTGAGTCTCTGGACCTGTCCCGCTCCCCAGGCTCGGCGTGACCTGTGCAGGACACGGACAGAGCCGGGACATGAGCAAACACGCAGCAACGCACGTGTGCAGCGGCTGGGAAAAGAGCGACTACCGTGTTCAACCGCTGGAGAGGGAATTCCACACGAGTGCTCGGCTGGAAAAGTGTCTTTTCTCCTGGAAAGACAGGATGAATGAAAGAAAGAAGGACGGAGACAAACAGACTGAGCTGCTGAAGGTGGCAGAAGCTCACCGGTTAGTGTCCTTCACTCCCAGCTGCGCGGCCAAACGCTGTCTGCTCCCAGATCTGCTCCAAACTGGATCAGGACTGGAAAACCTGGAAAAAACAGGAAATGAAGCCTTTTCTCTTTCAACAACAAGGACATTCGCTGGAGCGCCTTTATTTCTCTGTTCGTGAATGTTTGTGTGACTGTTTGTAAGTGCTGTGGTGGATTTGTGCTGCTTTAAAAAGCCAGAGGGTCGCAAACGTTCCGCCTCTGAACCGACTTCTCGGTCTGCTCCAGCCACCGGAGCGTTCTGGCGACGTTCCGCCCGTCAGGGAAATGAGGCGTGGGCTTCCCAAAGCTGCTGGGTTTGTTGATGGGAGCCTGTTCACCTGGAGGAGGAGATGGTTGCAATCTGCTGAGTCCAGCAAATAGAGTTTCTTCGAGGTTTCATCCAACAATATGGGCCGGAATTCATTCATTCAGAGCCAATTAGCAATAAAAACAAGACCGACAATCAATGTTCACTGAAAAACTCACAGATTGAGTGTGAATCAACAAAGAAGACACAGAGTTTATTAAAAACTGAACTAAACCTAGTACATTTACAAGAGTTTTGGGCTATTGATGTCTGCTTAGGGTTGTTTTTTACAGTATTTGCGAAACAAAATGCACACTTTTTAAAGTGTGCATTTAAAAAAAATCAGACAAAAGACGATAAAAAAGTCTGTTTCGGAACGTAGAGTCTGTTTACAGAAACCTGCTGGTTGGTGAGACCTGTGCAGCAGGACAGGTGGACAGACAGGACACTGGACAGGAATAAAGTTATTTCAAAGGTTCTTACCAACGCAGGTGGAGTCGTGGTTGCGTGTGCGAGTCTCCTGGGTTTTCCCGTCCATGTCTTCTAAGCTCAGACGTGACCTGATGTCAGAAGAGTGAAGTATGTGAAGCTTCTGAGAGAACGTCCTGTGGACAGGTGAGACAAAAGTCCAGCTTTTTGGTGAAACACACCACAGGGAGGCCTCGTAAGAAAAGACCACGTCCCTTCAGTCACACATGGAGCAGTATGTTAAAGAAGAGCGGTCCAAAACTCCAGTGGAGACACTCGTTCTGTGAGAACCACACACACACACACACACACACACACACACACACACACACACACACACACACACACACAGGTTATCCGACTCACCTTTTTGTATTTCCGATATTTGAGGACTTCCTGTTTATGTCAGATTACTAGAAGTAAAAAAAAAAAGCCGAGAGAAATGAGTGACGCGCTCGCTTGAGTCCCGTTGCTAGGCAACAACAGTCTTCTCATTCATAAACTGGTACCGGAAATGCCCGAAATCGACAAATTAAAAAAAATAAAAAATTCGTCGTTATGTCGTTATATTGGAACAATTATTCCGTGGAGTAACGCACACTTTTATGGCAATTAAATAAAAATAATTGATAAAGTAAATAAGAACTTCTTCAAATTACGTCTTTGCACATATCTGTGTGATAAACCTTGTACAAATGTAGCATCCATGTGATGGATTTGATCATAACGGCCCATCATAAATCACCATAAACTCTGCTGTAGACACACAAAACGAAGTTTATGAAAAAGACATTTACCTAAGAAAAATACGCCATTACTCTGCCATTGAAATGCTTTTCTGCAGTTATATTTTTAAACTTTCTAATGAAGGTTTCTCTGGGAAATTTAAACTGGAAATTGGGAAATAAAGTGGCTGTTACGGGAGGCTCGACCGTCGGATCCGATCTGCGCGAAAAAGGAAGTTGCAAGTGGGCGAGGAGCAGCGCAAGCTTTATGAAACCTATCCACACCGGCAGCTGCCAGAGGTAGTTGGTACACTGGGCAGAGTCGCCAGCATTACCCTGGAGAAAACAGTCACATCATCGAAGCTGTTTTGTTTACGGGTGAGTGTTTGTTGTTGCTGTTCGCCAGCTAGAAGACTGTTCGACGAGCACCTCCACAACAAGAGAACGCTGCGTTAGCCTGCGAGCTAGCCTATGTTTTTTTAGCCCAGACGGAAAGGCCTCGCTAGTTAGCATACTGCCAGCACACACACCCTGAATGACGTTTAGCCCGTTTACTTATCATCGTTGAACCGTTTTTATACGACAAAGATGTTCTTTATTCTTTTATTGACTCAATTACAAGGTAATTGCTTGGATTTGTTTCGTACGGTTAAGGTTAGCTGGATGTCACTGACTGTACACACCCAAAACTGCACTAGCTGTGCCTCAGCATTTCCAACGTAAGATTAATTTCGCAACTAGTGTCACTCGGTTGGTGTTTACGACAACAACCCAGGTGAAATCTTGATTTATGTAGTGGAATAAAATGCTCTCTCCGGGGTTTTTTTTAAAGGGCTGGGGCTCGGTAATGTGAATAAGTAGGTAGCATGTTGCTAATGCTGGCAGATATTTCTTTGCTAACTCAGTCAACAGCAGAAAATGGTTAAATGTGAGCAACTGTGACGTAACGTGGTTTGACGGTAATTATTATAGTTGGTGACATGTGTTTGTTTAATTGGTGCGAAAAAGTGCTATGTTAGTAAACCGTCGGGCTGGTATGGTTAGCCATGTTTACGTCAAATCCTTTGACAAGCAAACAGGAAACCGTACGTAACCCAACATTAAAACCTGCTAATTCCTCCTAATTAGCCTCATTCAGGTTAAAAATAAGAGTTTATGAATGTGTTATGACAGCTTTTGCAACCTCCAGTAACTCTTTTCGTCATAAAGTCGCACAAGGAGTGGGAAAACGGATTCTTGTGTCATGCATGTAGCAAACCCAGGGTTGTTTTGCTATGCTGCTGGCTACACCTGTCTAGGGAGTTTTTGGAAACAACAAGGAAACAAAGTAATTCTGGCAGTGACATTTGTGCTGACTCAGCAGGAGCTTTGAAATCATTCCCAGCCAATATATCTCCTGAAAGTTCTCCGTCGTCTGCAAAAACGAGCTTAGCTAATGAACAGGCTGGTGCTCACATACATAAGTATCTGGATATAACCTTTTTGTTGTTCTCTTTCTCCTGTTTAGGTCATTATTTTGTTTGATTGTTTTGCTTTTCTTTTCAGTAAATCGCCAGTAGACGACAGACTGGGTAGTGGGACATGGCCGGCAGAGGCGGAGCTACACGACCCAACGGGCCGAACGCAGGCAGCAAGATCTGCCAGTTCAAACTTGTGCTTTTAGGAGAGTCGGCTGTGGGGAAGTCGAGTCTTGTGCTTCGTTTTGTCAAGGGACAGTTTCATGAATTCCAAGAGAGCACCATTGGAGGTATGTGTCTCCATTTTGAAACACTTTTCTATGTAAAGGCCAGGTCGTTTGCGAGCATGTTTTTTGGCTGGTGTGGGCCATATTTGAAGGTTTAAATAGGTGGAAAAGACCCATTTATACCCAGTTTCAATCAGAATGACCCCAGGTTCTTTGTGCCCCACCCACAGCTGCCTTCCTGACTCAGACCGTCTGTCTGGATGACACAACTGTCAAATTTGAGATCTGGGACACAGCTGGGCAGGAGCGCTACCATAGTCTGGCGCCCATGTACTACAGAGGGGCTCAGGCAGCCATTGTGGTGTATGATATAACCAACGAGGTGAGTCCTGGGTACAGGTGACCCACAGTCCCCACCACTGTTATCAGCTAGACTTCCTGAGATTGGACATGATTCTGATGTCCTTGGTAGCATGGAGGATGGTTCATCCTGCTGACACACACACAGACACACACACGTGGGTCGCATGGTGATTGAGTGAGTGTGTCGCAGCTGCACGTGACCGTTTTTGGTTTGGCAGGAGTCATTTGTGCGGGCGAAGAACTGGGTCAAAGAGCTTCAGAGACAAGCCAGCCCCAACATCGTAATAGCTCTGGCAGGGAACAAGGCGGATCTGGCCAACAAGAGGGCGCTGGACTTCCAGGTAGGCCGTCCTCCTGACTGTGGGAGGTCCTCTCACTTCAACTGTGGCTTCTTCAGCCTAAAGACTTCTCCTCCTTTGATAGGACGCTCAGTCATACGCAGACGACAACAGCTTACTCTTCATGGAAACATCAGCAAAGACCTCGATGAACGTGAACGAGATCTTCATGGCCATAGGTAAGATCGCTCTCTGTCTGTTTCTCTGCTGCCCCCCCCCCCAAAGCCGGGCATCTGAGGGTCAAACATCATCTTCTCTCAATGTGGATGCTGATGCAAACACATGACTGCAATCATGCGGGTGAGGAGATGATTGGGTCAGTTTGGTGTGCCCAGCAGGAGCAGAGAAACAATCCCTCTCCAGATGTTTGAGGCCGTTTTACTGCTGCTGCTTCAGGCTCCAACGGTCACACCAGCGTAAAAGAGGGCAGGAGACCATCAGAGAACCTGATCAACAGAGACGGAGATCAGCAGTCATCTTGGAAATCAGATTTATCTCAGCAATGTTATGAGTTATTGACACTTGTAGGATTCCAGCAGTTGGTGGGCGTGGCCTCACTGATAGAGGGCGTGGCCTCACTGATAGAGGGCGTGGCCTCACTGCTAGAGGGAGTGGCCTCAGTGTCACCCGAGCTGTCACGATTAGGAATTTCTGGAGAAGATAAATTGTCAGAAAATAATCGCAATTGACGAATATGTTGTCTATTTTTCTTTTTTATATTATACTATCATAGCATAATAAGCTTTAATAATCTCCATTCTGTCCTGTCCTGTACACCTTAATGAATAAGATCAATTTAATGACTTGAACATCCAGACATAGTTGGACATGTTGCTGCGGATGGTGGATCTGCAGACGTTGTTTCAGATTTGTAGCGTTAGCGCTTTTGACTGGCACTTTTTTACAGCAAATTTCACAGATGGCTTCCTCCAGGTTACTGGGCTCTCCTTTATTGTTAGGCTAAAAACCAACATGCACCCATAGCGGTGCCATATTATCCTAGCCACAGCATGTTATCCTAGCCATAGCATAATATCCTAGCCATAGCATAATATCCTAGCCATAGCATAATATCCTAGCCATAGCTTGCTGCCAATCCGTTCAAGGCGAGAGCTAAACATGTGGTTGCTACGGTGACTCTGCATGCTGCTGCTGGCGCAATACGACACGTCAGACTCAGATTCATAGTTATTTTATGCAACTTTGTTAATAAAATAAATGACTGTAATCGCGAACATGAAAAATAATTGGGATTGTAACATTCACCACTGCCCTCGTTCCAAAGAATGTGCCTCAAACTGAATACACATGAAGGCCTTGTGAAGGTCACCAGGTCACCTCTGATGACTCCGATTGTGTGTTTTGTGCAGACACACACGCGTTAGCTCCTCTGCGAAGGAGTGGTGGTTGAATGGCTTCCTCGACACGACACGAGCCGTCCTCGCCATCCGCATGCTGATGTCTGCTTTTTTTTTGTTTGTTTTTGTTTTTTGTTTTTTTTCTGCCACAGCAAAGAAATTACCCAAGAACGAGCCTCAGGCGGCCGGAGCCAGCAGCGGGCGGAACCGGGGAGTGGACTTGACAGAGACGGCTCAGCCGACCAGCCGCACCTGCTGCAATAACTGACGCGGCTTCTTCTCCTCGCCCTCCCCTCCACACACGTGCACCCCCGCCCTCCTCCTTCTGTCTTCTCCTCCTCAGCTGAACTACATCTAGACATCGGGCTTGTCGGCTCCCTAATGTCAGAACTTCCTGTCAACTTCACTCCCCCGGAAACAGCTAAAAGACTCTGGATAGCTGCATTTCTAATACCTTTTTGTTCATATTCTTTTTATTGTATTTTTTAAAAAATTGTATAATGGATGCATGTATCACTACAACGCCTAAAAACACGTTTTTATTTCCTGAAACCCTTTTTTGGAAGGTGAGTGAGAGGTCGGAGAGGTGTGATTGTGTTGTGTGTAGTCTACTGATGAGCAGGTGAGCTCCTGGACTTTTCTCCGAGTCCGTTCAGCGTGGCCTCAGCCAGAACCGAACCGAACCGGATCTCTGAGACCGCCGAGCGTCGGTTATGCCAGCAGGCGTCTTCGTCGGCCCCCAGAGGAGCAAAGCTGCCCTCTGATATTTGGACAAATGCGTTTGTGCGAACGTCCACGTTGGTTGCAGATGCGTTGCCGTCGTTCTGGAGTGGGGGAACGAGCACCCTGGAGATGAGGCCACAGCATGAAGGGTGGGTGGGTGGGGGGGTCAAATTCAGCTTTCTGGATTAAAGACTCAGCATCACGTTAGCAGGCAAATTACAGATGAACTTTCTGCGTTGTTGTGTCCGTCTTGGTGTGATCTGTGTGTCAGGGGTCGGGGTGGGGGTGGGGGTCACCCCGTCAAACCTGACCCTGCAAGTGTTTCTGGAACAGGAAGTCTAATGGCAGAGGGTGCAACCTTGTCGTCGTCTTCTCTTTTAGCGTAGCTTGCGGCGCGCCTGAGCTCCACAGGTTATTGTATAGATTCTGGACAGCTGTACAGTCGCTATAGGCCTGCTCTTCTTTGTGGACCTCTCATCCTTGAGCCTGGCCCAGAGAGGTCGGGTGTAAAGCATTGGTGGTGTTTGTAGGTGTGTGTAGTGTTATTAACAGTCTCTTTCCACACTCGTGTTTGAATGAACCTCCATCGCGTCGCACAGTGTTCATGTTTGGCTGCCCCCAGGTTTTATATGACCCACTGGAATGGACTTGCTAACCTCCAGCTAGAAACAGGTAGCATTATTAACTTTACTGGCGGGCTCTCTTCCAGCGCAATGAATTTTAATGATGTAAAACAGCATTACTAGTGACAGGCTGATCAGTTTTAGTGTCTGATTATGACTTATTCAATTCAATAAAGAGCTCTCTGGTATGGCTCATGTACTCCGTTTGTCCGTGGCAGCACAAGTCAGAAAATATATCATCATATATACTTAGTATTTAGTTGAAGGTGACTTAAAAATAATTAAAATTAGCATCATATAGTCAACAACTTCCACTGAGACGCTGTCCAATCGCACGGAAACTCACTATGGTTCAGTAAAAAAAAGGATTTAAAGTGTTTCACTTGCAAACATCTGGGAAAATATATATTTTACAGATTTATAGTCCAACAGAGACCGATGTTACTCATTTTAGGGTCACGGGACCAAACACAACCTGTTTTCTATGAGGACAAACTGGAGCTGCAACATGCAGAGATAAGCATGTGTCGTGCACGTCACATCCCGTATTTAAATATTTAATGTATGTTTTAAAAACTGCTGGTGGCTCACAGGCACCCATGTTTTTAAAACCAGTGGTTTTACTGGTTGTAAATGCCAGTGCACCATCTCGCCATGAGGGGGCAGCACTGCACCATCATCAATATGGACACTTGAATTCACGCAAACATTTAGTCTGTGATTGTATATTTCTGTGATCATCATGATTTAAGATGTCAAACAAAAAAGATGCAAATGTAGAGAGATAACACAAGAGCTATAATTTGGGAAGAGTTTGTAATAAACAGATGTGGTGGCTGCAGGAAAACCATCCCCAGCTTAGCAAAAGGCTGTGAAGAGGTCAGACAGGAAATCAGCTGTCAAATGAATGACTGGGAATAGTTTTTGACTTTGCTTCAGGTGGAAACATGAAGATGTGGATCTTCACACGTCACAAATGTGAAGGGAAAAGTCAAGCCTGCTGTGATCTCCACGCCTTCAGCCGTCCCAGCCCTCACTGTTTACCATGGGGCGTCACCATGACGACAGGCTTGTGACAGCCGTAACTGCTGGACGGAAATAATCGTGCACAGTTGTGATCATTGTGGTCTGATCCTCTCATGTCAGCAGAACTTTACTGTTGAGCCCCTGGTTCTGCTCCCGATCCATCACGAGCCACAAGCAAAGAAGTGTTACCACGGCGACAGAGACCTCCTCTATCTCACTGAGGTCAGACTCTCATGCTCACAGGTTTCTGGCCAATAATACACTCATTTGAAGGCAAATGCTCAAAATTATAGTAGCTTAGATCAATTTCTTTAAACAAAAATAGTCCAAAGAAGACAGCTGACTTAGATTTATGTCAAAGGTACCTCCCAGTCTCCACAGATGAAATTATATGTGGGTTTGGGACCACATTTGGGGAATATTTCTTCTGTCTTTGTAAATGTTAAAATCCTTTTTGGGTTTAAAGGAGGCTCTGCAAATCGCTGATTAATTCAACAGGTCTGAAGCTTCCACTCAGCATCTACAGCAAAGGTGAAAACCCCTTAAAGTCCATCTGCTCGTTGACTTCATGCTGGACTCAGAGTTGTGTGTGCTGTCATTCCCAGTAGACTTCTGGCCTTTGCCATCCATCCCACACACTGCGCATCAGCTTCTGCTCGCACATTTAAAGATTAAAGTCGGTCCGGCTCGAATGTCTGCGCCTCTCCGTGACAAAAACACTTTAGAAAGGTCCCTCCGACAGAATTGACTGGCTCAATGAGCTGCATCAAAGCTGCTGTCTGATTCGTCTACGTCTGTTTCCCTGCTCTTCATCGACGTGCATCTTTGCTTCATCAGACTAATTAAGCAGCACTAAAAATGGCTGCTCAAGCTCAGATTCGGTCCCTCCAGAGGAGGAAGCGTTTCAGGGCGTCAGGATCATTTAAAGAGCAAACAGAAGTTTCAGGAAGGTGGAGCCTCAAAGTGTTTCTGATCCAAACTGATCCAAGAACCAGGGTGTTGGGTTTACATCTCCAATATAAAGATATTCTGATGATATTTATTGTGTGTCTATGGTCCTTCGGGTGTATCAGTTGTCTGAGTGTGTTGGAGGGTTTACTGGAATGCCGTTTCTGGAAGATTCTCCTACGTTTTTCCTTATCCTCCAGGGAGGTACAGGATAGAAAAGCTGTCCCTTCTTCCCTTGAGCTCTGGTCGGTATCTCCTGGGCCCTGCGCTGTGAGGTTTTCAACATCAGCGTTTGTGGAACTCAGAAATTCCTCACATTAGATTAGAAATGTAAATGTTTGCAGGAGAAGACCTTATACCTGCAGATGGAAGTCTGACCTTGAATGGACAGGGGAAGACTGGGTGACCCTCTGACCTACTGGGTGTTTGTTACAGCTCGGTGCTTTTCTCTTCGTGCATGCGGCAGAGTGTCGCTTTTACCTCACTGTTGAATGTTTGAAGAGCTGCTTGTTTGATAGGTCGGCTTTATAACGTTCCACCATCTAAAACAGAGGTGGACAAACTGAGGCCCGGGGGCCACATGTGGTCCAGTAAGCTATTTAATCCGGCCCTCAGAGACTTCACAATCATTTCTCCAAAAGCCAAATGAAGAGGGTTGTCAGCTTGACTGGTTAGAAAAAGGTTCAGCCCCCCCCTTCAGCTAGCATGCTAACATGTCCTCTCAAGAAGGTGGGGCCAAACATCATCTGGAGCTTCATCCTCCATCTCTAGTTGGACCAATTTACAGGCTCTTCAACACATTTTCTCAGTCAATAGTCCATCAGGCAGGATCTTTAGCTAACCTCCGATCCTCAGGTGGGGGGTTAGTTTCCTGCCCCACCTGGCCGACCTCTACTCTGCAGATCTCCAGGAAGTTGTGATGCGGTGCCGCCAGCTCTGGTATTTTCCTTCCACGTGGTACAAATTCAATATGCTTTGGCTGAGATGTGTTTTTGTCTGGGGGTGAAGCCTCAAGCCTCTGATGATATATGGTCCTATCGCTGGTCTGAATCTCCTTCGCCGTCCTTGAAATTTCTAGCCCCTCGCAAATGCGGCTGCACATAAGGGTGGCGCCCAGCCTGTCACGCTCACAGCGCGTTTACAGCCTGCGTCTAACGTGACTGTGTCCACTGACAAATGACCGAGTAATGGATGATTATGGACAGAGGTCATCTGATGACCTCCACCGCAGCTCAGGACCGATGAAGCGTGCGGTCAAGCGTGCAGTCATGGAGAGCGGAGGACGAGCACGCCTGCGCTCGTCGCTGACTCCTCTGTGAACCTCCTCTCCAGTTAAACGTCCATCTTTCATTACTGGAGTCTAAAAGCATCCTGTAAAAAAACAGGAGAGTGAAGGCAGCGTGCTTTCAATGCAGGTGTGCTGTCAGAGACGCAGATGGAGCCGGGTTTAAAAATACCGCTGCTGCCCTGGAGCGAAGCTCTTCCCTCCGACCGTGAGCATCCAGCTGAGCTTGAAACCTCAGAAGTCTTAATGGACTGGAATGCTGACTGAAACCTTTATCACCGTGTAAAAACAGGCTCTTTACGCAGACGCGCGGCTGCCTGGACCTGCCTGGCCATGCTGGGAGCGGAGCGTTGTCACCGTTCCTCAGCTCTTTCTGCTCTTCATCAGCTGTGAATGATGAGGCAGAGGCAGAAACCCAGAGCCGGAACCCCCAGGTGAGCACAGTGGCAAGGAAAAACTCCCTTTTAACAGGAAGAAACCTTGAGCAGGACCAGGCTCACAAGGAGGAACCATCCTGCTGAAAGCTGGCTGGGTAAAGGAGGAGAAGAAGAGAGAGACAGGACAGAGAGAATAAAAGAGAGAGAGAAACAAATATTCAAACATATCTGACACAAAACACAGCAGAGTGGCAAGGAAAAACTCCCTTTTAACAGGAAGAAACCTTGAGCAGGACCAGGCTTACGGCTGATCTAAGTGACAAACTGCAGACATGCCGGTACGTCAGCGGAGGAACTCATGTTAAATGTGACGGACGTTTGGTCACACGTCTAGACACAAAACCTTCACCTTCTCAGTACTTTTTCACTCACACCTGCGTCCACCTGCTATTAGCAACAGTATTCAGGTCCCAGAGTCACGAGAGCCCACTGCCAGATTGTCGTCTGCAGCATGCAGGACTTCCAGCGGGTTCTCATCGCTCGCTCACCTGGTACCGACCTGGCCAGTCCCTGACCCGTCTCTGCCGCCTGATCCCCAGAACCTCTGACCCCAGCTGCGAATATCTGCCCAAGTCCTTCCTGGTTCTTGTATTCAGTAAAGACTGTTGTTGTGTTGGAGACGGTGTGGAGCTTCGTGTTGTGAATCTATTAACGTTTGTCACACCAGGAAGCGCAAAGATATCTCCCTCTCTCCTCTGTCTCTCTCACCATCTCCCCTTCTCTACACTGAGTCTGGTTCTGCTCGAGGTTTCTGCCTGTTAAAGGCAAGTTTTTCCTCGCCACTGTCGCCAAAGGCTTACTCAGTGTGGAGCTTTGCCCTGGGAGCTGTTTCTCTTTTTTTGAACGTGTAAAGTGTCCTGACATACCTTTGTTATGAATTGGCACTTTAAATAAAATTGAACTGAACTGAATTGAGTGATGCTCTCAGTCGTGAAGACTTCAATAAATGAACCAGGACGTCCCAGCAGCTGCTCATCAGAACCGTTAGAGACTTCTCAAACCCGCCCCAGCACACTCACTGGAGGAAAACGGTGGAGGTGACTCAGCTGCTGGACCACCTGCAGAGGAACAGTCTGTTAGAAAGTTACCAATGATCTCCTCAGAGCCTCAGACAATGGACTTGTAGTTCTGCTGGACCTCGGTGCTGCCTTTGATACAACCGATCACAGTTCCAGAGACGCGCCGACGCAGAGAGATGCTGACAAGCCAGTTCGTGACATCTGTTATCGGGAGGAATTCCTTGAGAAGAATCGGATCCAAAATCCTGCAGCCAGAGTTCTGACAGGAATCACCAAGATGGATCACATGACTTCTCTTCCGGCTTCTCTTCATTGGCTGCTCATAAAACCCAAAAGTTTTTAAGATACATCTGACCTACGAGGTCACATTTCAACCGGGTGACTGTTCTGTTGGACGTCCTTCTGCTCTTCGCTGTGTTTCTCTCTCTGTTGCCACAACCCCCAAAGAGCAGATTAAGAGGCTCTGCGTCTCCACAGACAGATGTTTGTGATCATTGTTCTCACACGGGGAACGGTGGGCAGAAGCCCAACACGCAGGACTACGGCCGCGTGTGTGTTGATTCTGGACGGCGAGCTGGATGGAAAGAAACTCCCCCACCGGGCGCCTGGCTGGATGACCAGCCTTCTCAGGGACGTCGGAGATGGATGTTCGATACAGGAGCGGACGGTGAACAAGCCTTGTGGTTTGTGGAAAAACTCTGCAAACTGAACAACCGAGCCTATTATGTACTCCGTGAATGATGGTGTTTGTGTAGGTCAGGTTCTCGCTCGGGTTAAGGCGCAGGGATCTTGCCTGCCAAATATGTGCACGTAAATCTTTCATAAAAATTCTCTACTCACACGTCTGACGTTATGTATTTTCTCAGCTAGTATTTATTGAAAAGATGTCAGTAACGCGGCCTTGTCTCTTCGGTAGGGAACCAATATCTCCTAAAGGCCGCTGATAACCAAACACGGCCTTGTTGCTATGCAGCTGGTCCAAAACATCAGCATCACTGACGTGTGAAGCATTAAGGTTCATTTATTTGGTAGCTGCTCTCCGTGTCGCCAAAGGCCAATGTGTCTTGTTCATCTGTGTCACAAGGTCCCATGACTATCCAAGCATCCATCCATCCATCCATCCATCCATCCATCCTCCAGCTGCTTGGTCCAAAACTCCGCTGCGCGGCTTTTAACGGGAACCTCTAGAACGTTCCATATCAGCCCAGTTTTATCCTCCCTTCACTGGCTTCCTGTAAAAGTCAGAATTGATTTTAAGATTTTAGTTGTTACTTTTAGAGCACTTCATGGGCGGGCTCCTCAGTATATTTTAGACTTGCTGACTCTGTACTCCTCCAGTCGTATTCTTCGCTCCTCAAACCAGAACTTACTGGTGGTCCAACAAAACCAACCTGTCCTTTCAGGCAGTGGTCCCAAGACTGTGGGATGCCCTGCCACTGTCCCTTCGTCTGGGACATTGTGATTTTATCTGTGAAGAGCACTATACAAATAAAGCTTACTTACTTACTTACTTATCTCCTCCAACTCCATCAGCTCCTCCAGGGAAGTTCCAAGGTGCCGAGGGATATGACCTCTCCAAATTTCTGCCCCAGGGTCTCTTCCTGGATGGACATGCCTTAACCGTCCAGGGGGCATCCTGATCACACCCCGACTGGGTCCTCTCGAGGCAGAGGAGCAGTGAAGCTGCATGGAGCTCCTCTCTGATCCCTGTCGCTAAGGCTGAGAACATTTACCCAACTCATTTTTACATTTTCACGAGTAAATAGAATTGTAGCAGTTGATGTGCAAATGTTATTACGCCATTTTTTTTAGTGTGAAAATGTATGCCTCACAGCAAGAATGTGCCAGGTTCAAATCCCTGGAGGCCAGGGGTTTATCTATGCGGAGTTGGATGTCCGCAGGGTTCTCTACCAGGCTTCCTCCCACAGCCCCGTGACCTCGGCAATGTCAGGCCCTGAATGTTGTGTCAAGTTGGTCATGTTGAGCTTTTGTTTTGTCTGTCTCGTGGCTTCCTGTTTTATTTTGAAAGCCTCCCCTCTTGTGTCAGGGAACCTGCCCTTTCCTCCTGTGTTTCCCTCTGGTCAAGCCCTGTCCATGCCCTCGTCCTTATCTTGGTCAAGTCAGGTGTTTTGAATTCTTTAATACTTTCTCTCTTTCTGTGTTTGACTCGTGAGAGTGAATTTTTGTAGGAACTTTTCGTGGCGGTTTTTTGTTCCTCGAAAGGCTAATTTTCTTCTGATACTTTTTCGTCCTTGTTGTCTTCCCCTTTTGAATGATTTCATTTTTTTCTCCTATAAAAGGATTGTTTTTTTTGTACTTTCAGTGCTGGTTCCTCTCCTTCAGCTCTCCTTCTTCTTCCTCAGAATGGTGAAGTCGCTCTGAACCAGAGGTGGGCAATCTAAGGCCCGGGGGCCACATGTGGCCCGATGAGCTAGTTCATGCGGCCCACAGAGCCTTCACAATCATTTCTCCAAGCCAAATGAAGAGGGTTGTCAGCTTGATTGGTTAGAAAAAGGTTCAGACCCCCCCTTCAGCTAGCATGCTAACATGTCCTCTCAAGAAGGTGGGGCCACACATCATCCATCTCTAGTTGGACCAATTTACAGGCTCAAAATATTTTCTGTCAGTAGTCCATCAAGCACAATTATTAGTTAATTTTGGATGCTCGGCCCATTCATCGAGATCTAAAAGCCAATGTGGCCCTTCAGGTTAAACAACTGCCCACCCCTGAGCCAAGGGATAAAGCAAAAGATGGATAGAGGGATAAAAATGTACAAACACATGCACACCTTTGATGCACTGTTAAATTCAGTCTTCTACGTGTAGCTCATGCCACAACGAATGAATGTCCTGATGCGCCAGATAGGAGAAAGTCCACAGAGCCACAAGAGCCACACCCGACAAATTAAGAATGTCTTTATTTGAAATTGTTCAAGTTATACACACTGATGACATACAGTACACAACCCTTTGTGAAGTGGAGAGGGCCAAAGTCTCTGACGCAGACACCTTGTTTCCATGAAACCACAGCCTCAGTGGAACTATAGATAACAAAATATGGTGAATTACATTATAGATTTCAGCATTTTGTTGTCAGAAACCAAACTGGAAATGAGTTTTTCTTACTGGGACATACACAGTTGCAAGGACAAGAACACATTCAAGTTTCACTCACACTTGTGAAAGTACACACCTGCCGACAGGTACACGCACAACAGCACGGACACCGTGGAACACATTCTAACACCTAAATGTCGACATCGATAGAGGAAGAGTTAAAGTGCAAACAGACATGGAGGACCTTCGCCGTCTCAGCTCACCTACACGTCCTCCACTAAAGCGTTTTGATACCTTCAAACTAAACTTTGCATCATGAAATCATTTTACTGCATAGTTGACGGGACCAGGCTTGCTTGTTATTGCAGTACAATTGTAGGACCCTGTATCAGTCACTGGTTCCAGTATGGCACAGAAAACATGAAAACGTTAGCTCGAAAGAGAGAATATCGGAAGAGAGAGTCTGCTGCATCGCTGCAGGCGGTCATCCATATGAGGAGGGGATTACAGGACGATTCTCCCTGGCCTAGACGATGAAGCGTGACCTCCTGAGTCGAACTGGTCAATAAGGGGCGAATAAGACCTGTGGGTGGGAGGTCCTGACGGGCCCCGGGGCTGGCCGGAGCAGTGCTGCAGACAGGCTCTGCGTCTGAAAGAGGCCGGTGGGGCTCGCGGCGTGGCTAGCGGCGTGGTTTGTGCGGTGCGTGACCGAGCCGCCGATGGCGGCCGCTGCCGCCGCCACCGCCATGGCGGCCAGGTGAGCGGGTATGATCTGTGCCGGTAACGGCTGACACTGATGCTCTTTGCCGAGAGACAGCTTGATCTGGTGGAGACAAAGAGGAAACACCGTCAACACAACCAAACGCACGAGGAACGTTTGCCAAGCTTCCTCTTAGAGACACGTTTATGACCTCAGCCAGGAAGGTCTGAACCGAGGGAGCCGGAAACAAGGAGTCTCGCAGGTTTTAGAAGCTACAGTGAAACACCAAAGAAGAAGTCAAACATGGAGCAAAAAGCAGCAAAAGCCACAAGGGTTCGTAGTTCTTCGGTGGCCTAATCTTCTGTATCTGTGACAGCTGGGGCTGTCATGGCTTACCAGCCAGGAGAAGCCTCCTTTACTCTCTGCTGGCCAAAGCAGCTCCTGTCCCGTAACTCAGTCAATGATGGCTTTGAGGGAAAATCACCCCCCCACCGATCGGCTCGGTGCTGGTGGGACGGACGTCTGTTTCCATTCTTCCTCTTTCTCCTTACTGTCACGGTTCGGTGTAGGACCCAAGAGCGACACAAACGATAGTGAAGAACTTAAGTTTATTCCAGGGGCGCAAAATGAAGGATCAGGGAATATCAAACAAAAGACAGACGGGTCTAGCAGGAGACAACACAGGATCGGCTCCAAAACAGAGTCGAACACAGGCACAACGAAACCCAGAAACTCTCTGTACGAGGAGCACGCAGGAAAAGGAGCGAACGAGCTGACAAACGGGTCTCTCAGTCTGCCGTTTATAAGGCTGCACTGACTACTGTCAACCAGGAGCACCGGACTGGTGCAACAGAGAGGGGAGGACGAGAACCGGAGCAGGCCAGAGCAGCAGCTGGCACTTATAAATGCGCATCTAGTTCCTTCATCTGTTCAATTCAGTTTCGTTTATAGAGCGCCTTTTACAATAAAAGTTGTCTCTAGGTGCTTTACAGAGGCAGAAACCCAGAGCCGGAACCCCCAGGTGAGCACGGTGGCAGGAAAAAGTCCCTTTTAACAGGAAGAAACCAGGGCCAGGCTCACAAGGGGGAACCATCCTGCTGAAAACCAGCTGGGTAAAGGAGGAGAAGAAGAGGGAGACAGGACAGAGAGAATAAAGAGAGAGAAACAAACATACAAACGTCCAACCAGCCTCTAGAAAACACACACACCATAATGTTTGTTTTAACCTTCCTGGAGTGTCGTGGGGGAAAAGAAAAAAAATCAAACTTTTCCTCTTCTTAAAATGTTTGATGAGCCGTGCGAGACAAAATAAGCAGACAGTCACAGTTTCCATATTTACAGTTGTTTAGTGTTGCGCAGCCTCAGCGGCCGTTAACGACCACCTTATATCACCGTCGCAGATGAAAACACAGAAACGGCCTCAGCTCAGAAGATGGCTTAGTTCGATTTCTGTTTGGAGCGAACACACACGGTGTGTGTCGTGTGCTTGAATTTGCTCTATACCGGGCAGAACCAGGCAGTGCAGAAACAGACGGTAGATGACAGTGAACTGTGTCTCATCTGTCACAGATCGATGTGTCCGTCTCTAAAAGAACCCAGACGGAGCCAGGACAACAAGATGAGACGTGACACGCGGCTGGAGGCTTACCGGCTGCTTCGCTGGGCCCTTCTGTGTTTTGGTGTAGGGGCTGTACTTGTGTTTGGCTGGTTTCCCTGCTGCTCGATCTTTATGACGCCGGCTGCTGATGTGCTGAAAAGAAGACACCCGAGATTCGTTAGCTTTCGTAGGACCTGTGTGCTCCCAGCAGAAATGTATTTATCATCTTCCAGACTCTGGTTTCTCCCTCAGACAGAAACTCTGCTCTCCCTGCAGTCAGGCTCGGCTTGCTGCATATGGTTCGTGCACGTGTGTATGTTTCCATGCTGCATATTGTTACCAGTGTCACTACTGTTTACTGTTTTTTGTTTGCTTTTTTCAGTAATAAAATCTGTAAACAGCCAGTGAGCATCTGCAAGTAAATTCAGAGGGAAAGCGAGGGAGACTGAGAGAGAGAGAGCGATTATGTGGTGTTAGCGTGACAGTAACTACACTGACATGGTAATAAGAGGAGCTCAGTCTGCAGGGACTGACATGATACATGTTTCATGATTATTTCTAAATCAAGTTGTCAAGCTGGACATAAAGGTCGGTCTCCTAAACTGGTCAGGCTGCTGTGTTTTCGCCTGCACAAACTCAATCCTCACAAAAAAAACCATAAACTGGTATTTTTATGGCAGACAGACTGTGACAAGCCCACTAGGGGGCGCTAGTGTGGACCTCGGAGGGAAGATGAAAAAAGTAACCCAATAAAATCATCCTAAAATGTGATTTCTAACATTATAACACTGGAATCGTGTTTGCTGTGCTCATCTTCCAGTTGCCTGCCTGTGAAAAAGTCGTTGGTGGCTTTAACCCGTCGTGTCAAGCTGAGCTAACTAGCTGCAGCTAGGTCGTTCAGAAACGGACAAGAGAAGTCCCAAAGAACGGAGCCACAGCCCTGCTGAGGAAGACTCGAGGGGCTGTTTGGGGCCTTTGGTGGGTTAGAGGAGACTAAAACACATCCACAACACAAGGTATAAGACGTTGTTGTTACAACACAGTGGCTTGGGGAGGGGCTCTGGCGTGTGCGTGTGCTGAGCGCTGCCTGCTCATTGTTCATGCTGGGTTTCTCAGCGCTCATCTCTATTCCTGAGCACTCTGCAAAAGTCTGCATAAAAAATTCACAGGAAGCTTGTCTATTTTCGGCGAGCATGCTGAACAAAACGAAGTGCTTTTCAGGAGTTTTCGAGCCGATTCTCCCATGACGGAATGATCATCTGCTACAAGCAAAGAGGATGTGAACAAAACCCCAGAGCAACGACAAAGACTTTTATTCTAGGAAAACTTTTCAGCAAAGTCTTGAAATACATATGAAGTGGATGGCTGACTAATAGACTTGTCTTTTGCTTGCATTCCTCACTAATCTGATTTCCTTCTTCTGGCTTGTATTAGGAGAAGCTTTGTTGGCTTTAAATCTGGAAGGTAAACCTTCATTTTCAAACTTTGTTTTATTGATAAAAATCAACCGCCCTGGGTTTTGCACTGCTTCTTAGTGGGGGAAATTTAGCCATTTCTGCCGTATTTCTCCTCTAGTCTTTTATTTTGAAAGGGTGAACTGGTGTTGTTGCCTGAAATGAATTGTTTTGTGTCTATTTTTGAGTCGTTCAGAGTTTTGAAAGGTTTCTGTCCTACCTGTTTTAGCTGAGTGTCTGAGTTGACGTGCACGTCACACGTCTCGCAGTAAAACGTCTTGTTCTGCAGGCCTGTGGATTTGGTCGACGCCGCCAGTTTGCTTTTGAGCCCGTGCCTGGGGAAGGACTTGATGGAACCCACACCGGTCCTGGCCCCCAGCATCGTCTTGTGCTTCGTACCTGCAGGTTCAAACAGCACTGCTGATGTCTGGCTGTGACAGGTGGGTTCAGAGGGAAGGTCGCGGTCAGATCTTCTTCCTCTGACCAATACGAAGCTCACTTTGAAACCTGGTCAAAGTTGCTGATCTGAATGATTCAAACAAACCAGTTCTGTGCATGTTGGAAGGGTGGAACTGTTATTGGTGTAAGCCTTCATCACCAGGTCATCATCACAACCCCATGACCCTAACCCTGAGTGACCCTTACCCTCATCTAAACCCAGTTCTAAACCCAGAACTCTGGGTTTCTGCCTCTGTTTCAATATGTGAAACTGGTTATCAGGACATTTTACTGAAACTCCTGAAAGTTGTCTGCTGTTTGTGTTTAGTTCTGAGTTCTATCTGATCTTAGCATTTGAGTGTTTTTGCAAGAATATAGTTCTTTTTTTGTTTTTTTTTTCACTGGCTTCCAGTTAAATCTAGAATAGATTTCCAGATTCTCCTTCTAACATCTACAGCTCTCAGTGGACCGTCTCCGTCATACCTGCAGGATCTCATAGTTCCGTATATTCCTAAAAGAACTCTCAGATCAGTGCAGGTTTACTTGTAGCTCCCAGAATTCATCAAAGCAGACTGGGAGGACGAGCTTTTAGCTATCGGGCAGCTTTACTGTGGAACCAGTTACCAACCTGGGTCCACAGTCCTCTGTTCCCAACCTGGGTCCGAGAGGCAGACACCACGTCTGCCTTTAGGATCAAACGTCAAACCTTTCTGTTCAGTGAAGCGTCCAGCTAGCCTCAAACAAAGCGTGTAGGGCTGATAGACCTAGTTCCAGTCAGTTCTCACAGCTACAGGTAGAACAGGGCCATCAAAGTCTTATTCCTCAGTCTTTAGCACAGCTATGCTGCTACAGGCTACGCTGCTGGGACACAAACATGATCCACTGACCAGTTCCCCACCTCCTCAACACCAACCACTCCCTCACCTCCTCTCCTCCTTTTCTTTTCTTCTCACCAGGGTTATCAGTGTGTCCAGTCTTCCTCGCTGTTCTGTGTCTCTCTCCCCCTCTTCTCTCTCTCTCTCTGCAGGTCTTCCATCTCCAGACCTTCGTGCTGCATGGACCTCGGCCTCTGACAAACCCAGGGTCCACTGTCAGCACCTGCCTGCGCTGTTCCCTTTTAGTAAAACCTGCCTACACTATTTCTCTTTTTATAACAACCTGCTATGCGGTATTATGTACATATGTATTATATATATTATGTCTGAATTGTTTGTATTTCTATGGTTCTATGATTGTATCTGTTCTCCCTCTCTCTCTCTCTCTCTTTATTCTCTCTCTCCTGTCTCCCTCTTCTTCTCCTCCTTTACCCAGCCGACTTTCAGCAGGATGGTTCCTCCTTGGAAGCCTGGTCCTGCTCAAGGTTTCTCCCTGTTAAAAGGGAGCTTTTCCTGCCACTGTGCTAACCTGGGGGTTCCGGCTCTGGGTTTCTGCCTCTGTAAAGCACCTAGAGACCGTTTTATTGTAAAAGGTGCTATAGAAATAAAACTGAATTGAATTGAATAAGCTTGATTAATAGCCTAGCATTTATGTACTTTTGACACTTTCCTAGATGACAAGCGTTTGCAGTACTTTATCAAAGTGGTTTTTATTGAAAACCAAATAAACGTCCATAAAACCAAACCAGACTTCCAACAGAAATATGTTACATGCAAAACTCTAAATACTAAACTGAGGACATTTTCATTTGTTTTGAATTCTTCCACAGTAGGAAAGTGTCCTTCTTATCGGCTACTGTGAACGTCAGCGACTTTAACCTGGGAATGTGGGAGCAGACACGTCTCTTACCACTGTTGTGAGCTTCCAGCTGTGACGCTGAGTTGACGGCCACTTTGCACAGCGAGCAGTAGAGGAGACGCCGAGCTTTTTCCTCCTCTGTTTCTGAGTCAGCCGCCGCCGTCACCGCTTCCGCCGCCGCCGCCACCTGAACTTCTGGCTCAGCTTCCTGGTCTGGTTCCGGTGTGAGCTCTGGTGGCCTCTCTTCCTGTGCTTCACTTCTGGAGGTCTCTGAGCAGGCGGCTGATGTGGTGCTCTGTAGCAGGGGCGAGGCCACGAGCGCTAGCGAGGGCGCTGACAAGGTCACCGATGATGCAGAGGGCCGCGCCTCTTTAAGCACCGGTGAAAGTATTACCGGTGTAAATCCTGGAGTCGAATCTGCAGAGACAAAACAAAAACCTTATTGGTCTTTGCCTTTGAAAAAGTGCTAGAAATGATTATTATAAATTAGAGAAACAACTGCTTGACTATCCTTCAGGTTAATCCTTCTCTGCAGACTAATTCCCATCTACTGTCTGTGCATCAATACAAGTTGCTGGTGTCTCGGATGTTTCTGGAACAAAAGAGCAGCGGATCGATAAGTCTTAATCATAAAACATCATGATAGAGGGAGAGCCGCCGGCGCGTTGAAGAAGAGCGTTAGGTTCTGATCGATGCCAGCGCATCAGAGCTCTGTGTACTCCAGAGTCACTAAACGAAGAAGCCAGCCCAGAAAGCAGATCGATACTGAATTATGTAACTTTTCTAAGCCTTTATATATGGATCTCCGTTATGGCAGGACAAGTTTGACCCGTTTTATTTCTGCTAAAACACTTCATCGCCTGTGAGCGTCGAATCCAGGAGTCTGCTGAAATGGGCTTGAGGCGAGGTTATTTTTGTGCAGCTCCTCTTCACCGAGTCGAGATTCAGATGATACGACACACTTCAAAATCCAGAATCAGCCTGAAAACTCCCGAGGAGTAAACAGAGTTGCTCTTTTTATTTTCCTGCATCTTGGGGGGAGTTTACGCTCCGGGTTCCGTCCAACACCTTGAGAGTAGTTATGAAGGCAATACAAATCAAGCTGAATTAAATCCAAATAGGATCCTATTAAAGATGTTCATCCACAGCGCAGACGTGTTCAGGTCCGATTAATTCATTAATATAAAAAAAAGAAAAACGGGAATTTCCATACAGATTCTATCTAGCATCTGATGGAGGAGTTAGGGCAGAGATGGGCAATTCTTTAGCCTGAAGGGCCACGTTGGGTTGTAGATCTTGATGAAGGGGCCGGCCAGGTGGGGAAGGAAACTAACCCCCAAACGAGGACCAGAGCTTAGCTAAAAATCCGGCTTGATGGAAAATTGATAGAGAAAATATCTTGAAGAGCCTGTAAATTGGTCCACCTAGAGATGGATGATGAAGCTCCAAATGATGTTTGGCCCCACCTTCTTGAGAGAACATGTTAGCATGCTAGCTGAAGGGGGGGTCTGAACCTTTTTCTAACTAATGAAGCTGACAACCCTCTTCATTTGGCTTTAAAGGCTCTGAGGGCCGGATTAAATAGTTCATCGGGCCACATGTGGCCCCCGGGCCTCACTTTGCCCACCCCTGGGTTAGGGTTAGGTCCACTAAACTAGAATGATCATCAGTGAAGAACTTATGGGTACCTTCACTGTCCCACTGTAATTCCTGATGAATAATATTTAAGCCAAGGTCCAGTACAACCAGCAGTGGGCTGGTGAGATCAAATAGACCATCCGACCCATCTGTGTCTGTCTTTGGCTAATGGTGGCGGCATCCTTGGAGTTTTACACTAAAAAGGATTTGAAATGATTGTGGTATAGAATCAACAAGAAGAGGTAACACAAGGGTATAAATAATTCCAGTCTAATAAAATGGGTGGAAGCAGCAGGAACATGAATAAAAGCGGCTTGATTTTGCCTTTCTGTGTTTATTTTGGCGTCTGGCGTATGATGTCAACCATGTGACACATCGGATGCCTTCGCCCTTGTGCCGAGGTGAGGCATCTATCCTGGTGTCATTATATACCCATTTAATGCAGAGCGGTGATTAAAGCGCACTCAGCTGGCCAAGGAGGCTCTCCGGGAAACCTCCAGAAATCCATATTCCTAGTCTGGGGATGGACGGGCTCTGCGAGGTCCAGTTGAGAACTCACTCCTTTCTCATTACCGGGGTTAATGGCTGCGATCAATCTAAAGCAGGTACGGGTAGAGGGGGAGGGGGCAGCCTGACGGCAAAGTCAAAGGAGGCACAGAAAGTCGGAGGAGAGGATACAAAAGTAGGACAAAAGAAGCACAGAGCCGAGGAAAAAGTAAAGAAAGTTAGGCTGGAAAACAAAGCAAACCCGACACAATCAGGCTGGAGAGACAGAGATGAATGTGAAGTCTGATGTGAGGAACGAGGTGGTTACAAGAGTGTGGAACACAATTAAAGACGAAGAAGTGGAGAGGGTGGAGTGAGAAAGACAACAAAGGAGTCAGAGAGGGGCGCTTTGAGGAAGGACACCACTTTCTATCCATTTTAGTCTCTTCTGGAAGAGAGGAAGCTCTCAATCGCTTCCCCTCGACAGGTTCCCAATCAGGGCTCCCCAGAGATCTGATTACCTTTCTCAGTTAGGACAGATGAAGCTCTTTAATTAAAATGGTCGGGTCTTATTATGCGCTGACAAAAATCCCTTTGCGGCTCGAGAGTTCTGATGAATTCTATTGTTTTTTTAATCTCCCCCTGTCAATTTCCAGAGTCAGTAAATGAGCAAAGGGTAATGAGTGAATATTCCTGTAATAAAGGCACGATAAGGCGGAAAATAGCTCGCACAAATATTCACAAGTGCCATGTCTGATATTTATGAGCAGCCAAAAACTGGCTTGAACTCAAACTCGTCTGATTGGGAGATTATGAAGAGCTTCGGTGTCGTTAAACAGTTAGTTCGTTAGCATCTGCGGGTTTGGGAGGCAAGCTAATCCCTTATTCATGGGTCTGTAGGTCAGAGCTCCGTCCCCCTGTCCTTGGAGCAGCAGCAGGGAGAGAGAGAGAGAGGTGGGTTGTGTGGTTTCAACAGGCCTCCTTGCAGCCTGCATGCTTGTACAGCTGCTGTCAGAGCTGCCGCGGCTCCCCTGACAATCTGCTCTTTAATAGCTAATATCAGGCTACATTTCCTGGAGCGCTGGAGTGGAACTGAGAGATGGCCACTGAGAATGGGGTACATGACACACACACACACACACACACACACCGACACACACACACACACGGGGGCTTGAGGCAGGCGCTGACTCATCCACCTGATCCAAACTGGCTTGATTTAACTGTCATTCATATATGGTTTTAGAAAACACGGTTTTTCTGTTCCGTTTGATACATTTTTATCAAACCTGACGCAAACAGCAGCATCACGATAGCAGTTACCAAATGATTTCACCCGCTTATCTTCTCAGGTTGTGATAACCTGTCGGACATCTGAGCAGGTGATTATTTATTTCATGTTTTTTATTTTATATTTTTTTATATTATTATTTTATATTATTTATATTATTTATTTATTTATTTGTGTTAGTTGGAGTGTGTGTGTGTGTGTGTGTGTGTGTGTCTGTGTGTGCACTGGTGTAGTAAATAAAATGTTCCTTTAAACACGAGCTGTCAGGTAAGAAAGACCTGCCCTAAATGACCCTAAATATTCAGAAGTAAAGAAGTTGAAAAACAAAAACACGTGAGAGGAGACGTTATTTTTGGATGTTAAACGTTGGCTTGGGGTAAGAGAACTGCAACACCGAGCATATTTCACGTACGTCCCTCCTCGACGCTGTAAATCCCAGAGAACGTCATGTGCAGTAATTCCCCCCAAACCTGAGTCAAATGCTTGGGTGAAGCTTCCTGATTAATCTGACTCATTTCTGTCACAATCAGCAAAGTTGCACCTCCTCATTATTTGTTTGCTCAGCTGCAAAACCAGAATCCAGAGTGTCTGGAAGGGAAAGTGAATTCCCGATCAGTGATTTACTGAGGTTGTGTCTGGCTCAGAGCGACCCCGTTAGCTCTGCAAACTCAGTGTGGGAGCAGCCGTTTGGCACGCGGCCACTGGCTCGCATCGTCAACCGAGTGAGTCATCCAACCCCTGAGCGATCACATTCTGGGTGAGACGCCGCTAACATTCCAAAAAGGTGTCTTCGCTGCCTCCAACATTCATTTCTCAAAGCAAAACTGCAACAAGAGGAGGAAACGGGGGAAATCAGGCAAGAGAACCACCAACCTGTCCCTTCAGAGCAGCTGGTGACGCCCCTGGGGATCTCCGGGTTAGCGCTGTCCTTGGTGACCCCGGAGCCTTTCAGCTTACTCTTTGGAGCATCCAGGGCCTTCAACTTCTTGGCATGTTTGGTGCCTTTGAGGTGGGCCAAAGCTTGGCTCTGTCACAGCACGAAACAAAAGCAGAGGAACAAGCTGGGCAAGAAAGTTAAACTTATTGTCTGAATTCAATTAGAAGCGAATCATCTTTCACAATTTCTCCCTCATTAAGCAAAATATAAAAGGTTGCCTCAAGTCTAATTTGCGTTTCTTACAAAACGCCAAATTCTAGCTGTGATTTACCTAAACGGAATAAATGAGGCTGTTTTCAGGAGCCACACTGCTGCAGCGAGCTGCCCTCCACCACAGAAGGGGACAAATGTCCTCAATTACCTCTGCACAAATTCAGCTTTCTGCCTGTGAGGTCACAGAAAGTTGACACACACATTCCGGGAGGGTGTGTCTCTGTTTTTAGCTTCATCATCATCATCATCAACGCCTGATGAGACTAAAGCGTCGGCGGTTGGAAGAACAGTTACAGTTCAGTAATAAAAGCTGCACGTGTACAAGCCAGCAAACCTTTCTGGCTGCTTCTAGTCCTGTACTGACGAAAATAAACATCACATTTCATCACACAACAAAGATTTATCTTTAAATGGATTAGCTTCAGCAGATCATTTAGCGCAGCAGATGCTGAGAGTTCATGACTCATGACGATAACAGCTGTATAGTATCATGATATGACTGCATGCGTTTGGTTACTGAGGGAAATAAAGAGGAAGAGTGAGCAGGTTCTCTTGAGGTTCTCTTTCTGACTGTATCTCAGCCTATGGGAAAGCCACTGGTATACGGCAGCTCCAGTGACGCCAGACTGATGACCTCTCCCCATGACCGTCATCGGCGTTTTCGCTTCACCACTACGCATCAGCTCCAGACGAGGGCCCAGGACGGCTCCGCATTGTTGCGCACTTTACCGACTGGCTAGCAGAGTTGCTCCTGCTACGTGTTGCGGTGGCTAGCTTTTCTGGTTCCCATCGGCGTCGCAGCTCACCCCTGCGGACTCCACGCTGCTCACTTCTCCTGAGACCCCGTCAAAGTCGGGTTTCTCCCACTCTGCTGAGAGTGAGAGAACAACACCGATCTTTGTCCAGTTGTCCTCTACACATTCACTTTACAACGCTAAGGGAGGGCCTGTTATTGGGAGAGTGGTGCAAACTTTCAGAAGTGTTGTGTTTCTTACAGGAAATGACAGACAGGATCTTACGATTAAGCTCTATCTTGCCGCCATCTCCGCTGGAAGAGACTCTGTCGGTCAGCACCTGCTGAAGGGAGCACGTCAGAGACTGTCTCCAAAGCCCTCCTCCCTTCCTGGGACCTCTCTCTGGTGCCCAGTGCTCTGTGCCAATAGCCGTTTTAGCCCCTGACATGAAACTGACATGAAACTACTGCTTCTGGCTCTAGCCACGGCTAATCGGGTGGGTGAAATGCGGGCTCTCTCTGTTCATCCTTCCTGCTTTTCCCCGAGTTCCGACAAGGTGTTCCTTGTCCCTAACCCTCCATTTATGCCAAAGGTGATAATACCTGCCTAACGCTATGTCCCTATCGAGCTGATAGCCCAGTAAGCGCCGTGGACGTGGAGAGGTCGAGAGTTTTCAGGACATCTAACCAGCTGTTTGAATCCTGGGCTTTATCCCATAAGGGAAAACCCATTTCGCAGCAACATTGTCTCACTGGATAATGGATGCCATCAGATTAACTTAGGAGAGTAGGGGTTTGCAGCCCCCGAGGGCTTTGAGAGCCCATTCGACTCGGGGCATGACTACCTTATGGGCTCTGTTTAATGGAATCTTTTGCCAGGTTTTATAGACTGGACATGACAGCATCCTCTCTGACTCATTCCGTACTCCGGGCGGACACTGCCTAAGCGTGAGCGTGGTGCAGTTCGGGAGATACCAAACGGAGTTAGAGAGAGAGAACGTAAGGTTACTCACATGACCCCGGTTCTCTGGTAGCGCTGTCCCTGAGATACGCTTTGTTCAACCGTGTTTTGTGTTGCGGTTGCTCTGGTCTGCAGCAGAAACCTCTGCTCACCTGTGAGTTGAAGCGCATTCGGCAAACACTGCAGGAAGCATGCTTCCTCTTTGTCGTAGGCGGGAGTCCGAGGGTGTGATGGAGGACGGCTTGTTGCACGGGGTCCATCTGGAGGATGAGCAAATCCAAAAAAAGAACCAGTTGAAATCCGTAAATCAGCTTCACAGACAAACGTGTTGCTGGGAACCGGCTTTTAATTCACCGAAACTCTGACGCAAACACCAAGGAATCAATATCACTTCCCCCAAGTTATGCACGGCACAGCACAAGTCACAGAGCGCGGATGGAAGTTATTGTTACTATGGTAACCTTTGGTCATAAGCAGCCATTGTAACTGTAAAACTTTTCAAGCAAATCTTTAAAAACACACACACGCACACACACACAAGCATGCATATTCCACCAAGAGAAGGTGTGACTTCAATAAAAGCACACACTTCATTTTCAGCTTTGGGTGCTCACATTAACCACCGTGGTCATAATACAGAAAACACACATCTCCTTCTGCCATAATGGTTTTACAAATCTACAACAAGTGCATAATATGCACATTAATACGGTGTTTTGTCGGATATATTGGATTTTAATGACACCAAAGTTGTAGAGCTGATGGCTTTCGAATTCCTCCAGAACTGTGGGGGTTGTAATTGCATCTTGCGCACACTTGCCAGTATCACCAGTGTGTGGATCACTCATTAGTTTTGTTTCCCTCTAAACTGTGTGGAGCTCTGTCATTAGCACATTCATGATGCTAGCGGTGAGTTACCCTCTCTCCATGTTGAATTGGCCATCATCAGAGGAACCCAGCAGTGCTCATCCTCTCCAGTCACTTGAACAAAATACCTCAACAACATGTTTCTGTCTTTTTCCTTCCTTTTTCTTTTCCGACAATACAGGGAGCTGGATGGACGGACGGAGGTTTGAGCAATGGACAGTTGTTTGCGACTGACCGAGCTCTGGGTGTGAGGGCAGATGAAAGGAATTAAAGCTGATTGAAACTGTGGTTTCCGCTCAGGGGTCAAGTCGCGGAAGCATTCTTCTCAAAAACCACATCAAGAAGTAGAAGGAGATAAAAAAATAGGCCTCTAGAAGAGGGGCCCATGGCCGCTAACAGGCACTGAGGGACTGGCGTGGAAACTGCATCACATAAATTTTCCCTTTAATGTTCAGAACAAGCGCTGATGGTGATACTGTGTCCCATCAGCAGGACCCTCATCCCAGCATGATACACCCGAGAAGTAGCCGTGGCTCTGAAACCTGATGCAAAGTCAAGACGAATTCTAGATGATGGGATAGCTCAGGCACCAGCCCAATCCAGTCACCAAAGATGCATTAAGCTTTAATGGAGAATACATATGCAGCAAGTGTTCCGCTGAGTGGAATGTTTAGAATATATAGCGGGCTATCAAATAGCAGCTGTAGCATCAGCTGATGTCGCGTCAGCAGTTATGAGCGGCCAGATGAACTGCATCTGTTCTGCTGCTGATTGCTTTGCTGTGCAGCAGCGCTGAAACACGCTTGGGCCAAAGAAGACGACTCCAGCCCGGAGACAGAGATGCTCAGACTCTGCATCGCCTCAAAAACATGAGAAAAGCAGCGACATGCGACCTTGTACCCCAGGGGTGGGCAGTTCTTTAGCCTGAAGGGCCACATTTGGTTTTGGATCTTGGTGAAAGGGCCTGCCAGGTGGTGCAGGAAACTAACCCCCCAAATGAGGACCGGAGGTTAACTAAAAATCATGGCTTTTGGAGAGATTGTTATGACGGCTCTGCGGGCCGGATTAAGTTGTTCATAGGGCCACATCTGGCCCTCGGGCCTTAGTTTTCCCACCTCTGTTCTACCCTAATGTCTGCCTGAATTTGGTAGGTTTTTGAAAAAGAAGAGCCCAGACTGTGAGGACAGGATCCCGCTGCCTGCTGGGAAAACGGGGCCAATGATCCGCGACTCTGATGCCAGTTAAAACATCTGGGCCATGAGAGAACGGATGACCTCCTTCTTGAAACATGCACTGGGCTGCAGACGTGATATTTCTCCCACGCTGCAATGGACAATTCTGCACATTTGCTTCTCATTAACCACCAAACACGGACGAGTTTCTGTCATGTTTTTCACCCGACTGAACTGTAAAAAAAAACAAAATGCCCAAAGTCTCTCCTCCTATTACACGCCTATCGTCACGCCACGTGTCTTTTAAAGAAATCCCCCCAAACATTTCTCATTTCTAGCTCCCTGTCCTGATGTGCTGAGAGCAGCTGGAGTGCCACGGACGTGTTAATCCCTGAGCTCCACTGCCATCAGCCACCCACCGAGCCACGCTAACTCCGCGTGAGCCGCGTCTGCCACGGATGGCAAATGTAGCATGGCAAACCCACATAATCCATGTGGAAAGGCACGCCCACGCATGTCAGCAAGCATCACACGCACCAATTTTAATACCGCGCTGCCTCAGCAGCGTGCGGGAAAGTGACAAAAGAAAAGCAACTTGTGCGATCTTCCGAGGGACCCTTTAACATCGTTTTTTTATTTTTTTTTAAATTTCAATGGCCGGATTCCAGCAACGACAGGCGCCACTCATCCAGGTCAACTCTGCAATGAAAGAGCCCGAGGAGGAGCAGAACATCAGGTGATCAGAGAGCAGATGGTGTTTTCACAGACAGTTTATGGTTGGAAAAAAAAAAACTGTAGTTTTGGATGAGTCACATTCTGCACAAGAGTCCATTTGTAGGACGACTGAGAGTGGAAAAACACCCAGAAACAGGTGGCGGAGCCGCGGACTGAGATGCAAATGTTGGAGAATCTCTTTGAACTCTAATTTGAGTGTTTTTGGCTTCACAAATACTTTCACACAGTCCCAAAGGCTTCATTGTTATTTATTATGGTTTTATCCTTGATAGGGGGACAGGCCAAAGAAGAACCTCTGTTGAACCTCTGTTTAATTGTTAAGCTTTGTGCTAAATTTATGAGATATGTCAACCCAGTTTGTTCTCTAATTGTTTCTTTTTATTGATCTGGCTGCCAGAGATGTCGGCAGACAGAGGGAACAGAGCGGTTCGCTGCTGCTGTCACAGAAGATCTGTCCATCTCAGGGTTCAGGACAAGACACCGGTGAAGTCAGAGGCCTGCTGAAAGACCTACAAAGCAAACTGTGTGTGTGTGTGTGAGAGAGAGAGAGAGAGAGAGAGAGAGAGAGAGAGAGAGAGGGAAGGAAGGGTTCAAGCTGTCATTAAACACAACATGGTTACAGTTAATCAGTCATGTGACACATTGGTTTAAGTCCACTGACTGGACTTTGCATCTGGAAAAGCTGCAGCCCACATGGAGAATTTCCTGGACTCTGCAGCTGTTGAAATATTGGCCTTTGGAGGCAGTTTCTTTAAAGAACGAATTTGGCCGAGCTCCTTACTTGGACAGTGGATAAATGCTTAAAAATGAGACGCTGGTGTATTGGACATGAGGGAATAGCCTCCGGCTGGAACCTCGATGAATCCTTCATCAGCAGGGTTCGTGTGAGACTTCAGCTGGTTCCGAACTCAACAGCTCACATCATCTCCAAAACTTCATCCACACAACACACCACTTCCTCTCCATCCAGCCCTACCCCACCATCCTTTGTGTTCAGTTTCACACGTGCACCGTTTTACAGTTGAACACAAGTGGCTGACATTCGGGTCAAAGTCCACCAGCCCTCCTGGTGCGGTGCCATCCCAGGACTCTGCCTGTGCCTGTGCATCAAACGTGCACAGAGACAGCTGTTTGCATGGCTGCATGGTGCATTCTACACCTCTCTCCAGCTGCTGTGGTGAGCACTCCAGCTGCTGTGGTGAGCACTCCAGCTGCTGTGGTGAGCACTCCAGCTGCTGTTCTAAGCACTCCAGCTGCTGTTCTGGGCACTCCAGCTGCTGTTCTGAGCACTCCAGCTGCTGTGGTGAGCACTCCAGCTGCTGTTCTGAGCACTCCAGCTGCTGTGGTGAGCACTCCAGCTGCTGTTCTGAGCACTCCAGCTGCTGTGGTGAGCACTCCAGCTGCTGTTCTGAGCACTCCAGCTGCTGTGGTGAGCACTCCAGCTGCTGTTCTGAGCACTCCAGCTGCTGTGGTGAGCACTCCAGCTGCTGTTCTGAGCACTCCAGCTGCTGTGGTGAGCACTCCAGCTGCTGTTCTGAGCACTCCAGCTGCTGTGGTGAGCACTCCAGCTGCTGTTCTGAGCACTCCAGCTGCTGTGGTGAGCACTCCAGCTGCTGTTCTGAGCACTCCAGCTGCTGTGGTGAGCACTCCAGCTGCTGTTCTGAGCACTCCAGCTGCTGTGGTGAGCACTCCAGCTGCTGTTCTGAGCACTCCAGCTGCTGTGGTGAGCACTCCAGCTGCTGTTCTGAGCACTCCAGCTGCTGTGGTGAGCACTCCAGCTGCTGTTCTGAGCACTCCAGCTGCTGTGGTGAGCACTCCAGCTGCTGTTCTGAGCACTCCAGCTGCTGTGGTGAGCACTCCAGCTGCTGTTCTGAGCACTCCAGCTGCTGTTCTGGGCACTCCAGCTGCTGTTCTGAGCACTCCAGCTGCTGTGGTGAGCACTCCAGCCTCAGAGAAAATATGTCTGAATCTTCCAACCCCATCCCCCCATCAGACGTAGCTCAACTTGGACAAGTCACTCAAGGGCTCCTCAGGTCCAAGAAGATACTGAAGCCCAAACTGCTTCCAGACTTGAGTCTCCAGGGTTTAAATGGCCTCGTTATTTCCCCTCCAGGTCATGTGTATTTATGGGTTTTAATTGGGTGATTGTTTACTGGTGACATGACGGGAGAGGTGCTGACTAACAGTCTGTTGTGGTCACTTGAATCCATGTGACTTTTTTAGTTTATTGCTCATTATCTCCAAACCTGTGTGAAAAGGTGCATTTTAATGACCAGCAGGGTCGGTTGTGGTTAATGCCAGCAGCACACACGATATTCACAAATTACATTATTCCGAATCAGCATTAGCTAAAACCTGTTACCAATAGACTTTCCTTTTGTCCACATTGGTCATTATTATTTAAAAAAAAACCTGTATGGTGTACTAATGTGTCATTCACCTCTCAACGACCAGAGGTGTTTATCTGCATCACCATGGCTGAGTTTAACAATAGAGTTAAAATAACGTCAGTTAAAGTAACGTCTGAGTAACGTCTTTAAGCAGCAGCGGCTTTTAAACGGGTTTTTAAAATACAAATGTAGAGGTGATGGGAAAGTGACGGAAAAAGGAATAGAAAATCTACATTTGTCCCAGCTGCCGGTCTGCTCCACCCCTCGCCCTCCCCCGCTGAGATTGCCTGATTCCTCCGTAGCTTCGCCTGGAAATAAACCTGCTTTTATTTCATCCTGCGTGCTGCTCTTGGGTCCCATTCTGAGCCCTGACAACATTACAGAAGGGTGACTGCTTAAAGAGCTCCTGGTCCAACGCTGAGGTCTCAATGCTCTACTCCTCACCAGCCTCAGCACTGTTAAAGTTGTATAAATGACCTGTCAGAAGTAATCCTCCCCTGTATGTGTCTCCCAGTTACATTAGTAATCGGCCAGTGTTGTACAGACATGCAAGGAGGAAAAAATTAGCAAGTCAGATTCAACACAGGGCAGTAAATTGCTGTTCACTGACTTTTAATGAACAATAAAGAACTCATTAAATGTGAACGCAAACACTAACAATTTGTATGCACAATATATCATAATGATAAATGAATCTAAGTGAAGTAAACTCGCAAGAAAACTACCGTATTTTCTGGACTATAAGTCACACTTTTTTTTCATAGTTTGGCTGGTCCTGCGAATTATACTTAAAATGCAGTGTGTTAATTCACACTGTGACGTGACCAAGGAGTAAATATTACAGCTGCGAGAGGGCGCTCTGGGCTTGTGACAACTACCGGTATGTGCTACTCCTGTACCACTGAAAATGAATTTAAACATAAACTTAAAGACAACTGAGAAAGACTGAACACAAATGCCCCCTAAAGTAACTCCTCTTCACCGAGGATGAAGAACTCAGCGGATTCAGTAATGTGGAAGGAGATGGAGGTTTAGCTAAACTTGCCAACCAGTAACTAACTTGTTAGAGTCACGAGCTAGTTATGCTAATTCTGCCTTTCCAGCCTCCCGTGTATGTTCTTAATGCTCTTGTGTAGCTGAATAACTGTTAATGTGTTACGTTATCACACCTGACACCTGTTCAGCTGTTGTTCTAGATTCTGTTATTAGAACTTGCCTTTCCAGATGAAATGTCTGTTCTTGCTCTTGGATTTTGTACAATACATTTCCCCCAAAAAATGTGACTTATAGTCCAGTGCAACTTATATTTTTTCTCCTTCATGACGCATTTTTGGCCTGATGCGACTTACACTCCGGAGCCACTTATAGTCCGAAAAATACGGTACATAAACATATTAAATATTAATATTAAAAAAACGCTAGTGAGACTCAAAGCATTCCATACATTCTCACTCATTGAATGGACTAATAAAAGCAAAGATTAAAAGATAAATGTCATGACATTCAACCATGAATATCAAACAAGGCTTTGGTAGTGAGAGACCAGCTACTTGTGTACTGGATTGCCAGAATCAATGAGCTCATAGAAAAATGCATGAGCCACCTGAAATTAATGGGTTTTCATCAATGCAGCACACATACAGAAGAGCTGCGACTCTGCTTATATTCCCCATTAGCATCCAGGTCTCGCAGAGATACAGTTTGCTGAGCAAGCCCAGAATTCAGCTCTGATTTGGTTATTTATGAGCAATTCAATCAAATGACACTTTCAAAGAATTCCTCCTGAAGCTGTGAGCTGCACGTGCATTCACCTGGCAGACGCTTCTAAACCGTCAGCCTAAAATATCGGTGTTGTACTTGACCCTCGGTTGTCCGAGTCAGTTCTGCAACACCAGTTTCATGCTCAGGCCTCTACCTGCTCCCACTGACTGCTAATTCTCCTGTTGATGGGAGTCTTCCATCGCTCATTTAGCAGCCAGGTTTCTGTCAGAGAGCAGAGCATGGTTCCCTGCTTCTGGCCCACTTCCACAGGCGTCCTGCACACTTCGGAGTTCAGCTCCTGATCCTCCTGATCCCGTTGGTAGCCCTGCACCGCCAGGCCCCTTCCTACATCTCTAAACAGATAACACTCAAACCGGGCCTCTCTATCAGCCAGAACCAGTTTCTAAAAATAGAAATTCATATCTAACGGCAGACACGGTCTGGACATGCTCCCGGATCTGTATTTAAAAAACCACAGAAAAAATAAAATATCTCTTTCAGCTTGCAACCCTCTCTTAGCACCTTCAAGAGCCCCAACCACACGGCAACGTCTTCAACTCTGCTTCCGTCTTTTGTTTCATAAATGCACCTATGAGGGCCAGACGTGCCGAAACCAGACCCGCAGCAGGTATATATCACTGCACGCAGCAGTTGCCTTGAGAGTTGTTAGCCTGACGGGGATGCAGGCTGTAAAGGAGAGACACGGGATCGCAGCGTTTCTCACTCAGCACCTCCATAAAAAACCCTCTTTGGCTTTATGGAGGAGGCATACTGAGAGAGTAAAATCTCCTTGTTGAGACCTCCAGTTGGGCTGAGCCAACGCAGGGCTTTCAGTCATTTCAGGAGGTGCACAGAGCCAAGCGCACGGGTGAAATAAAGGGCTTGTCGGAGTGATGTGAGCCAGACGTGCATGATCTACCTCTGGCTTCCATCATTCATCGTCCTTTGGGCCTTCGAGCCTCCCCTGAGAGCACAATTTATCGAGACCCTTAAACTTTTATGGGACATGTAGATCAAATGGAAGTCTTTAAAGCTGTTATGATTGATGCACTTTAAAAAAAATACATATTTGTTGTGCAGTGTGGTGCAGAACCCATGTCGACTGTTATTAACTCAAACTCTCCGCCCCTTAAAATGATCTCACCTCGCTCGGTTCAGCTGGTCTGACAGTACTTGGTGCTAAAATAAGAGTGAGGAGAACTTCTGGAAATGTTCCCAGAGGCACTGGAAGCTCAGAACACGACCTGGATGTTCTAGCTCAGCTTCTAAACGTCTCCACGTGCAGAAGCTGCTGGTTCCACCCAACCAACCTCCAGCATGGGACCACCTGCAGAGGTGGTCCTTGTATTTTCACCTCTGTGAGGACTTTCATAGGTATGATGTGTTACCCAGCCCCTTCCCCTAACGTGGAAAATTATAGAGAGCTAGAGAAGTAGACTAGTGTGTGCGTGTATGTCAGAAATAGAATCATGGGATTGTGTGATATTAGATAAAATTAACATGGTAGATTTGTACAGTCAAAGTATAACCTCATGAGGAGTGATTTCCTTTGTGTGTGTGTAACCGGACCTAGAAGTAATAGTGTAACATGAGAATGTTTGCGATCCTCCCCCAAGGCGGATCTAAGTGTTTAAAAGTGTAGTTACAAGCAAGAACAATGCTTTTTCCCCGGAGGATCAGACTCTGGCGTGTGTCTTGATTGACAGGGTGAAAGAGCCCAAAGCTTTGGTCTCAAGTCACCAGCTTGTTTGCGTGTGTAGAAGACCCCCCCACTGAACACTTAAGAGTAAAATTACTACACTAACATCCCAACTAAGCCCCTGAGCGTAACCCTGACTAGACCAGTTCTAAACCCAACCATCAAACCAAGTCTTAACCCTCAGGCAGACCTTTAAAGTTGTGAGGATCAGCCAAAAATGTCCTCATTTTGCTAGGAGAATGTGGATTTCAGCATTCAGTACACACACACACACACACACACACACACAAACTCTTTCTCACTGCTGTTCTTCTCTCTTTTACACACCGTCCTCATTGCGTATTAACTTGCATATTGTTCCATCTTTATGCTAATTTGACTCTGTGAGCCCAGTATTATTTAGTTTGTTGCTGTTTTGCTGATTTTCTTGTGCTGTGTCTTACTGCCTGCTGCTTGTTTTCTGCTCCTTGTCTCTGCTGCTCCCTGTGGCCTAAATTGTCCCTCTGGGGACAAAGATTTGTGAATTTGAATTTGATAACACACTGGCCTCGGTGATGAGCCATGAAGTTTTTGCGAGAACATTCTAAGTTCCTGGGTCTTTCGCTCCTCGGTGGTCTCTGCTGTCTGTTGGCAGGCCGTCGTGACTGAATCAACTATGCTCCGGTTCTGAACAACAGTTCACATATGTGCCTCATGTAGATTTCTTTTCTGTTTAATGAACTTTGAACTTTGAGCACGAGATCTCAATACATCATACAGTCCTGGTTGCTCCACTGAGGAAAATAGAGTTGATCTTGTTCCAGAAAGAAGAATGTAAGCTCCAGGCTGGGAAGATCTAATTTAGAGCGGAAACAACACAAACACAAACACACATCTGCCTCCGAGCCTCACACTCTTCCCCAGCTCTCTTTTCTTGTCTTTTACACTCCAAAACTACCTCTTTTTATGGATTAGTCTATCAACCGTCCCTCCACCGTGTCCAGTGATGGATGGAGGACAAAGAAAACTCATCAAATATCTTTGCTACAAAACCAAAGTCTCTTCTCTCAGAATTAAAGTCCCGTCCAGTCCAGAGGTGGGCAAACTGAGGCCCGGGGGCCACATGTGGCCCGATGAACTATTTAATCTGGCCCTCAGAGCCTTTAAAGCCAAATGAAGAGGGTTGTCAGCTTGATTGGTTAGAAGAAGGTTCAGACCCCCCCTTCAGCTAGCATGCTAACATGTCCTCTCAAGAAGGTGGGGCCAAACATCATTTGGAGCTTCATCATCCGTCTCTAGTGGCACCAATCTACAGGCTCTTCAACATATTTTCTCAGTCAACAGTCCATCAAGCAGGATTTTTAGCTAACCTCTGATCCTCATTTGGGGGGTTACTTCAGAGTGGTGCTGAGATGAAGGGAAGATTCGTCTCTTCCTCTCATTACAGGATCAGTCTCACGTCTTCTCACGTGTTCTCCATCTTTGCCCTGTTTTCAGCTTTCATAACTTCCCTTTGCTGTGTGAACCCGTCGGAAAAATCCAGCTCAGTCTACAGTAAAGTAGCCGAAAAGGTTTCACCGCTCTGATCTGGCTGCTCACAAATGCAGTAAAAAACAGTCTGCTGCAAATCCTGCTCAACCTGTCCTCTGCATTCTCCTGCCATGAGCAGTCAGAATCTGTTTACGGTGAGGCAAATGCTTAAAAACCAAACTGTGCAGCTCTTTTTCAGTCTCATCTTGTCTTTCTAAAAATGTGTTTCCAAAAGTCTGCTGAAGACCTTTTTATTGTGTAGCTTAGCGCCGGAAGCGCCTTCTCAAGCCACATTTTTGTTGGATTTTCTCACAGAAACTGAGTAAAAAGCGGCTGATCTTTCCTTTCCTGGAGGTAAATCCTATTGTCTGAACCCAGGAAAACACGCGAGGCGTCACCTTTAGCTCTTCGTGGTAGGAACACACCTTTGACACATACACACAAAGGTCCCTAAAAGGATCTGAGAAGGGATCGAAACCTGACAGCATGTGAGTAAAATGTGACCTCAGCTCAGCAGAAGCCAAGCCGACGTTTAGGCCAAACGTGTAGAAGCTGTTCCCATGTCGAGAGGAAGGAATCCAAAATAGAACCTGGAAAAGCTCCGGTACTGTTGCAACACTCAGAACAGTTGTTAAACAGTCGCTCGCTGCCTCCCAATTTAACAAAGATTTTCAGAGACCACGTCCTCAGATCAGAGCACGGCACATGTGTGTGTGTGCGTGTGTGTGTGTGTGTCCAGCTGTGCTGCACATTTCCACCTGCTCTGCGTCTACATGTATCACATCTACAGTTTAAGCGCAGACACTGACGGCTTCATCATCTGCTCCCATCCTCTCTGTTGCTGCTGAATTCTTCTGATGACCTTGACGATCCCCTTAAGGTCATGTTTACCTGTGATAATTACTTTCAAGACGGAGATCGATAAATCTATGTGTGTGTGTGTGTGTGTGTGTGTGTTGGCGAGCGCTCCAGTGTAAAAAGGTTGTTTGGTTACTGATGAGTGAAAGCGTCAGTGCAGGAAAGGAAACAGATTAAACCAGGGCTGGGCAATTCTTTATCCTGAAGGGCCACGTTGGGTTGTAGATCTTGATGAAGGGGCCGACCAGGTGGTGCAGGAAACTAACCCCCAATGAGGATCAGAGGTTAGGTAAAGATCCTGCTGGATGGACTATTGACTGAGAAAATATGTTGAAGAGCCTGTAGATTGGTGCCACTAGAGACGGATGATGAAGCTCCAAATGGTGTTTGGCCCCGCGTTCTTGAGAGGACATGTTAGCATGCTAGCTGAAGGGGGGGTCTGAACCTTTTTCTAACCAATCAAGCTGACAACCCTCTTCAGGGGCCGGATTAAAGAGTTCATCGGGCCACATGTGGCCCCCGGGCCTCAGTTTGCCCACCTCTTGATTAAATCAATCTCTGTACATCTGTAGTTATGACCAGGTTTTTCTGTTGCATATTTAGATGAAATATTGTGTAATTATCTATCTTTTTTCCCCATTTTTAGTCTCAGTGTGTTCTTCAATAGACAACACACGTAATTTACCCTGAAAGACAAACCTTCCAACAACAAATAAGTGGAAGAACAAGTAAAAATTTAACCAAATTATCCACTGAGAATCAAATCTGACAGAAAACAGAGAACAGGAATTGTGCAGAGACGTCAACAGCGGGGTGTTCGCCAATACACTAGTTGGAGTTGCAAATAAAACCAGACATGAACGATGTTGACACGGCAGCCGCACGCTCAGAGGCGAAGCTGCGCCCACTGAAACAGTCATCAAAACAGTCAGATGGTGAGATGTAAACTGTGGCCAAACCATGAAGCAGCTCCTGATTTGTGAAACTGCTGATCAGCTCCCGGGGAAGCAGTCAGCATCACCTGAGGCTCTTACCGCGCTGAATCCGGGGAGGAGGCGGACTGTCGAGGCGGTATCCAACGGAAACGGGAGGAAGCGTTTCATCCTCAGCGATGGAGGTAGAGCAGGAATGGTGGGCTGCATGAGAGCAGGCATGAGGCTGTTCTCACAAGTGTGACCTGTAGAAGGCAGCACAGTGACAAGAGTGAAGACCAGGCGGCGAGAGAGCGACTCAAACCTGCGTTCAGGTCAGTCATGGACGGCTCCACACTTTCCAGTTGTCTCTAGGTGCTTTACAGAGGCAGAAACCCAGAGCCGGAACCCCCAGGTTAGCACAGTGGCAAGGAAAAACTCCCTTTTAACAGGAAGAAACCTTGAGCAGGACCAGGCTTACAAGGAGGAACCATCCTGCTGAAAGACGGCTGGGTAAAGGAGGAGAAGAGCAGGGAGACAGGACAGAGAGAGTAAAGGGAGAGAGAGACAGCAGCGAGTATAAAACTGTCACAGACTTCCAAACCTTTTTGGAACTGCAGACGGTAATTCCCAAAGCTGTAATAAGAAGCAGAGGTGTGATTTACTCTCTGTCCGTGTGTGTGTGCGTGCGTGCGTGTGCGTGTGTGTGTGTAGAACAGAAAGAGAGGAGCTCCTCCAGGCTTTTCAAACACACACTGAACGACCCGTGGTACTGGTTTCACTTTACCACTGTGAGGCCTGCTGTCTCTCTCAACCTCATAAATTATATTAATGGCTTTTTGTTGTTGATGCCAGTTTAGAAATCCAGGATTAAACCACAAAATTAACAAAGGCCACGTGTTCAAGGCAGCACAGCTGCCACAGAACTGATGTAAGCCCAAATTAACTGTGTACATTTAATAAAGCAACTAACGGAACAAATATTCTCCTTTCCTCCCTCTCAGTGGTGGGATTAGACTTTTTTCCACCCCACGTTTCTTTCTAACACAGTTTTAAAGTGCAGCTTTTGCAGCCTGTTTAAGTCTCCTGAAGCTGACGGCCTGTCGGCCCCACAGGGCTCAAACAGAACACGGGTCACAGTTGTCGCCCTGCGGGGAGACGGAAGCCGAGCGGAGGGGTTAAAGTGTGTTAATGTGTGACTCTGCTGGCAGGTTTAGCTGCACACTCTGTGATGTAGGACACCCTCAGGTCAGCTGAAAACCATTATAATAAGCGGTTCCCAACCCCCGGGCCGCGGTCCAGTACCGGTCCGTGGGTCATTTGGTACCGGTCCGCACATAAAGAATAAATAACTTACATTATTTTGTTTTATTTATTATCTGAAACTGAACAATGTTTTATTTTGAAAAATTACCAGATTCTCTTCGTTACATCCGTGTATGGCTCACTATTGACGCATGTTTATTATTATATTTAGAAAATACCACCGTTTTCACGACGGTCATATCACGTTCTTTTGTTGTATTTTTCCGCCACACTTTAGAGGCCGGTCCCTGCAAATACTGTGAGACATTAAACCGGTCGGTGGCGCAAAAAAGGTTGGGGTACAGCTGATTATAAGAACCACCAAAAGACAGCCGGAGCACCAGGAAACACACAGAAACGTATTTAAATGTCTTCACCTTGTCTTTATTCTAATATTTCTGCCAGAAAAATTCACAAAGATGATTAACAGAACATTAAAAGCAAAAAAAAAGCCAAATAATAAAACAGCAGAAAGAAAAACACCTTAGCTTAAGTGAAAAGTTAACCTGCTTTAAGGAATGTGTCCTGTTGCTGTTTTGCATTGAAATAAAAGCAGACCGGTACGTTTACATGAGTGGCTCGATGTCTCCTGCTGCTGCTACGATGGGCTGCAGCCGCAGGAAACCTCAGACCTTCTTTAAGGTAAAAGCTCTAAAGCTCTTACAGAAAGGTTCCATCTGCGCGGAATATTTTGGGTTTTATGTAAGATCTGGACGGCCTTTTTTGGGGGCTTTTTCACATCTGGACAGTTTAACTGTCCGGGATGGACTGATTGAGTCTGGAGTTGGACAGATTTCACCTGTGCTGCAACTAGGAACTGAACCTGGGGTGATCAACCGCGGCTCCACGTTTGCTGCGTGGTTTCTACAGGAATCGCCTTCGCTTCTCTGTCCTCTCAAAACTTTCCGCTTTTTTCCTCCACTCACATCGTCTAATTTCTATCCTGTCAGTAGCTCCGCGGCAACACATGCGAGACAAAAGTAGCAACTAGCTTCCACGTCTTGAATGACAGATACTGGGTAAAAAAAAAAAAAATCCAAGCTCAAGGAGGAAAAGATGAAAAGGGCAGAGAACATGAAATAAGGGTTAATGCACTTCCGAAGCCGCAGTTCAGTTTTTAACCGTAGGGCCCAAATATGCAATACACAAAATGATTTAACAGGCCAAAAAAGCAATTAATGGAGCTTGACTTGCAAATGAAAAAGCCGGAGGGCTGAATATCGGGAAAGATAATTTTAGCTAATCAAATTAGCAGCAGCCAGTGGTCAGTGAACCTACAGCTTCTGGAGGCTGCTGCAGTTGTGGCTTGTTTATGTGGTCCCTCTGTGCGGGTGTGTGTGTGTGTGTGTGTGTCCTCTGTCCTGACACGCTTCAGCCCCCCCCTCCTGAAATCTATAGCTCTCTCTCTGCACTCCAGCATTTTTTTACTCCTGTTTTTTCACAACTGGCGAGTAAAAAAGGAGCGGCGAGGACGCGCAGCAGCATTAAAAATTCATCTCCTTGTTCAGTTTTCTTCCGTCTCGCGGTAGCATCCTAAACCCGCTGCCGATAACATCTGTCCGGAGGGCCCAGGGAGTCAGAGATAGCCTTGAAGGAACAACTTCCCTTCTCATTTTGCACACAAAAAAGCGATAATCAGACAAAAGTCATTTCTACGCTGGCGACATTGTTTGATCAGACCAAAACAAACTGCGTTTAAACCGCTGATGGTGTCCAGTGATCCTCAACTGGCTGAGATTAAGAGGACAGAATTGTTTAACCCCATTTAAACTGAACAAAGTCGACTATGAGGGATGGCGTTGGAACTTTCTATTTACTTTTTTATTTGAGAGCCGTGCTTTGGGTGATTTTCCAATTAACCTTTACAAGACACGCTTCATCCCAGACGCTGCCTCAAGAAGCCTTCAGATCAGCAGGCCGCAGCTCGCGCCGCTGTCGTGAGCGCAACTGGCCGACACAAACCCAGCTGTTTCCAAACCAGATCCAACCATCGCTTCCCATGAACTCTGACCTCTGGGGCTCAACAAAGGCATTTCGGTTTTAGTGCCGTTTAACACGACCACCGGTGGCTCGTAGGACCGCAGGAAACACTCCAGACCTGCTGGGTTCCAAATGTTTGACTGCCTGGGTTTTCCTGCAGCGTCCTGTTGTGATTGTCAAATCAACGGTGTAATCAGATTAATCACAGATACCAGATTAATCTAATCTAAATTAATCTAACCATATCGCTCCTCTCGGCTGCGCTGCAGTTCATATATTATATTATATTATATTATATTATATTATATTATATTATATTATATTATATTATATTATAATCACACACTCAGTCCTAAATGATAAAGCTGATCATACATTCTACTGATCTGGGCTTTTACAGTAACTGAAGAAAAGCGAAACCAATCCATCCCATCGACCCTCCCTGGATTATTCTCAAGGCACCCAGCCAAATTCCAAACTGCTAATATCAGTAGTGGATTTCTCTGCCTCTGCAGCTGACAGCTCATTCATTTAGCAGCTTCAGCACGTGTTTCTCCTCTTCTCACTATCCTCCTCCTCCTCCTCCTCCTCCTTCTTCTTCTTCTCTGTGTATGCTAGCAACAGGAAGTCCTTCTTGCATTTCTAAGTCAGACTCTGTAACTGACTGGTTTCATCCTGAGAATGCAGCCATGAGAGGAGCTCCTGATGAGGAGCCGCTTGGCTTTGATTCCTCCTGAATCAACGTGAACGTTGTCCACGGAGGAGGAGGAGGACCGATGCTCGGAGGGGGACGGACGCCTGTCCCTTCATCATGTGTGACCCCAGTTTCCAAGCTGACGCTCACACATGTAAACACTCGGCACTTTCTGCATGTTCACACTTTCCCCCTTTACAGAAACAAGAACAGCTTCTGTTCATGCTTTCTGGATTCAGAACCAGCAGAACACACACACACACACACACACACACACACACACACACATAAAATGGTTAAAACTCACCAAAAAACATGCTGCTGTCCTTTGCTGCTCAGGCTGGGGGCTGTGCTGAATGTCTTCTCTGCTGCCACACTGTGTGTGTCGGCTGTCATGTCGCACACACTCCTCAGCCGCGTGTGTGTGAGTGTGTGTGTGTGCATGTGTGCTTGTTCAGTCCAGCAAGCAGGCAGTCCGCACGCCAGCCTCTGCACACTGCTGCTGTCTGAAGACCTCTGGATCCGTCTCCCCTATCTCGTCCCCTCCCTTCCTGTTTAGATCTTCTCCTCTCTCTCTCTCTCTCTCTCTCTCTCTCTCTCTCCCTCTCTCTCTCCCTCTTTCTCTCTCTCTCTCCTGTGTCTTTTCCTCTTTCTACACAGGTGTATGCTCACATTTTTCTTCAACAGGCTCCTCCCACCAAACGTCTCAGCTTTTCTTGCTTCTCTCTCCTTTGTTGTTTCTCTTTCTTCTGCGATGACTTTGCTTCCCTGATTCTTTCTATCCATCCATCCATCCATCCCTCCAGTCGGGTCGTGGGGCCAGGCGCCTCTGCAGAGAAGCCCAGACTTTCTTCTTTACCACAACAAAGTCAACGCTGACTTTGCTAATGCTAAACAGACCCGCCCGTCAAACCCTCGCTCCATTCCTCCTCCTGAACATACTTCAACACTCCTTCAGTTGCGGAAGGATCTCACCCCCGACTCTGGTTGAGCACCACGGTGTCTGAGTTGGAGGTGCTGATTCCCATCCAGACACTCGGCTGCAAACTGGTCCAGTAGAGTTGCTTATTATCTTTGCTATGTTTGCATATTTGTTTCTCTCTCTCTCTCTCTCTCTCTCTGTTCTCTCTGTCCTGCCTCCCTCTTCTTCTCCTTTACCCTGCTGACCTTCAGCAGGATGGTTCCTCCTTGTGAGCCTGGTCCTGCTCAAGGTTTCTACCTGTTAAAAGGGAGTTTTTCCTGCCACTGTGCTCACCTGGGGGTTCTGGCTCTGGGTTTCTGCCTCTGTAAAGCACCTAGAGACCATTTTATTGTAAAAGGAGCTATAGAAATAAAACTGAACTGAACTAGAGTTGGAGACCATGGCCTGATGGAACCCTAACCCTGAAAAGCAGAGACGCTGAGGCCACCAAACTGGACCGTACCAACTGGACCGTACAAACTGGTCTGTACAAACTGGACCGTACCAACTGGACTGTACAAACTGGACCGTACCAACTGGACCGTACAAACTGGTCTGTACAAACTGGACCGTACCAACTGGACTGTACCAACTGGACCGTACAAACTGGTCTGTACAAACTGGACCGTACCAACTGGACCGTACCAACTGGACTGTACCAACTGGACCGTACCAACTGGACCATACAAACTGGTCTGTACAAACTGGACCGTACCAACTGGACCGTACAAACTGGACTGTACCAACTGGACCATACAAACTGGACCGTACAAACTGGACCGTACCAACTGGACCATACAAACTGGACTGTACAAACTGGACCGTACCAACTGGACCGTACATGGTCGCACACGTAGGCCTGCTGGGTGAACTTCCATGTGCTCTCCAGGACCCTAGAGGGTGTAAGGCTGGTCCACTGGTCCACTGTTCCACGGCCAGGACAAAAACCACATTCCTCCTCCTGAATCCGAGGTTCCGACAGACCCTCTTCTGCTTCTGCTGGGTCCATTTGGCCTGACCGTTGAGTTCTGAAGTGACCAGGCAGCTGAAACAGTTTACTGTGTTTACAGAGGAGCGGCTGAGCTGGCAGGAAACAAATTCTAAAGTAAACAGTCCCAGTTTCAGTCCAAACTGGAGAGAAGAAACAAATTAATGAAATACCGCACGAAGAATAACTAGAAACCCGGTAAAGGAGCCTGACAGGGGACTTTCAGAGGACTCAGAACCATCTGCTTCAGTGGTGGTTCTGGTCAGCAGATGAGCAGATAAATGGGGAGTAAAGAGGTTTATTGTAGACAAACGGGGGGATGGAAAGGTCTTAATGTGCCCCCAGAATCCAGTGTTCCACTACCCAAGAACACTGGTGGGTGGATGGGTGGGGGGGGCTGATAGAGCAGCCTTCCCGTCAGCTGGCCTGCAGAAGTTTGGCCTGTCTGAAGACCAGCGATGAGACGTCCGTAGTCTCTCAGTCTTTCTGGCTGGCTGGCTCTGTAGTGCTTGGTTTACATTTCTTTGCTCTTTTTCAGAAGCATTGTTCAAACCAAAAGGCCGAACTAAACGCTGAACCACCTGGAGTCTTAAAGGCTTCTGTTGCTCTCTCACATTCAGGTCTTCATCAAATCCTCAACATTTCAGTGCAATTTGAGCTGCAGTGGAATCATGAAGGGCTGCGATCATTTTCAAACTCCGGTGGCGTTCCTGAGCTAGGACCAAAAGAAGAGCAGAAAAGCCCTGGATGTTCCACAGGTCCCCCACAGGTCCCTTACAGGTCCCCCCAGGTCCACAGGTCCCCCACAGGTCCCCCCACAGGTCCTCCACAGGTTCACAGGTCCTCTACAGGTCCCCTACAGGTCCCCCCAGGTCCACAGGTCCCCCCACAGGTCCTCCACAGGTCCCCCACAGGTTCACAGGTCCTCTACAGGTCCCTTACAGGTCCCCCCAGGTCCACAGGTCCCCCACAGGTCCCCCCACAGGTCCCCCCACAGGTCCCCTACAAGTCCCCACAGGTCCCTTACAGGTCCCCCACAGGTCCCCCCACAGGTCCCCTACAAGTCCCCACAGGTCCCATACAGGTCCCCCCACAGGTCCTCCACAGGTCCCCCACAGGTCCCCACAGGTTCACAGGTCCCCCACATGTCCCCCCACAGGTCCTCCACAGGTCCCCCACAGGTTCACAGGTCCTCTACAGGTCCCCACAGGTCCACAGGTCTTCCACAGGTCCTCCACAGGTCCCCCACAGGCTCACAGGTCCTCTACAGGTCCCCTACAGGTCCCCACAGGTCCACAGGTCTTCCACAGGTCCCCACAGGTCCCCACAGGTCCACAGGTCCCCACAGGTCACCCACAGGTCCACCTCCAGGTATCCCAGAGGGTCAACATGATGTGGTCGCCAGGAAAATATAAATATTGGTGTAAAGTTCATCCTACATATATTTAATATTATTTTAATGAGCTGTTTCAACTGTTGATACCTATACTTTTAATACAAGATATTTGACTTATCTGACAGTATTATAGCAGACTTTAAGCAAAAAGGATTTTTCTATATTTGCTGACATATGGCACCAACAGCGCACACACACACACACACACACACACACACACACACACATCCTTGTGCTTTTATCTTTGTGCAGACTTTCATAGGTGTGTATTACCCAGCCCCCTAACCCTAACCATCCCATCTAACTGCATGAAATGTCCTCACTTTCCAAAAAATGTCCTCACTTTGCTAGTAAAATGCACATTTTGGAACTTAGCAAATACAAGAACACACTCACACACACACACTCACACACACACACTCACACACACACACTCATGCAGTGTTTTCCTGCTTCTGAAGGTCAGACAGGATTGAGCGATGCTGAGCTCCGGCTCACCAGTATTGATGGAGAAGAAAAACTTGATCAAAGTGATGTCTGCCTGAACACACACACACACACACACACACACACACACACACACAGAGCTGATGTCCTCTCTTAAATACATACTGGAGGATTTAAACCACAGAATGAGTACTTAAATCACAGATGAGCAGAGGAATACTGGTGCATGATGGCAGAGGGTTCTGATTCGCTGACACCCCCCACCCCCCCACATGGTCTCTGGAACCTTCTGTTTTCTCTTCAAAGTGATTAAGAAGATGAGGAGATAGAGACAGTGGCCTTGAAATGTCTGTTAATGTCAGTGGAAGGTGCGTGTGGGGGTGTGGAAGCTGACAGCGTGGACCCCCACCCTGCTGGAACTGCTGGGGCCACCGCCCCGATGGACCCAGACCAGTAAACAACAAAATAGCAACGTAACAGAAGAAGAAAGGCCGTGGGATTTAAGCCCGGCTTCTTTTCTGCTTGGGACGAGGGATGGGGGACATCCTCCACGATCACCAACCATGTTCTCACCGTCTGCCAAAGAAGGAAACCAGCCTGTAATGTTTCCAGGCTGATGCTTTTATTTTGTGTGTTTTTAGTACTGTTTCCTATGTTGCTGCTAGTCCGAGTTCCTGAGCCTTGTTTCCCTGCCGTTTCATCTGCGCTTCCCTGTGTGTTTCCCATCGTTTTTCTTCCTGTTCCCCGTGGTTGTCTCCTTGTGATTCTTGGGTTCTTGTTTATATTCCAAAGTAAGTTTATCCAAGTTAATCTAGTGTTTTGAGTTTGTTTTCATTTTGTAAGACTATCTCCTAGTGTATCCAGTGATTTTTAGCTGGTAGTTCTAGTCATTTTTTACTGCAACTGTTGGGACTTCTGCTTGTGGGTCTAGGCAAGGGGAGGGCAATCCTTTAGCCTGAAGGGCCACATTGGGTTGTAGATCTTGATGAAGGGGCCGGCCAGGTGGTGCCGGAACGTAACCCCCCAAAGGAGGATCAGAGGTTAGCTAAAAATCCTGCTAGATGGACTATTGACTGAGAAAATATGGTGAAGAGCCTGTAAACTGGTCCAACTAGAGATGGATGGACATGTTAGCATGCTAGCTGAAGGGGGGTCTGAACCTGACAACACCCTTCATTTGGCTTTTGGAGAAATGATTGTGAAGGCCGGGCTAAATAGTTCATGGGGCCACATGTGGCCCGCGGGCCTCAGTTTTAGTTTGCCCACCTCTGGTCTAGGCCCACAGCTTCCACAAACATCAAAGCTTTGAACTGTTGTCCTTTCATTATTCAGTTATTACATAGACAAGGATGCTTTTGGCTACACACCAGTGGGTAACAACCAATAACAGTAACTTGTTATAACATCAGAGGCCAAGTTTTAAAAGCTAATAACATCAAAGATCTGGTCCAGAACCACCGCTGAACCTACCGCTGCGTGTGTTCAGCAGCCAATGAGACGGTGCTCTTCATGTGCACATTTCTGAGGTGGGAGTGGCGCAGAGGATGCGGAATAAAGACAACTGAGAGGGCCTGTTATTAATTACCGTATGGCGATGGGTTGAATCATCTGAGCCTCAGAAAGAAGGCGGCTAAAAGAAGAAAATGAAAGTAAATCACTGCCGCAGTGAGAGGAGGCAGATGGAATGGCCAGAGATGGAATTAGCCACACAAAGACATCCAGAAACAATCTTTAGATGTGTGTGGATGATAAAGGAATCCACTTTTGATTTAATTCAATATGTATGTATACGTATTAGTTTTCGGTGATAAAAGACAACAGGGGCAGAATGGTTTCGCTAAGCTGCTGCCGTGGAAGCGCCGCGCCTTGACAAGCTTTAAGTCTTTTGCATGTGGGTCGGTGATTAGCAGCAAAACTTGTAATTAGAGCCAACATTTGTTGGAAACAGACTGACAAAGACGCCCAGATTGAACAGGTAGACACTCAGTTATCGCTGATGGAGGTTCGGTGTTTGCAGAATCCTTCTTACATTCTGGACGTGTAAAAGCACCAGCGTCACCGAAGGTGAAGTTTGAATCCAGTTGTTTTCCTCCTCAAACCGAAGCACAAAAGTTGCAAAAGCAGCAAAATATAGCGGATAAGCTCTAACGATATCCCCAGGCTAGCTTTGTGCTTACATGACCGTTGCTAACATGCTGACCTCAGAGTTCACCTGCCTCTGCCACTGTTCTGGAGCAAAAACCCCTAAAACATTGAGGAAGGATGACAAAACGCACGAGTCCAGCATAAAAATAATAAGCCTTTTCAAGCCTACAGCCAGCCCTTGGTCCATCTGGGCTTGAACTCTCCTCAAACACCAAACACGTGCACAACGTTAGCAGAGAACTCGGCGTCCAACCTGGTCCTGACGTAGATCTGTGGCTTAGAATCTCTCTCTCCGGTTTAGGGTCCTCGTGTGGCAGTTAGAAACCTTCAGCATGGAAAGGAGGAATTGCATTAGATTCTACATATCTAATACTTCTCCCTGAAGACGTCTGATCAGCAGCAGCTGTGTCGCTTAATTGCTCTTTTGGAAATCCATCTGGATCGTCTTCCTGCGGACAGAAAGAGCTTGTTCTCCTCTCACTGTTATTTTGGATCAAGGATGGACCTTTCTCTTCTGATTTCGTCAAAGCTGAGCCAAATGTGCGCTCTGTAGCGTAGCTTGGTGTAATTAAAACACAAACAAAACCAGGATCGTACATTTAAAAGGGACTTTGAGTGAAAATGCTGGTCAACTCGTCTCACTCCAGTTGCTCAAGCTTTCCTGTGTAGGAACCAGCAACCAGTGTTTCCTGATGATGAGGTTCAGGTCCAGAGGATCCAGACTGGTTCCTTCTCCACGAACAGGGTTTACTGGTTCTGAGGAAGCCTGAAGATGGAAAACATCCCAAGTCCCGTATGTTCTGCTTACTTCCAATGCAGCGAGATTCCAACTTCTCCAGACTTCAGCTCTTCCTACGATCCAGCAGGAGGAAAATATTCTACTTCTAAATAGTTTCTGGCGTCCTCGTTTGTCCCGATCGGCCTCGGGACAAAACCCCTTCTGTGGTCTGTGTTTGTTCCGTGTCTGAAGCGTCCTTCTAATCTCATTTAAACTGGAATGTTTAGAGTCTGAGTGGCTGCAGACAGGTGGGGGAGACCACTGTGAAAGGAACGTTGCTGGTGAACCAGTCGCAAACTGGGAACTGCTGCTGTGAATTCCTGAACCGGGACATGGGAAGCAGACGCTGACCTGGAACCAAATCCAACCAAAGATGTCAGACAGCGTTCGGGAGGTTAAATCCATCCTGTGTGTAGCTGCTGCCGCCAGTCGGAACCTTGCACAGCTCAGTCGGCCGGGTCAGTCATGGTGTGTTTTTAGTGTGCACGTTGCGTCTGATTAAACCGTAACTGAGCAGGAATAAGCTGCCAGAACCAGGAGGTTCCAGTCCTGAGCCGTCACGGTTCTTCCTTCCCGCCAAAAGAGCTAATCTGTGCAGCAACAGTCCTCCTGGTGCCTCCTCGTATGAGTGTATAAACACCGTGTTGGTGATCCGAACTCACCGGACTGAATTAGAACGTTTCCCCTCACCTGGGAGCCAAACCAGCTTCTCCAGCCCACTCCCAATGGCCGATCCACTGACCTCCAGATGGACGCTCCAAAGCAGGATGGGAAATGCATGGCTCGCAGTGACCCTGACAGCGAGGGGCTCCATCGCTCTCATGGCACAGCTGCTGGATTTATGAGGCCTTTAGTGGACTTCCTGTGATGAGGCGCACGTTGTGGCTGCTCGTCGTTAACCCAGCTGATGGTGGTAGAGACCCCGGCCAACAACCCACCAGATCGTGTCTTTTATTACACAGCGTTCCAGCTAAAGGCCCACAGGGAATATATTAACCGATATAAATGGAAAACTGACAGTGAAGCATTAAAAGTAGGCGGAGAACCAAAGTAGATCTCTCTGTGGTTGGTCCGAGACGCCGCAAAACCTTCACGATTTATTCATGAGGCGTCACGTCTCTGCGTCCCCTGCTTTCCGTCAGTGGTACAGTCATTTGGAATTGTTGCTTTTAAAAAGCAATAAAAGATGGAAACAGAAAGAAACAGCTGAGCAACGTTTTCAGAAGAAACGCGTAACCAGCCCGGGTGGATGCTTTTATTTTGTGTGTTTTGAGTTCCCTTTCCTGTGTTTGCTGCTAGTTTTACTTCTTGTGTTTTGGACTAATTGTGAACACCTGAACTAATCAGTGGCTTTGTTTAAGGCTGGGTTCCTCAGGTTGCCCTTGCTGGATCGTTGGTCTTCTTTCTTCATAGCTTTTTTTCCTTGTGGAATTTGTGTTTTTTTTTTTTGTTTATTTTAACCTAGCTAATCTAGCGCTTCTAGTTCGTGTTTTTGGAAGTCTGTTTCCTAGCACGGCTAGTGATTTTTGCTTTGATTTTTGGACGATAAAGACTGTTGAGACTTGGCTTCTGCTTATGGGTCCAGCCTCTGTTCCACTCCCAACAAAATGGGTATAAACCAGAGTTTATGATCATATTAACTGTAGTTTATCATGATGTTGTTAAGGAGGTTTTTGGATCTGGGCTGATGGTGGTGGGCTTTCCTTTTAAAGACAACGTGAAGGAAGTTCTGAAATATCAACAGGGACCATTTTAGGAGCAGCTGATCTCAGACCAGCTGATCTCAGCCAGTCAGGTTTTGTAAACCACACCCTTATTTCTAATTTACCTCCGAAACTTGAGAAATCCGGAATTGTTGTTACCGATGTACATTTTTATGGACCCTGAGTCAGACTTTTCCTGCTGGGACATAATAAAACCATCACATCTGAGCGACTGAAATGAACAAACGTCTTGACGACGGCTTCATTAAACAGCCTTTCCTGTCCTGTCCTGAACGACAGCGCCTGGACATCATCAGTTTTACCGCCTGTGAGCCTGCAGCCGTGCAGGAGGCTCCAGGAATGATTTTTAATAGAAAAACGCATAAATCACATGAAACAACAACAGTCAATACATTTGTTTAAAAAACACAAAAAAGAACACTGAGAAAACTAGAACGGGATCCGAACTTTCACTTGCTTTATTACTCTTCATTTTTTGTCGTTTTCCCACAAAAGTCTGAGACCAAAGTGTCTTTTGGCTGGACGTTAACCCCGCAAACATCCAGTGAAGCGATAAACAAACTGGGAGACGTCAGCCAGTTTGGTCCCAACTGGAGCCCATGGGCGTAAACACACGCCCAGTCTGAGATGTTTGTCATGAAAGCAGATGTCTGGAGCACATGTGGCTCTCCACCATCCCCTCATTTACGCCCTGGCACGGTCTCTAAGCAGTGCACCACCTGCAGGGCGGCTGGAAAGCGGGACGCTGGCGTGCTGAGGTTCAACCTCTTCTGGTCACGGGATGAACGCGTCACACTCGTGTCGCGCACAGAGGCTGCAGGGCTCCGATCGCGCGCGTGACTGACGAACTGGGAAGACTGGTGCGGGGCCGTGATTCCCACATTAAGGGGTGAAATCTTTCCTTCTGATGTTTAAGGTCACGCGTTAGCTAAACGACTGATCAGCCAGATCTTCTCCACGGCCATAGTCCTGCTGGTTTCACGCTCCTGCTCTGGTTCTGCTAAGAAGGGCAGCACGCTAGCGTTGCGCCAAAACTCATCTGTGTGGTGCCTGATCTGTTTGCAATTATCCGTTTGAAGAAGAAAGGGATGGAGAAAAGGGAGGGGCAAGGCGCATGTATGACGCCTGCTTGGTCATGTGACTGATTGTTTTCAGCTTGGGTGGTGTCGGGTTTCACAATAAAAGCCCGCGAGCTGCTGCCTCGCCTCCACCAGCAGTGACCTCCCGCCAGTTTTCTCATCAGTCATGATGCGAAACACATGGTGGGGAAATGTTGGGAAAGCAGATTTGTTCCCACAGGCCGGGTGGAGGCAGCCGTCGCAAGCTGCCGGTGATCCCTCAGATTTGGGCCGGAGCTCATCCGGAGCCCGGTTCGAGCAGCAGCTTCTCACGTGCGTCACGCTCCGTGGGGATGACTCAGTTTCAGTCCTTAATCCTTAAGAGCAAAATTGGCAGCGCCAGACGTAAACAAAGAGTGACGACGCCGTAAACGTTAAACACGAGCCCTCCGTTCACGATAGCTGGCGGAGAGCGAGCCGCCAGGGCCGCGGATGGTGGCTGAACCAGAAACAGGTGTGTTTATCTGGGATTACCGTCAGCAGCAGCAGGTCTCCCGTGTGTGTGGATGTGAGGCGTCACAGGTGAGGTTTGTGGCTAGACGCAAACATCAGGTGGGCTAGTTTCACTTGTGTTTGGAGCAACTGTGAACCTGAACCTGAACTCAATCGGGCTTGTGGATTTTCGTTTTTTTGTCCTTCCGACCTCAGTCAGGGCTGCTAGATTACCTCCTGCCCCAGTTTATATTTGTATTTTATTATATTTTACTCATATTTCTATTTGTACACTTGTTTTTACTGGTGTTTTTATTATATTAGCTGTCTTTTATTGCATTTTCTATCTTTGTTTAAGCACTTTGTGACCTTGGCCTGACAAAAGTGCTATCCAAGTAAAACTGACTTACTGAAGAAGTTAAACCTGGTTAATTTAGCTTTAGTTTTCTTAGTTTGTTGTGGGTCCGGACCGCTCTGCTCCTCGCCGTTTCCAGGACGTTTAGCTGCAGCAGCTTCTGGCGAAACGATAGCGAAGGCACATTTACACGCAAACGCGAGTCTAATTGCATCGCAGCGCTTACATCATACACCGTGATATTTTCTATGTGTGGTTTTATTCTTTACTTCTAACGTTGCTGGGCTGGACTGATGAGAGTGAGGCCATTCTTTTCTTTTAAAGATTCTCGTGTTTGGCTTCTTTTTCTGTCTAAATGCTGCAGAATCGTTGTGAATCGGTTGAGAAGGTTTCACACATTTTTTTTTTTTTCTGTTTTTCTTATTCTGCAGTAACAGTTCAGGTGGATGAAACTGACTGAAGGGAGGGTGGAGAACAGGCTGGTTCATCATCCAGCGGGTCCAGGCGGCTCCGGTGATTCTCTCTTACACCCGTCTCCTGTCAGAGCCCATCAGACGCCTGTCAGTCACGGCTGGCGTCGTGACAGCTGATTAATGAGGCGTCATGAGCTGCACGTCACGGCTCACGCGGGCCTTTTCACCACCGCTGCATCCGCCGCCGCTCAGGGGACAGACGACGCCTGAATCTGCCTCCGACACCCCTCAAGGTCAAGGTCAAAAAACATATTTACCACAGCAGCTGGAGGGTGGTGGGATGTGGGAGGAGGAGGAGGAGAAGGGTCAGGTGGCGGTGGGGGGAGCAGCAGCAGCTCAGCATTCATCAGAAGCATCCACAGTATCACCCACTGGACATCAGGGCTGTGTGTGTGTGTCATTCTACTAGCAAAGTGAGGACATGTTTGGTAGCTGAGGACATTTTGGCAACCTTGAAGTCCTTCGCTGAGTCCTGATGTGTCTTCACACACACTCCAACAAACATCACAAATATTTGAGTGCACACACTTAAGAGCAGAGTTAATGATACACATCTAAGATGTGTTTAGATAGTAGATCTTTCCGAATGGTGGTAACTTTGATTAAACTGCATCCTCGAGTCAAGCCCAAAAGCCGGAGAGCATCCTGGATTCCTCTCCGTAAGCGTTGAAAAGCGTCGTGACTCATCCAGCGCTGACAGATTGATCCGTTCTCTAAAACATTACGCACCAGCTCATCATTTAGCATGTTTACGAGCCACACGTTCGCCAGGAAGCTTTTACTGTCCTTATCCCTAAGTTACCCTGGCTGCAGGCCGAAGCCTTACCCCCGTCCGTGTTTCTGTGGCTGTCCCAGAAGCTTCTAAACCGGGTGGTCAGCCCAGTCCTACCAGGGCCTTGATCCAGCCAGGTTTTCTGACCTACCAGGAATACAGCCGGTCCATCCTGGGATGGAAAAAGCTGTTGCCCATGTGGTAGGAAGGAAAACCCGGCCGGATCATGGCCCTCGGCGGACTGGGCTGACCACCCCTGGTCTAAATAATATTAGTAATAATAATAATAATAAACCAGCAGAGTGAAAGGTTCTTTTGGGCCTTGATTCTTCGGTAGTTTGGGACGTTTACAACTCTGAATGGAAAATTCTCATCAGCCTTGTTTGGAACCACATCCCACATGAGATCTGAAGCATGGTGGAGATTTAGACTAATCCCAGCAGCACCGAAGAAACCCGATCAGCCACAGACAAATGTTCCGCGCGGGGTTTGAAGCACCCCGATAACGTTCTGATCGGCCCATTTCTGACAGCTCTGCTGATTGCAGCTCCACTCGTTGGCAGATTTTCTTTCCCATGCAGCACTTTGGTGTGATGGAATGCAGGTCCTGATGAACTGGAACGCCTTCAACGCCTCTATCTGTAGCAGCAGGACACGCAGCTTCGGCCTGATGCTGTCCTGCAGCGTCCTGCTTCTTCTCAGGCATTTTACAGCCGAGGGAGGATGGATTCAACCCGCCAGAGGAAGGACAAACAGATACAAGACGCGGTTAGAATCGATGGTCTCAGATCTGCCTGATGCTCAGCAAATGACTGCTGGAATCTTTCCGTTAGTCTGAGGGCTTAATGAGACGGACAAGATGGAGGAAATAAATGTGAAAAATGAGTGATTTCTGTCCAACTTTCATTCTGGACCATCACCCAAAAACAACTGAGAAAAAATACTATATATATATATATATATATATATATATATATATATATATGTACACAGTTCTACTTAGAAAATTAATTCTAATTGGAAAATTAGAATATTGTGTAAAAGTTGGTTTTTATTCTTTTATTCAGGCAATCCAACATAAAAGGTTGGACTCATTACAGAGGCCTGACATTTTTGTATTTCAAATTCTTTTTTTTGTTATTGATTTCAAGCAGTATTCTAATTTTCAGTTTTTGAATTTGAGGTTTTCTGAAGCTGCAAGTCCTAATCAGCAAAATCAAAACAAATCAAAGCTTGAAATATATTGATTTTCTTACTATTTCTCTCTATAATATGTACATTCCGCCTTTAAAGTTACAGAAATGCAGGCACTTTTTGAGGTTATTCTCATTTTCTGAGTAGTTCTGTGTACACACTAAAAGAGGTGTTATGACCCTCAACGTTACATCTGTTTCTTTGACGTTTGATCGTGAACCTTTTGTTTTTGCCTGTCATGTCCTGCCGACCAAGCGGAGGTTTTTGTTTGGGGACATACTTTCCTGAGCGTTGCTCTGCGCCCTTGTTTGCTCCCTTGTGCTAGTACGTCGTCCCTGATCTCCTCTTTCCGTTGCGGGTTTGGGTAATAACGTTTGGTGTGACAGGTCTAATCGCTGCCCTGGACAGCTGACACACACCCGGTCGTAACAAGAGGAATATTTATCCAGTGTCTTGAAATGCCTGAACCTTGCAGAAGCTGCTCCGTTTCTCTCCAGAAGATCCGCTGCTGACCGACTGGCTCTCGCATCCACACAGATTTAACTTCAAGCTCATCAAGTCTCTGTTCAGTTCAGTTTTATTGAAGTTAAAGTTATGTCAAGACACGTTCAAAAAAAAGAGAAACCGCTCCCAGGGCCAAGCTCCACACTGAGTGGAGGCAGCAGTGGCGAGGAAAAACTCCCCTTTAACAGGCAGAAACCTCGAGCAGAACCAGACTCAGCCGCCTGAGGGAGGGGAGGAGAGGCGAGACGGGGAGGATGGAGAGCAGCAGAACTTTGCTGTTCCCCTCCCACGTCTTGGTGGGGGGCTGGTGCTCCCTTCATAGCTGGACAGGATGGACTGATGTTCTGTCACCAGACAGCACGAAGTCAGCTCAGCTCCTCTCCCTCCTGCAGAGATCAGTTTCTGTTAAAGCTCAACATAAACAAATGTCCCAGCATTACCCAGTAGATGTTACACGTATGACCCCGATGTGGTTCTCTCATCTACACCACAAGGACTGTCTGTCCTTTGATGCTTAAAAATCCAATTTCCAGACACAATTGCACAGCTGAAAACCTGTGTGTGTGTGTGTGTGTGTGTGTGTGTGTGTGTGTGTGTGTGTGTGTGTGTGTGTGTGTGTGTGTGGTCGAGGGGCTGATGAAACTGCACATACTAGGTGCAATGTGACAGGTGGGATTTGGGAGTGGGGGAAGGAAGGAGGGAGATGGGTGGTGTTCATTACATGCACCGGTGCGCTCACACACACACACACACACACACACACACACACACACAGAGGGTGGCATGAAAGCCTCGCCACCCCTGCTGCCACCCCAGTCGGCAGCAAAATTAAAAGAAGTTCCAGCCAATTTGACATTTGACGAGCGCGAATCTCCAACGTCCGACTGCAGTGAAGGCAGCACCAGGTGACGCCAGAGCGGCAAAAGTCTGATTTGTTCGCGAATCGAGGGAAGGAGAGAAGAGAGGAAAGAGGTGAAAACCGATTAGCTGTGATGGTGTAGCTGCAGTGCTGATTTTGAGATGATGCAAATCAGGTTGAAGAGCGTTATTTGGCTAACTGCACATGTGGGAGAAGTCGGATACAAACGCTAACAGGAAAACAATGTGAAGGCATTTGGTTTGAAAAAAGAATTGAAGAGGATTTCATCAAAGAGAAAGGTGAGGGAAATGGAAAGTGAACATCTGAGCAAGGTGGACAGAGAGAGAGAGAGAGAGAGAGAGAGAGAGAGAGAGAGAGAAGGGCAACGGAAACGTGACAGAGGTAGAACACAAGGCCAAGGCGAGCAGGGACGGGGGGAGGTGGACACAGCGCTGGAGATGTGGAGGAGGGAGAGCATCGCCTAGATGAGGAGGGAGAAAGCGACAGACAGGATGAGGTCCAGGGCTCAGACGGTGAAAGAACGCCCGAGCCGCCATCAAGGACCGCCAGGCGAGCTGGTCCACAGCGTGGAGAGTCTCATACACACACACACACACACAGAGCCCAGCTCAGACCCTGCGCTCCCCACCTCAGAGTGTCCTTGACAGGGATGCAGAACCCTGAAATGCTCCCCACGTTTGCCAGCCTGAAGTGGTTGAACGCAGAGTTTTGTCAGGATTTACGCTAAAACCAGAGAAAACCAGGAACTTCATCCCTTTGCTTCAGCACATCTTGATGTTTTATGCAAAGCAAAGATGTGTAAAGCGTGACATGTTTAGATCAGGAGCTGCTGTAAAATGTGTTTGAGTCATGTGATGGTCACGTGTTTTAAAACCCTTTGATGTCCTTCGCTGTCGTGAATCCGTCACAGCGAAGCCGAGAGTGGATGTGAAAGGAACATTTTATCATATTTGTTTCTCTCTCTCTCTCTCTTATTCTCTGTCCTGTCTCCCTCTTCTTCTTCTTCTCCTCCTCTACCCAGCAGGAGGGTCCTGCTCCAGGTTTCTTCCTGTTAAAAGGGACTTTTTCCTGCCACTGTGCTTACCTGGGGGTCCCGGCTCTGGGTTTCTGCCTATGTAAAGCACCTAGAAATAACTTTTATTGTAAAAGTCGCTCTACAAATAAAAGTGGATTAAACTGAATGATAGGCCTCCATCCCCGACTGTCTCCAGCCTCATTTAAACAGCTTTTCCTGACAGATTACCGGCTGCGCCTCAGTGACCCAGCAGCCCACCTGGCGCAGGAACGCGTGGCTGTTCCGGACACGTCATTAATTACCGCCCCTCCATCGATACCTAATTATTTTGGCCGTGTGGCTGAGCGGAAGCCAGATGAGCCTCTTTCTAGGACTCACGGACGGAGCCGACCAGCAGCTCCAGCTAACAAACGCTAACTACTTAGCAAACATAACCTGGCTAACCTACAGGTTTCACACTTGCTCCTTTGTTAAGAGAAACACAGCGTATACTGGGGCCGTACTAAACTGGTCCAGGCAGAGGCCCACTGGTTGCTCCGTTGCACTTGGTGCCACATTGATTTTCCTCAACACCGTGAAACCAGCGATCGCTTTATCAAAATAAATACGACGCCAAGTGCAACGGAGCAAAGTGATGGAAGAGCTACTGGAAAATGTGTGGTGTGTGGCATCCATGTGTGTAATTGGTCAATTTATAAATATCTAGAGAGAGAGAGAGAGAGAGAGAGAGAGAGAGAGATTACTGGGAAGGATGGAAACAGTGGGGGCAATTTAGTACCTGAGGGAAAAGTGTAAAGTTGTTGAGAAGACGCGTTAGAGCGTGAAGGGATTGACCTGGTGTTTACGAGAAGAAAGGATGTAGTGGAGGAACTGGGACACCTGGAACCAGCGCCAGTGGAAAGTGTGAGGCTACTGGCCGGGAATGATGGTGCACTTCAGGACGAACTTCTGGAGTACGGACGTGGACGTGGTTGATTCAAACGGATGGTTCCTACTTTGGCTGACAGCCGGTTAGAAGGACAGCAGAGGATTTCCAGTTCAGTCTGGTTCAGTCCCATTTTGGATCTTTTATTGTCATTAAAAAAGCCGAGCGTGAAAAATGTGGCGATGTCGTACACAAGGGGGCGCTGTTGTAGCAGTTGTCAACAAACCTAATAATTTTGTCCAGCTGGAATCTAAATGCGTCTTTGTGTAGTAATATATTTTTGTTTTATATTAGAATGCCTCGAAATATGAATTTCAGCATTAAATAATGATTGACTGAGAAGGTGGTGTAGGACAGGGCTTTTCTTTCTGGAACATGCTGCGATGGGCTGGAGTTTGGAGAGCGGCTCACCGACTGATTGGACTTTTGCCTGTGCGACGGCTCATTTTCTTGGGAGACCTGAACTGTTTTGGTCAACAAACAAACAACGGAAGGATGTGAAGGGCAGGACAAACAATGGGACAGGGACGGGGAGGACAAACAGAACAGAAGATGGAAAACAGAACAACCGCAGAAACCACGGGTCAACTTACGAACGACATGGTTCCATCTTTCACACTCATCTTGGAGAAAATGGAGACTTAATCATATAAAATCAGTGTTTATTCATGGAGGTCAACACTGCTTTCTTTTTATATGAAATTCAAGTGTTCTCTAAGATGCATTCACCAGCGGCTGTTTTAAAAAAGAAAAAGTGTATTAAATGTAATCTGCAGGTGTTAGCGTTCAGATCGCTTTTCTCTTTTTCTGTTGATTGTTTTTTTCCCCTGGTGTCCAATTTTAGCTTCATCTAAATTTGTTTCTGAAATGATTTATGATTCTGGAAGTAAAAAAAAAAAAGCTCTGTCATTTTCAGAGGAATTTACCGCCAGATCAAACACGCAACTGCGACAAATGCACCATTAAATCTCGACTAATAAGGGGAGAGAGAGAGATTGAGATCATTGTTGCATCTGCTTCCAGCATGGCTGAATTGTCTTTCTTGCTTTTTTTAAACAGATCTTCTTTGGTATAACGGTGCACAAAGGCCAAACACAGACGACCTCACATATTTCCCAAACAAGAAAGCGTCGGGAGGACTGGAAGTCAGCTGGTGCGCATCTACGGCTGATTTAGCACCGGGCTGCCTGTTTCGACCACGTTTTCAACTCTCACCGGGGCGGAACTCATCAGTCGCTCCCTGCTGCTCTTTTCGTGCTCGCTGCAGCCGAGGGAATCCAGTCGTGAAGTAAATGACCGGTGGAGGAGAAGAGGGAGGAGAGAATGTGAGGGTTTAAACAGGACAGAGGGTCACGTGACCTGTAGCTCCGACAGTTGACCTGGGAGGGTTGAGGCTACGCTGGTGTGACTGGGAGGCATCTCCCGATCAACAGGCGACCGGACCAGCTCGTCTTTACTGACCTTTCATCCTTCTGAGGGGCTCCACTTTCCGGTACTGGAGCTTGGTGGGAAAACTGAGGCCCGGGGGCCACATGTGGCCCGATGAACTTTTTAATCCGGCCCGCAGAGCCTTCACAATCATTTCTGCAAAAGCCAAATGAAGAGGGTTGTCAGCTTGATTGGTTAGAACAAGGTTCAGACCCCCCCTTCAGCTAGCATGCTAACATGTCCTCTCAAGTGGGGCCAAACATCAAGGTGGGGCCAAACATCATCTGGAGCTTCCTCATCCATCTCTAGCTGGACCAGTTTACAGGCTCTTCTAAGTATTTTCTCAGTCAATAGTCCATCTAGCAGGATTTTAGCTAACCTCTGATCCTCATGTGGGGGGTTAGTTTCCTGCACCGCCTGGCCAAATGAAGAGGGTTGTCAGCTTGATTGGTTAGAAAAAGGTTCAGACCCCCCCTTCAGCTAGCATGCTAACATGTTCTCTCAAGAAGGTGGGGCCAAACATCATTTGGAGCTTCATCAGCCGTCTCTAGCTGGACGCCAATGTGTGATATTCATTCTAACAATAGTCATCAGAATAATTTATGATTGTTCTTCTTACTGCAGTAACATTGGCTCAGATAGTCGACAGATATTATTTATAACGATGTGACGAAGAGCAGAAGATAGAACCGAAAAGAGGCATAAGTAGCCCGAGAGATGTTTGTGGGTTTGGGGGGGAGCATTTTGGGCGTTTGACTTGGTGAAAAATACAGGTTGTCACGACGTTGTCAAGCTCGACAGTGATGAGTGACAGCTGAAGGCTGGTCACGGTCCGGAGCCTCCGAGTCTCACAGAGAAGGAGCGGGTGAGAAGGGCTCCAGATCCGGCCACAAGCCCAGCTCCCAGCCTGTGTCAGCTCATCGAAGCTTCCATATCTGGACGCGTTCCCTCCGTATTTCCAAGCAAAAAAAAACAAACAAAAAAAACCCTTCCTCAGGGTTTTCCTGAACGTTGCCGTGTTTATTTTAAGTTGCAGAAACAGATTGTTGGCTCTCCCTCTCTCCTGAAGCAGACGTGTGGAATAAAGAACGCATAATTGTATGTAAACTCTAACAGGGTTTTCATCCGTCACACGTCACTCCACAGGTCAGCTATTGTCACGGAGACGACCTCAGCGTTCAGAGATGACATCTGGGAGCGATAATCAAAAGTATCCACGTCAAATTATTGAAAAAAGGCCTCAACGGCTCCTGGGATCTTGTTGAGAATAGGCAGGAAAAGTGAGGACAGTGAGAAGCATCTGGTAGAGATTAAAGCAATTCTGCAGGTGAGAAAGAAGAGAGGACAGAAAAATGGAAAAGCCTGAAACGCAAAAGAACTCTCCCTAATAAAAGATGAACACACACGCTGAGGAGACGAGATGGAAAACACGTGGAACATAAAGTTAAACAGCAACAACACAGCCAGCATCAGCTCATTAAGCATCCTGTCAACACGCAGCAGCTCCGGCCTCAGCAGCAGAAAAAAGCTGAAAACGACACAAAACCAGGCTTGTCTCAGCCACCTGCAGGATTTATTGAAACCTCATATGTCTGTGCACGTATCTGGGGTGTGTGGGTGTGCGTAGGGATGTGCACCTGTGCGTGCTGGTCAAGCACCGGGTGTACTGGGTCGAGAGGCTGGACCCGAACGCATCGCTCCCCCGTCCCAGAAGCAGCACCAGGCCTCTGGGGTCAGCTACCTGTCCTCCATGCTGTGGGCGCGCCGTGCACACACCTGACCCCCACCCACCCCCCCACACAGAAGCATGTAAAACAGCCGCAGGAACGTGTGCGTTTAAGCATCACGCCGTTATTTCAGGGTCATTTTAAGTCTCTTGTTCCTTGTGTTTGGCAGGAGGTTCTGAGTTTTCCAGCGGCCGACTGCCTGATTAATACATTCCAGCAGAGGTTTGGTGTCCTCACTTGCTGATGAAACGGTTTTCCTTTGGAGCTGTCTAAAAAAAAAAGCAGAGGATGATTAGCTGAGGTGCAAACAGCCGATGAAACGAAGCCTTTTCCAGATCGAAACGTGCTGCTGGGGACAGAGAGCGTTTGTGCTGTGCCGCAGCAGTTTGACTCAGTCTTATACCCACCCTTTCCAACAGCCGATGCTGTTTTCTCTCAGCAGAAAAGCCTGAGCTGTCAGAAGCAGAGCAGAGGATTTAGATTTACTTCTCTGCAGCGAGGAGCTTGTTTTTTTTTTTTTTTTTTTTTCATCTGCAGGATTATCTCAGAGCTCAAATGTGTGAGGCTTGCAGAGACTTTTGCCTTTTAGGGAGAAAAGAAAGATTCTACACAGTGAGATCCACCACTGACTTGTTGGAGTTCAAAGGAACAAAGTAACAAATGAATCCAACATCCCTTCAACGCCTGACGGAGAGGCTGTTGAATTACATCGTTATAGTCGATATGCGCGTGAACACGGCAAAGGAAGAAGAAAAACGTGCTTTTTTGGGGTTGAAAGACAAAACTGTATAGGGAATAGGAAGGGTAATTTGCAGCGTGACTTCTCAGCCAGTTAATTTAGTTAGATTTTAATTTCTAATCATCCAGGTTTTCTCTGACCTGGTGGGTCTAAAGCAACTTGGTGCCCCCTGGTGGTAAACAAGGGTATAGCACCACAGCCATATTCTTAGAAAGTGCTTTTAAAGTGGAAATAGTGGTGTTGTTGTTGGTCTTTATGCTCTGATTGGTGCATAAATGTCTGCATTTTTAAGTTATAGTAACAAACAAGAGTAGAAACAAGAGTCAAGGACTGAGAGGAGAGCCCGGACCTGGAGGTGAAAAGGGTCAGTGCTGAGTTTGATGCTGGAAACTGAGGGCGTGATGTTCGGTGTTGTTAGCGGTGATAACTCACCGGTGGGGTGAGGAAGGAGTGTGGGACAGAGGTGAAGCTGGAGGGGGCACAGCTGAAGACGCTGAGGTTCTTTTTGGGAGGAACCACGGTGGAGAGGTGTTTGGTCAGATGTTGGGAGGTGAACCAGACTGAGATGGTTCTGGAAGTGGCCCAGAGGAAGATCTGAGACTGTAGCGTGAGAGAAGAGGATGCAGAGGATGTCATCCCTCCATCCTCCGCATCCTGAAAGGAAGAGCTGGGAGTTGAAGATGACGGCGGCGCTTTACGTCGCTTAAAGGGTTCAACTTGGACCGCAGCGCTGGACCTTCACCAGGAAGTCCCCAGAATGAGTGAAAGATGGAGAAGAAACATCTGGTACAGGTTCGCTTCCTTTAGCTGGCAGCTCTTTTTACCGTATGTTTACCTACACACTCTTTAGCTCAGCTCTAGTGTTCAGCGTCTCCCTCGTCCTGTTTCCTGCTGTCTGACGTCTTCAGCCATCTGATGGCCCCCACACCTCCTTCTCGCTCTCCTCCTGTCTCGGAAGCTGCTCACTCCTTCTTGTCTGTGTCCAGCTATTGTCTTTTCTTCTTGCCTCGCTTGTCCTGCCTTTCACCTCCCAGAGTTCAGTCTGCGTCCTCCTACTTTCACTTCCATCTTTGGCGTGTTTCAGATTGAACTTTGAACTTTGTGGGTTTTGTAGTTTGACGCGGTGAGTCGGTCAGTATCGATCTGTTCCACAAAACATCAAATAAGTGGAGAAAAAAAAGGAGAAAGAGCAAACACGAAGGTCGAGGCAGCACAGTGACCTGATGGGCTTCAGCAGCAGGAAGCGGTGAACGGAAGAGAGGTCCTACGGCGCCCCCTGCTGGTCAGAGTGTGCAGGTTCTTTGACGTTTGAAACAAAAGGTTTTACAACTATGTCATCGATGAGCACAGAAAACGGTTTAGTCCCTGCGTGCTCAAGGGTTTCTGAGTGAAAACCTGCTGTCTAATTCAAACGATTTCATAGTTTCGGACAATGAAAACCAGGGAAAAGAAAAGAAGTGCATCCATTTTATGTCTTTCGCAGACCGTGACCCCTGCTGTCACGTCGCTGCGCTGTGATGGACTTTGCATTGGCCACGCGCAGCAGCAAACTCTCTTTACTCCTTTCTGAAAACATCCGCGTTGCTCGGCTGCAGAAATCAGATTTGTATGGATTCCATATTCTAATTTCCTGTTTCTGTCCGCTTTGCAGCAACAAGAGTCGGGCTCGGGACTCGGGGCCTCCTGCTTCTGGGCTGGAGCTGGGCTGACCTAGCAGCTCGCTAACACCAAGGACCAGGTTTTGGATTGTTCCAGGGTTAAACTCTGTCCACGGGATTTACATCACAAAAACCTCCCCAGCGGCAGCAGGCGCGACCCAGGCACGCACACACACACACACACACACACACACACACACACACATTCACAGTCCCAGGCCTTCTCCTCCTTCAGTGACACTGACCGTGCTCCTTTTTTATGCTGATTTAATGTGTGAGGAGGATAATCCCAAACTCTTTTATTGGCAGGAGGGCAGTGTGTTGTGCACTGTGACTAGATGTGACCTGACACCACGCTTGAAACACAACAATACTGCAGCGTTTCTATGGCAGCAGCTACACTTTAGTTGATCTATTTGAACGTGAAACGACCCTCTAATGGCCCAAACCTGACATCTCGCTGAAGGTTCAGTAAGTGGACGCTGATCACTGACCTCCCGCTTGATTAAGGACGCAGTTTTCTTTAGACCAGGGCTGGGCAGTTATTTAGCCTGAAGGGCCACGTTGGGTTGTAGATCTTGCTGAAGGGGCCGGCCAGGTGGTGCAGGAAACTAACCCCCCACATGAGGATCAGAGGTTAGCTAAAATCCTGCTAGATGGACTATTGACAGAGAAAATACTTAGAAGAGCCTGTAAACTGGTCCAGCTAGAGATGGATGAGGAAGCTCCAGATGATGTTTGGCCCCACCTTGATGTTTGGCCCCACTTGAGAGGACATGTTAGCATGCTAGCTGAAGGGGGGGGTCTGAACCTTTTTCTAACCAATCAAGCTGACAACCCTCTTCATTTGGCTTTTGGAGAAATGATTGTGAAGTCTCTGAGGGCCGGATTAAATAGCTTACTGGACCACATGTGGCCCCCGGGCCTCAGTTTGTCCACCTCTGTTTTAGATGGTGGAACGTTATAAAGCCGACCTATCAAACAAGCAGCTCTTCAAACATTCAACAGTGAGGTAAAAGCGACACTCTGCCGCATGCACGAAGAGAAAAGCACCGAGCTGTAACAAACACCCAGTAGGTCAGAGGGTCACCCAGTCTTCCCCTGTCCATTCAAGGTCAGACTTCCATCTGCAGGTATAAGGTCTTCTCCTGCAAACATTTACATTTCTAATCTAATGTGAGGAATTTCTGAGTTCCACAAAAACGCTGATGTTGAAAACCTCACAGCGCAGGGCCCAGGAGATACCGACCAGAGCTCAAGGGAAGAAGGGACAGCTTTTCTATCCTGTACCTCCCTGGAGGATAAGGAAAAACGTAGGAGAATCTTCCAGAAACGGCATTCCACTAAACCCTCCAACACACTCAGACAACTGATACACCCGAAGGACCATAGACACACAACCCTCTTCATTTGGCTTTTGAAGAAATTAGCGTGAAGGCCGGATTAAATAGTTCATCGAGCCACTTGTGGCCCCCGGGCCTCAGTTTGCCCACCTCTGCTTTAGAAGATCGTTTACTGTCACACAAGCTTGTTTGGGGGCCAGAATCAGATTCTATGTGATTCAGCGCAGGTCGCGGGAAAGGGAGACTTCCACCTTGTTTGTAGTAGTTTTATGGAGTCCTACATGACGACTGTTTTGAATGACGCTTCTCATAAACGTTCATCTCATTTAATGCTGGTATTTATGATTGTTTGAGTTTGCCCGCTGACTCCTTCACCGTTATAAGCGGATCTTTACTTTATAACAAAGTGAAAAATGTGTGTATGTTTGTGATAAATGCGTTTACGTCAACGAGCCTCCCGTCGGGGAGGATTCATCCAGGCCACGGTGGAGAAATCTCGTTTTTTTCCCAGCTGCTGAGGCAGGTCCATGCTTCTCCTCGCTGATTCTCACCGGACCTCTAAGGGCAAATAAAGCACTAAAACTGACTTCTAAAACAAGTTTATGACAGCATGCAGCTACATGCTGTCAGCATAAATAAGTTAGCGTAAATAAGTTGGAACAAATGTGAAATGAAATGTGTTGACATAAAACAGAAAACGAACTTAGTAGATTGAACAAATACACTTAGTTACCTATAATTGTTGATTAGTGACTAAACAATACTCCAGCGTTGGTGTTTTAGAAAACTCTGGTCTGTCAGCGTTGCACCAGAACGGAGTCAAAGTGAGGATGACGATGAGGATGAGGATGATGATGATGAAGATGATGAGGATGCTGTAGAACTGTGAGAACTACAGTAATAAATGGGACTTTGTCCATCTTTATGTTTATACCAGTGCCTTCAGCCATTGAAGGGAATAATTCAGGCAACTTTGCCGCCAGTCAGGGTGACGTCACACTGAGATTCCCCCGTTCATCTTCAGAAAAGACACCTGACATTCTGGTTGTAGTGAACTTGGCCTTAATCAGGGTCGTAGTGCAAAGTCTTCGGAAGTATGCGCACGTGGAACGCTTTGTTAATTATCCTCCTCATTTGTATGAATTTGCTCTGTGATTAACTAAGTTTTAATATCATTCTTATCTTCTGCGTCCACCTTTAATCTCCGCCCACTCCTGCTCCCAAACACGGACGTGGATGTGGCTCAAGCGGGTCCCACCACGGTGATGTCTCCGGCTTTTGGCGCCTTATTAATCACTCCATTCGTTAATTAATTACTCCCCGGTCTCGCGAAAGCCATGTCCAATGCGGGCCGGCGGGCGCGCGCGCCGGGAGCGCGCGGAGGCGGGAGCGCGCGCGGAGGCGGGCCGGCGCCTCAGTTTTCTCTAATCGCTTTTTCTGCTACCTCCACTTAAAGAGCTCGGAATCGGGGACGAGCGGGCGGCCGTGGGAAGAACTCTCCTGTCGGCACCTCGGGATCGCGACGCGGAATCGCTGCATCGACGGCCAGTCGCCAGGTAACGTCGGCACACATCCAGATCGGCTAAAAGTAAGCAAATGTCCCGTGAAGTGTCGTTTTCCAGTCAGGAGGGAGGAGGGGGCGGCGGAGGGGGGGTGACCGTGTGGGACGAGCCTCCCTTTGTACCGAAGCGGGGTCACCGCTCCTCGCCGCACATTGTGGACAGTCCGCAGACGGCGGAGGTCCACGCGTTCCCCCCGGAGCTGTGCTCGGCCCTGCCGCTGCCCTTCGGCTCTCCGCGCGGTCGGCTCAAGGCGGGCGGCAGGAACGCCTTCCTCTCTGCGCATTCACATGTAGCCCCCGTTCGCTTCTGGCTGTTTTCCGCTCTAACCCCCCCTCCTGAGCGGCGTCTGGGCCACTTGCGCCCCCTCCCCGGCCTGGTAATGTTAGCTAGCCCCTAATGATGTCTGGAGGACGGCTCGCTTTCAAGCCCATTGTGTCCTCCACCTCCACACGCTGACCTGCCCGGGTTGACCCAGTAGCGGGTGATCCCTGACGACGCACGGACGCCCGCGTCGACCCCCACGAGCACCGGGAACCTTTAGTTTGATGTCGCCATCATTAGCCTGAAACGCCCCCCGGGAAAGACGCGCTGTCTGCGGCTGCACTTCACCCCTTTTATTAACTTCTCAGCTGTCTCACAGCCCCAAAGAGTCAGATCTGTGGAGGTTAAGGGCCTTCAGAACTGTTCCGCAACGTTTAAAATGGGTGCATGACTGTGGGGCAGTGGGTGACGGCATCTCCACTGTGGACTCTTTTAATCCTCCACCTGAAACCACAGATTGGATCAACGGTTGCTTCAGCGGGACAGAAGAGGCTTGACACGCACCAGACGGGAGGGTGTGAGTTCATAAGCACAGCGCAGACCTCTCAGGAGCTGACCTGTGACACTGGAACCCCTCTAGGTTGTTGTGTTCAATGAAAGCGAACAGTCTGGACGTTTATTCGGTGCATGTCCGACTCCACAGCCATTCACCGATACAAGAAATGCCACCTTGTTACAGGATAGGTGGTAAGGTGCGTCATTAGCCACATCCACAGCGATAATTGGTTGAGCTGAATCCATCTTTGTGTGTGGCACCGGGGGCTGGATCCAGATCCCAGACTTCACAAAGTGTTAGCAGAGAAAAGTGGGATTGGCGCTGTGCTAACGTGCACCGGACCGCGCTCCTTTTTCCTTGTTTTCCAGGGCCCACGATGTCTAGTGAAGTGCAGAGACCAGACGACAGCCCCAGCACCAGCGGGGGGAGCTCGGACGTTGAGCAAAGGGAATCGGTACCCACGGAACAGGAGCGGGAGCAGGCTCAGCCCAAAAAGAAGGAGACCAAGATCTCCAGTAAAACTGCTGCTAAGCTTTCAACTAGTGCCAAGAGGTACAAAAAAAAAAGACGTGTCAGGGCTGGGAAGTTGTATTTAAGAAGAGCTTTCGTGTGACTTTGCTACAACGTTCCCATCTCAAGCATGTTTGAAGCGAAAGCCGGACGTTTGCTGCACCGGAGCGGACAGGAAGACTCAGTAACGCCCTTTGTCTTTCAGGATTCAGAAGGAACTTGCAGAAATTACGCTGGATCCACCGCCCAACTGCAGGTGAGACGCTGCTCCTTTGTCCGTCCTGCTGGGATCACGTGTGAGTTTGTCTGTGAGACGCTGGACCAGCGTCCTCGTCTCTACTCTGGTCTCTCCTCCCATCCGGCCTCCTTTTGTGTGTTTATCTGAGCCGCTAAGCTCGGTGTTGTTGCTGTCTCTGGGCTTCAGCACTAAACCAGTGACATTCATTCCGATGGTGTTTATTAGGGAACAGTCGTTACCGTATCAGCTAGTGACTCACCGGAAAACTGAGGAAGAATCTCAAAGTTGTCTGTGCAGGATGGAGTGGTGTGAGAGTTGCTGACGTTTTCTGAGTAATTTGCAACTGTTATTGCCCGTAATGGTGAATGATGTTGGCTGTTGGGACTGTTCACATGGATCCAGCTCTGGGCTCTGGCCTCAACCTCCCTCTGGAGGAGTCACGCTGTTCCTGATCTGGATGGATGCTTTGGGTGCTTGTCCTGCTCAAAGGTGAACGTCCTCGTCTCCAGCTCATCTCCAGCTCTCCCCCCCACCTCACAGCCCAAACATCTGAAGAACCCTGGAGGCTGTTGTCTCATGTGGAACACAGCCAGGACCTGCCAGAAGCTCCTGCAGCTCCTTCAATGTTGCCGTTGGCCTCCTGGAAGCCTCCCTGAGCAGCTTTCTTCTGGTCTTCTCATCAGTTCTGCAGGGACGTCCAGGTCTTGGTCACTGTGGAGCCGTGTTTGGTCCACGGTCATCTAAAGCAGAGGTGGGCAAACTGAGGCCCGGGGGCCACATGTGGCCCGATGAGCTAGTTCATGCGGCCCACAGAGCCTTCACAATCATTTCTCCAAAACTAAAATGAAGAGGGTTGTCAGCTTGATTGGTTAGAAAAAGGTCCAGACCCCCCCTTCACCAACATGCTAACACGTCCTCTCAAGAAGGCGGGGCCAAACATCATTTGGAGCTTCATCATCCATCTCTAGTTGGACCAGTTTACAGACATTTTCTCAGTCAATAGTCCATCCAGCAGGATTTTTAGCTAACCTCTGATCCTAATGTGGGGGTTAGTTTCCTGCCCCACCTGGCCGGCCCCTTCATCAAGATCTACAACCCAGTGTGGCCCTTCAGGCCAAATAATTGCCCACCGCTGGTCTAAGGCCTTGGAAACTGGCAGGTGTGCCCGGACGACTATTTAACACGAGTCTGAGTGAGACGTTAACTCTGAACACGTCCCAGCTGTTGCAGCCTATAAACACGTGCACAGCTACAATATTTGAGTGTTTTTCCACTTTCAGCTTCTTTTAAACGCAGTCCTCTGACTTGTGGTTCGTCACACTGGCTGGTGACTTTTACCCACCCCTCAAAAACTGGAAACGCCTCGATGCCCGAGAATTTGATTTGATGCGGTAATTATCAATTATGATGCAACTGTAAATTGGTTTTTGACCAAAATGGCAACACGTCACCTTTAGTGATTTTCCAGTGTCGGGAAAATTGAGAATTCATGTTTGCATTTCATTCCTTGGAAGAGTGTCATCAGTGGGGCCAAATATTGATCTGTAATGAATGAAATAAGTTGATCTAAACAGAATTTTACATCATTTCCTCCTCCAGTCACGGTGGGTTTCTGTTCTTCTTCTGCAGTGTTCTTCATACAGATTTGCAGGCTTTGCTGTTTTATGGATTTGTCTGAACGAGTTCTGGTATGTTTAAGAAGAAAGACCAGCTATGTTAGATTCCTTCCTGACGGTGCCGTAATCTGGCCGTTATCTGTTCAGCGTTGGACAGAGAGACGATCAGAACCTGATCAGAGAACAGCGATGGGTCCGCACACAGTTATTTTTCTGTCAGCAGCCCAAAGAACAGTGTCCTGACTCACCGCGGTGACAGCAGACTCCTTTAAAGGGCTTCAGAAATTTAGCGGCAAAATCAAGGACGTCCTCAACATGACCTTCCTGGCCTGAGCTGAGGTGCAGAGAGCACGCTAGCAGATCAAAGCTGAGAATGTGGTATAAAGGACTGACTTCCTCCTAGACCAGGGGTGGGCAATTATTTTTCCTGAAGGGCCACATTGGGTTTTAGAACTTGATGAACAGGTGGTGCAGGAAACTAACCCCCCAGTGAGGATCAGAGGTGAGCTACAAATCCTGCTGGATGGACTATTGACTGAGAAAATATTCTGAAGAGCCTGTAACTTGGTCCACCTAGAGATGGATGATGAAGCTCCAAATGATGTTTGGCCCCACCTTCTTGAGAGGACATGTTAGCATGCAAACTGAAGGGGATGTCTGAACCTTCTTCTAACCAGTCAAGCTGACAACCCTCTTCATTTGGCTTTTGGAGGAATGACTGTGAAGGCTCTGCGGGCCGGATTCAATAGTTCATCGGGCCACATGTGGCCCCCGGGCCTCAGTTTGCCCACCTCTGCTTTAGAAGATCGTTTATTGTCATACAAGCTAGTGCAACAAAGCTTTGGGGCCAGAATCAGATTCTATGTGAGTTTCAAACGTCGGCACGGGTCCCGGTGAAGCGGGACATGTTAGCATGCTAGGTGAAGGGGGGTCTGAACCTTTTTCTAACCAATCAAGCTGACAACCCTCTTCATTTGGCTTTTGGAGACAAGATTGTGAAGGCTCTGATAATGGCCAAAAAAAGAAAAAAAATAAACAGGCAATTTTGGTGATGTTTTGGATTCCAAACGTCTTTGACCTTTCAACTCAGGCCTAAAAGGCCAAGGGGCTTTGATCACAAAGCAGCATACTGTTTTAGGTAAGCTTGTATTACTGCTGCCTGTATAGACGTGTAAAGCCATGTACACACGGTACGATTTTTTCGAGTCGGCAGGGCGCCCGGGTGTTCACACCACACAACTCGCCAGGATCGGCGGGAGCATTGGGTGTCCACGCTCCGAGACTCGTCTGAGACGGGAGTGATCACACTCCATCAGGAGAGTCACTGGCAGCGTGTCCAACTGCGCTGCCAGTTTCCAAACCAGGACTGACACGGAAGTAGGTGGCCGCAGCCTCATTGTTGTCATTTACGAATCAAGTGTCTGTTGTTGGTCCTGGATTTCGTAATAATACAGTTCCCCCACAAAATGCTACAATTTATTTTTCTAATTCGTGACGCATTTCTTGACTAATAAGACTCTGGGGGGACTTCTGGTCCGAAAAACAGGGACTAGCGCACCTTTATTAAAACTACAAAACAGCTATGTACAGCTCAGAAATTACAATTTACAACAAAAAACAGATGAGAGAGCGACACAACTTCAAATGGTTTCAAGATCGGGGTCACAACTACGCTGTTTGTATTGCGGCGGTAGTGGCGTGCAGATTGGTGCAAACCAAGTGGGCGTGGAGTGGGCTTGGTGCGGACAGGCTGAGTCAGAGTCTCCAGTGTCCACTGACCTCGCCAAACCATTTTTTTCCGTCTCCTGTTTTTCTTGTTGCTCCGCTCTGCCGCAGCCGCTCTACTGCTCCTTTTCACTTTCTTATTTTGCGGCCACGCCCACGTCTGCTCTCATTGGCTGGAGCTCTAACTACGTCACTACGAGCAGACTGGACATCTAGCAGGTTTGATATCCAGTTTGTGTCTGTGACTCCGTGCGGGGCGTCGCCAGGGTCGTTACTCGAGTCTTGGAGGTACTTAAGATCAGTCGCCAAGCGGATTAGTGCCTCACCCCAATTTGGGCGAGGGCGAATCGCCCAAAATCGTGCCGTGTGTACTTGGCTTAAGTGACAGTATGTGGGGTAATGAGTGCTCTCTGGGCGCTCTCTGGGTGTTTGTTTAAGTCGTGATTCGGGACGTTAACCACATTGTCCAAGAAGACGGAGGTATGGCTTCTGTCAGAAACTGCTCTTGTGGCTTGGGGCTTTGATGTGAAGAGGACAGGAAATGATATAGCATTCGTCTTTGTTCTGCTTCCTGCCGTCTATGATGAAAGAAACCTCGTTGATGCAGAAAGAAAATAAATAGAAGTAGAAGTTCACCTGTTGTATTCGTTCTCTGGAGTTTACTTTTGAAAGTTAGTTTAAATGTTTGTTTTTTAATTATTCATATTATTTATCACTTAGCTGTGAAATGAGCAACGTAACATCTCTGCACGTTACTCTTTTATTTATATACTCTTTTTTTTCATTAAAGGGATGGGAATTTAAAAATGCTGCTTTTTATCCGATTAATCAAAAAAAAAAAAAAAAAATCGACCGATTAATCGGTTATTAAAATAATCGTTAGTTGCAGCCCTGTGTGGGACCTCTGCTTCATTCCAGGTTGGGCGTATTTATACAAATACGAAACAAAAATACAAACAACAACAAAAAAACAAATTAAAAAAAAAAAACATGCACAGGAGTCCAGAGCCAGTGTGGAAGGCTTTCACCAGGGACAGTGGGGACCCAGATTGTCCACCCGGTAGGCCAGAAAGCCTGGTTGGACTGCGTTGGACTGGGTTTCCACTCCCCCGTGTGTAGCGAGCAGCCTCACACAGATGTCTCTCCTGTCCCTTATAGTCCAACCTCGTTTGCGACCTAAGGTTGAACCAGTGTCCGTTTGACCTGTCCTGTGTCCACCTAACTCGGGAGAAGGAGTAACACATTTTCTATTCTTTCTCCACTAACTTGAGCTTGTCAGAGGATTTTACATTTTCCTCTGTCAACCACGCTTTGTGCCGGTTACCATAGTAACGCGTCTGTTGTTTTGATTTTGCAGCGCCGGTCCTAAAGGGGACAACATCTACGAATGGAGGTCAACCATCCTGGGACCCCCGGGCTCCGTGTATGAGGGAGGGGTTTTCTTCCTGGACATTGCCTTCACGCCAGACTACCCCTTCAAACCCCCGAAGGTCAGTGCTGAGAAGACAAGGTCACGCAAGCGCTGCTGCGTTCAAATCTGGAACACACACGCCGCTTGGTGTGTGTGTTTTGTGTAAGTTGAGGCTGAGTGTCGGTTTAAAAGCCGTGGGGTCGCACGTTATTCGATCCTGTCCCAGTCTGCTTTATTACCCAGTCGGTAATGTGACGGCTCCGCCCCTGAGCCCGTGTTCTGCCACAGACGTATCACAGGGCCTGCACCCAGCAGCAGCTGTGTTCACCACTGGCCTCTAACTCTGGAGACATCTCCAAGAAAACAAATGTACAAGGATGCACATGGCAGCAGTGCTGCTGCGTTAGCTAGGCTCCAGGCTCCAGGCTCCAGGCTCCAGGCTCCAGGTTACAGCCTCCAGGCTCCAGGCTCCAGGTTACAGCCTCCAGGCTCCAGGTTACAGCCTCCAGGATCCAGGTTACAGCCCTCCGGGATCAGGGTTACAGGTTCCAGCCTCCAGGCTCCAGGTTACAGCCTCCAGCCTCCGGGATCCAGGTTACAGCCTCCAGGATCCAGGTTACAGCCTCCAGCCTCCGGGATCCAGGTTACAGCCTCCAGGATCCAGGTTACAGCCTCTGGGATCAGGGTTACAGGTTCCAGGCTCCAGGTTCCAGCCTCCAGCTTCCAGGCTCTAGTCTCCAAGTTACAGCCTCCAGGATCCAGGTTCCAAGCTCCAGGCTCTATGTTCATAGCTCCAGGTTATAGTCTCAAGGTTCCAGGATCCAGGTTCAAGGCTCCCGGTTACAGCCTCCAGTTTCCAGGATCCAGGCTCTATGTTCATAGCTCCAGGTTACAGGTTCCAGGCTCCAGGATCCAGGCTCCAGGCTTCTATGTTCATAGCTCCGAGTTACATGTTCCAGCCTCCAGGTCCCAGCTTCCAGGCTCCAGGATCTAGGTTCCAGGCTCTATGTTCATAGTTACAGGTTCCAGGCTCCAGGATCTAGGTTCCAGGCTCCAGGATCTAGGTTCCAGGCTCCAGGATCTAGGTTCCAGGCTCCAGGCTTTATGTTCATAGCTCCAGGTTACACCCCCCAGGCTTCAGGTTCCAGCTTCCAGGCTCCAAGATCTAGGTTCATAGCTCCAGGTTCCAGATTCCAGGCTCTAGTATCCAGGCTCCAGGCTCCAGTGTTTGGCCTATGTTGTCTTTTTTGCTGACTCTTCCAACAACAGTGCTCCTTACACAGTTCCTCCACCTCTGCAAAAGGAAATAAATCAAAACGGTCCAGGCATGAAGCTCTTTTTGTGATGTTCTTAAAAGAACGACGCCCCTCCGGGGGAAACACACAGGAGTTTGTTCCAGCTCTGGACTCTCCTGGATTACTGGTCGCTCACTGGTTGATGAGCTGTACCAGTCAGCCGTCCAACATGTCCAGCCCTGAAATCATCATCGTTAGATGTTGAGAAGGAAACTGCCACAGAGATGCTAGCACAGGAGGAGGAGGCGTGGAGGCCGGTGGAGGAGAGATCTCACTGTAATGTCTGCATATTCTGATGAACGCCCCCCAGACCCACCGGGGGTCCGTCTGGCTGCTGTTTGCTGGTCTCCCGAAGCTTTTCTCCCTCAAAACTCGGCCCTCCGGGTGCTCGCTCGCCCTTTTTCTTCCACTTTGGCCCAGGCTCCCCTGATCCTGTCAGACTTTAGGGTTCCTGTTCACTCCAGCCAACCCCCCCACCAGCAGCCCTTGTTCCTCTGACACAGCCTTCTGGCAGCCTTGCTGCACACACACACACACACACACACACACACACACAAACCCATCGGCCTGTAGCGGCGGTTCACCCTCAGCGCGGAGTGATTCCGTTCACTCAGGTTTCCTCTGAAAAGTTGGGTTTTCGATTGGTGTTGACCTTTGACCCAGGTGTTTTCAGATTTTATAAATATCGGTGTGACTGTGGCTCACTGAGACCAGAATAAATCACAGAACGGTCAACTGGATCATTGGGACACACAAACCCCTCCACCACCATAAACCTGGAACCAGAAGGCTGGAACTTGGAGCTATGATCCTGGAGCCTGGAACCTGGAACCTGGAGCCTGGAACCTGGAGCTATGAATATAGAGCCTGGAACCTGGAGGCTGGAACTTGGAGCTATGAATATAGAGCCTGGAACCTGGAGCCTGGAACCTGGAGCTATGAATATAGAGCCTGGAACCTGGAGGCTGGAACCTGTAACCTGGAGCTATGAACCTGGAACCTGGAGCCTGGAACCTGGAGCTATGAACCTGGAACCAGGAGTCTAGAACATGGAACCTGTAACCAGAAGGCTGTAACTTGGAACCTGGAGCTTGGAGCTGTTGCTCTGAAAATGGCAGAGCAACTCTTCTTCTTCTTCTTCTTTTTTAATTTGCTACTTTGACGCTAACCTTTCCTGTTAAACTCTTGTTAACTGTAACAAACCTGCCAGAGGAGAATTAAATGCTTCACTCTGAGAGTTCTCCATCACTCTATTGTTAGATTGTGTTGACAGATGTGTGTCTTTTCTTGCAAGTAATGCCCAACAAATGTTAAACAATTACTAAATCAGTTTTTCAGTTAATTTATAAGGTTAATTGAACGTGATCGTGTGTGTGTGCGAACAGGTAACCTTCCGTACCAGGATCTATCACTGCAACATCAACAGTCAGGGGGTGATCTGTCTGGACATCCTGAAGGACAACTGGAGTCCTGCGCTCACCATCTCCAAGGTGCTGCTCTCCATCTGCTCCCTGCTCACCGACTGTAACCCAGGTAAGAGCAGCAGGAGGGTTCAGGTTCAGGTTCGGGTTTGGGTTCGGGTTTGGGTTAGTGAGTGTCTTCTCGGGTCAAACCTTTGTTGCACACGTGCTTTTGTCTTGAACCTGTTCAGTTTTTCAGTTGATTATTGACATTACCGTATTTTCCAGACTATAAGTCACACTTTTTTTATCATAGTTTGGCCGGGGTGCGACTTATAATGAGAAATTATTAAAATATTTAGGGTAATTTCACGTTTGTTACTTTCACACTGACGACCGCGCCAGAGCACTCTGTGCTTTCTTACCGGTAACTTATAAAGACATCTGAGAAAGACTGAACAAAAATGCCCCCAAAAAGAAAACCAGATTCTACAGGTTACAAGCTGCAAGTAGTGAAATATGCAGCTGAAAACAGAAAAAAGAGGAAGCGGCTCTTCCTCCTCCTCCGGTGCTGGTGGAGTTGTTCAGAAGCGACACCGAGGATGAAGAATTCAGTGGATTTTAGTGATTTGAAGTGAGACGGAGAGTTTGTGAGCATCTTCTTGATGCTACAGTTATCTGAATATCTGTTAACATGTTACGTTAACAAACCAGACACAGATTCAGTTCATTGTTGATGCTTCACGTAGCGGAATAACCATCACTGTGTTACGTTAGCGTAGCGCACACCTGTTCAGCCTGTTGGTTTCTATTCTATTGTTGTTATTATAACTTGCCTTTCAAGATGAAATGTCTCTTCTTGGTCTCAGATTTTGTAAAATAAATTTCCCAAACAAATGCGACTTATAGTCCAGTGCGACTTATGTACCGGTATCTTTTTTTTTCTCCTTCATGATGCATTTTTAACTGAAGTGACTTTGTAGTCCAAAAAATACGGTATTTGTCTAATTTGTAGTTTGACTGATGAGATGTTTAATGTATAAAAAACCACAGATTGAAGTTGTTGACCGTGTGTGTGTGTGTGTGTGTGTGTGTGTGTGTGTGTTTTCAGCTGACCCTCTGGTTGGAAGCATCGCCACACAGTACCTGACCAACAGAACAGAGCATGACAGGATAGCCAAACAGTGGACCAAGCGGTACGCCACATAGACCCCCTGCGGCCACGCGTCCCTTCCTTTACTGCCCCTCCCCCGCCCTGTACTGTACCTCTCTCTACCTCTCGCTGTCACCCACATTCTGTCAAAGCACACTCACCAAGTGCAACAGGACTCCTGCCTTCCTGCCCCCGGCCCCTCCCCCAGCCTAAGGTTTCTCTTTTCTGTGTATTAAAATAAGACAAAATATTCCCTCTGTTGGCCGTTGACTTGAAAGTTTCTTTTTTTTATACAAAGAGAAGGTTGGTTTTTTTTTTTTGGTTTTTTTTTTCCAATATGTGAATGTTGGAAAGACAAAAAGAATATTCTAATGGTCACATGCATCGTGCGTTTATATTGTCTGTTCGTAGCTGCACCTGAAAGGTGCAGAATGGATGCGTTTATTGAGTTTTCCTTCCCTTCCTTCATCAGTATATTACCTGCATGGAACAGGAAGGTGTGTTCTGACGGATCCTTCGTTCTTTTAAGCTTCCACTCGTTTTGTTTGTACTGTAAGTATTTTTTCAGAGGCTTTTGAGGCGGACCCCAGACGTTTAGGTCTGCCTGTGAAAGAGGCGGGACTTGTATATTTCCTGGCTACCCACCACCGCTGCGGTTGCAGAGTGGTTTGTTGTGCACTTGTATTACTGAAGCACCCAATAAAAACACACTGTGGTTGGCTTGTGGCAAACTGTTGGGATGTCTGTGTTTACTGGCCTCAGATCAGGACACAAACGCACCGTCGGCTCGCTTGAGCCGGCTCGGGGCTGCTGGGACGTGAGATTGATCCGATGACGGTAGTTCTGCTGGGTGTTTGAAGGCACTGTTGCCATGGCAGCTGTTTCCCCCTGATCAAATACTAGTAGTCAAACCCAGAGTAATATAGTTACGTTTTTTGAGTCTCCATTGCTCAGATTAAACAGTTTTATAGCATTTGTGCACTCATCCTAAAACTCTGGAAGAATTGTAACACATTTACATCCTACATCTTATAAACATTCACCACATCTTTATTTATATATACATTTATCCTCTAGAGCAGAAGTGGGCAAAGTGTGGCCCGGGGGCCACATGTGGCCCGATGAACTATTTAATCCGGCCCGCAGAGCCTTCACCATCATTTCTCCAAAAGCCAAATCAGCTCTCGTGGGCTGTTCCCGGTCTGCAGAGGTCCGGATCTATCACATGTGGTGAACTGGTGACGGGGTCATGGGTGGTAAAGCCTCCCTGATGCACGTGGAGTCCAGTCCCGGGAGGTCCGACCCAACAGACGAGCTACTGCCGCTCAAACTGCTCAAGAAGCTGGTCAGACTGTCAGACAAACCAGTTTGATGGGCAAGGACCTGCAGACCCGCCAGTCAGGGCACCAGTCTGACCCCCGTCCACCACTGAAAGCACCGCTGGACATGCGAGCATCCGGACTGGACCACCCGGCGGTGGGAGGAGGTGGTCTGCTCTGAGTGATACCCAAAGAGAACTTGGTAAGTTTAATTATCGAACTAACAGGTGAACGCCACGATTAGCGTCGCATTAAATTTATAAGTCAAATTTAACAAATGTATGACGTTTCTAGGATGACAAATACACCTTAAACTTTGTGCATCGGGTAACTCACAGCTTGCAATAGGAAATCTGTGTATAGCTACATTTCAGTGCTTACAGCAGCTGATCTTTGGGGTTAAATATCCTCAGGTTTTGTATTAGAACGTCCTGTTGTGTGTTCTAACAAATGAAAGGCATATTTTAGAAATAATCATAAATTATTCTTATTACTGTCAGCCCTGTTGGAGAGAAACCACCTGTCAGATGGGATGTGGAGATTTCAGTGTCATTTTTTGCTAATAAAGTGTCATTTCCACTTCCCATGCTTATTAGTTTGATTTTACTGTAAATCATCATCATCCTGTTGTGCCCCAAATGTAAATGAAATAATGTTTTTACCCTCGTCTGTCATTAACGAGGCAGTTTTGTCATCAACGCTACATCAGACGCTGCAAAACTACTTTAATACTGCAGAGGGCGACAGCCAGCCAGCCAGCCAGCCAGCCAGCCAGCCAGCCAGCAGAGGGCCAGACACAACAGAGGCGCTGTTCCAGTGATTTAGCCTGCAGGGTTTCTGTCTGTCTGTCTGTGGACGCTGGTCTGTCTCCTCTATCTGGATGTCTGGATAAACAGTTTGGCTCCGGCTGGTTCCTGGATGCTTTCAGACCGTCTTTGGAACCAGCCGTGTTCACGTGTGTCCACGCGTGCATGTGACAGCAGCGGAGGTCTGGTAACAGATGAGGTCTGCACATGAGCAGATGCTCCCCTGAAGGCCTCAGCTGCTCCACAGCTCTGTCCTCTCGTCTGTCAATATTCATATTCTGTAATCCATATTTATTAATGAAGGAACTCACCTGTACGCCCATTCTTTTGTCTGATTGCACTGGTTCTTATTTTGATGATTCCTATTCTGAACCTCTAAACAGTTGTCTTTCCTTCCCAGTAATTGCCGTAATAAATGGCCATAAATGCGCCCTGGTTCGGGTCCCAGGGCGCGTTGCAGGTGGTGGAAATCGCTGAATTAGGCCTGAAAAATCAGAATCATGGCGCATGAGTGAGGCTGTGAAGGTTATCTGACTTTTGCTGCGTAGGTTATCTTGAAAATCTATAATTACTTAATTTAAATAACGCTTTTTGCTCGCACTGAGGGTGTGTTGAGTTCAGCCAGATTAGGCATCTGGAAGCAGCAGTGATAAATGATCCATTTGTTTTAACTAATCTGCTGCTGTGATGCACAAAATCTCAAATTAGAGAAAACAATGAAAATAATCCAGCAGGTTAAACTTTCCTCAAAAAATAAAAAAAGAAAAAGTTGCATCATCTCATTATTCATATTAATCAGGTTTCTGGGACCGCCTTCTTTCACCTCCGCGATGTTGCCAAGATCAGGAGCAGAATGATGCTGAAAAACTGGTCCATGCTGTTGTTACCTCTAGACTGGACGACTCCAACTCATTACTGTCAGGATGCCCAAATTATTCCATTAAAAACCTGCAGCTGATCCAGAACGCTGCAGCCAGAGTTCTGACAGGAACCAGCACCAGGGAGCACATCTCTCCAGTTCTAGCTTCTCTTCACTGGCTTCCAGTTAAATCTAGAATAGATTTCCAGATTCTCCTTCTAACATCTACAGCTCTCAGTGGACCGTCTCCATCATACCTGCAGGATCTCATAGTTCCGTAAAAGAACCCTCAGATCACAGAGTGCAGGTTTACTTGTAGCTCCCAGAATTCATCAAAGTAGACTGGGAGGACGAGCTTTTAGCTATCGGGCAGCTTTACTGTGGAACCAGTTACCAACCTGGGTCCGAAGGCAGACACCACGTCTGCCTTTAGGATCAAACTTCAAACCTTCTGTTCAGTGAAGCGTCCAGCTAGCCTCAAACACAGCGTGTAGGGCTGACAGATCCAGCCAAAGTTAGATCTCTCTGAGTCAACTGGACTGAAAGGTTTCCTTGAAGATTATTTCGCCGTCTCTCTTCTCTGACCAGCACACGTACTTGACTGTCCTCAAAGGAGTGTCCGCTGTCTTTTAGGTGTAGGTGGACTGCTGAGTCCTGTCCTGAAGAGGTGGCACGTCTGTGTTGGGCCTTTCGTTTACGGAGAATCCTCCAAAAACACGACATTCCAGTAGAGTTCAAACCCTCCAGCACACTCAGACAGAAACTGGTCCACCCAAAGGACAAGACACCAGGACACAAACAAATCTATGTTGTCTCTGCTGTACAGTGACAGGAGGAATGCAAGGAACTGTCCACTGGGGAAACCAAACAGCCCCTCCATAAACTATGAGCTGGATGAGTGGGAATCTACACAGACACGCTGATGATCTAGTTCCAGTCAGTTCTCACAGGTTCAGCTAGAAGAGGCTCATCAAGCTCTTATTCTTATTCTTATTATTCAGTCTTTAGCACAGCTATGCTGCTACAGGCTACGCTGCTGGGACACAAACATGATCCACTGAGCAGTCCCCCACTTCCAACCACTCCCTCACCTCCTCTCCTCCTTTTCTTTTCTTCTCACTGGGGTTATAAGTGTGTCCAGTCTTCCTCGCTGTTCTGTGTCTCTCTCCCCCTCTTCTCTCTCTCTCTCTCTGCAGGTCTTCCATTCCAGACCTTCGTGCTGCACGGACCTCGGCCTCTGACAAACCCAGGGTCCACTGTCAGCACCTTGTTTGTATTTCTGATTCTAAGATTGTATTTGTTTCTCTCTCTCTCTTTTATTCTCTCTGTCCTGTCCCCCTCTTCTTCTCCTCCTTTACCCAGCCGGCTTTGAGCAGGATGGTTCCTAACCCTTCCTCGTCAGCATGTTTGACAACGGAGCTTCTTGGAAAAGAAGTTCAAACAATAAAAAAAAGATGAAAGTGCAGAACTTTTAAGCCCGGAACGTATAAAAGTAAATACCTGGAAAAGCTGAGGAGCGACTGTGACGGGTTCCCCCCACCTGTGGTACCTGTGTGCCACTGGGCTTTAATCGGCTTCTAATGTTCCATTAACCCACATAACAATATCTGCATGTATGCAGTTTCAGGGACAAGTAGAACTACCTCCGCGGAGGAGGTTATGTGACCGCCGGCCTTTGATTGTTTGTTAGCAAAATAACGCAAAAACGTATGAGCGGGTTTTAATGAAATGTTGACACTGGGAAAATTAAGATGACTAAATTTTGGTGCTGATCTTTGATCTCCCAAAGATCATAACCAAAGGGCTTTGATCATAAAGCATCCTACTGTAACCTTGTATTCCTACAGGTGTAAGTCACAGTATTTATAAACAGGAAACTCCACATTACTAAGCCCTAAATCTATCTAAATGTAATATTTAAACCCGCTATGACCTTGCTGAGTATCACATATGCATGTAGGAAATGACTCCGCTTTTGTCGCTGTAGATTCTCCTGAAAGAGGAAAACAACATAATTAGAAGAAGAAAAACACGCAGACTTCTGGGAACAGGCGCGCACGCGGCAGTTCCACCAGACAGGCGTCACCCTCCCTCCGTGTTCTGTGCAACGTGACCGCTGTTCCCCGGTTACGTCGCTCGAGCTCGGCTTGGCTCCGCCCTCCCGTGTCTTGAAAGTGTGTCACTGGGTTAAAGTGGCTCGCGCTGCCGAGTGAAGGGGCGTGGCCGGCAAATGGGTCACATGGGCGAACACACGATTGAGAACATTTAGTTCTTTCGACTAACTGCGGTCACACACAGTAAGGAGGAGTTCTCCCATTCAGAACGCCCTTGTGCGGCGTCATGTTCCTATCTGCCCGTCCGCAACTCTGATATCAGCTTCAGTACCGTCGTTCGCTGACTTAGAGCCACCAGTTTAGTCTCAGCCGCTTTCCAGAGAGGTGACCGGTAACTAGCAAAAACCCACTTTCCTCGCGCGGAGATGCCTGAGGACGCTGGAACAGCCAAACCCGGTAAGAGGAAAAAAGAAAAATAAAGACAGTTTTTCATTTATTAGTGTGGCGACACACTGCCGAGTGTGTACAGGGCTGGAATCTGTGCATGCGGGGCAAAAATTGAACCGGGGAGACTTTGAGTAGAGAAGTCAACATGGCAAAATGTCAGCCTTTTGTGATGTAAAACTGAAACCGAGAGAAATCATGTCAACTTTATCCACTTTCACTATGAATGTTTCCCGTCTTTTAGTGGGGAAAAACTAAAATATTGTAGTTGTACAAGTGTTTCTAGGCTGTAATAACTGGGAGGTGTTCAGAGTTGACGTGTGAAACAGTCGTTCCTCCACACCTGCCATCATTTAAAGTGACTGATTAATCCCAAATCAAGTTCAGATCTTCCAGGATGGCTTTCCTGACTTCTGACAGCAAAGTCATGGTCCACAGAGAGCTCCAGAGCTGTTAGAGGCATCAGTCAGGAGAAGGGAAGGAGAGAGTTTCCAAGTCTTAGATGACCGTGGACCACAGTGAAGACGGTCATCATCAGGAGGAGCAAACACGGCTCCACAGTGACCAAGACCTGGACGTCCCTGCAGAACTGATGAGAAGACCAGAAGAAAGCTGCTCAGGGAGGCTTCCAGGAGGCCAACGGCAACATTGAAGGAGCTGCAGGAGCTTCTGGCAGGTCCTGGCTGTGTTCCACATGAGACAACAGCCTCCAGGGTTCTTCAGATGTTTGGGCTGTGAGGTGGGGGGGAGAGCTGGAGATGAGCTGGAGACGAGGACGTTCACCTTTGAGCAGGACAAGCACCCAAAGCATCCATCCAGATCAGGAACAGCGTGACTCCTCCAGAGGGAGGTTGAGGCCAGAGCCCAGAGCTGGATCCATGTGAACACGAGTGGAGATCTGAGGAGCTGTGAGGAGACGTCCTCCCCATCTGGAGCACAAGCCTAGACGTGCACTGCTGATAGATTCCTACCCAAGAGAGTTCTGTAATAAACTCCAACGGTTCAACTCAGGTTAAGTTTAAAGGTCTGCATATTTTTATTTTTCCCCCCTAAAATATTTGGTTTTTCAGTTGATTTAGCCGCGTAACAGGTCACGATAACGGTGGAAAAGTTGCTGACATGATTTCTCCTGGCCCCATTTTTCTGTAACAGGTTTGTGTGTAGGTGCAGCTTCACATTTTAATTACATATTTGACTGACTGGTTCTGCTACTTTTGATGGAAGCAGTGGAAAAAGCTGAGGTGTTTCTTTCCTGACTGGATGTGTTGTGAAGGACAGGACACGGGGAAAGAATTTCCTGTTTTTTCCTCTTTTTTAAAGACATCTTTCCGGTCCAGAAAGGCACTTTTAACACGTGTGTGTGTGTGAAAGCGGGGTGTTTTTAAAGTGTGTTCCTATGGTGTTATGAAATGGGGTTAGCGGTGCCACTGCTGCGTTTGACAACAACAGTGTTTATCTTCCTCGGACTGTACTCACATGGACACCGTAGCCTGGCCACGTGCATCCGTGTGTAGGCTTATTAGGAACACGCCTCTGATTGGCTGAGAGGCATTCATGGCCTGCACACGTTTTAGCAGTGCGTGCTTGTGATTGGCTGGAGTAGGTCCCCGGGCGCCGCGTGTTGCATAATTTGGTGTGTTCCCTGTGAGGCCCACGTGAGCCAGGAAGCAGCAGCAGCAGCTCTGACCCAGATCTGTTAGCCACCCTGCTGTTGTTGCAAGGAATTCATGACAGGTCCACGTGTGGGCGGGCTGGGGAACAGTCGGTTAGGAAATCAGGAGCTGCCAAATTCAGGGCCGTGGTGGCAGGCAAACGAAGACAGATTCCGGCACTTACAGTACCCCATCTCATAAAACTGATCTGGCGCTACCTAAAAAAAAATTATGCTACATTGTCCTACTTGGAATTATTCACTTAAACAAAAGCCTGTTTGAAGAGACACCCTCTCAAATTCTGAACAATGTAGCCGTGTCTTTGCTGCAGGTCGTCCGTTAAAGGTAAACCTTTCAGACGTGACTCTGTTGGGTTCTTTGAGTTATGGGCCAGGATATAACCACATGCTCCAGCCTCTCCTCTGGGGCACTCCTTTGTTCTTTGCTTTGTTCTTTTGAACTTCTTGCGTTGATCCAGTGCTTCATTGACCCTGTCCGGGTAGTTTTTGGTCAGCAGAGCATATTCCCACAGCATGTGCGGAATGTCCGGAATGTTATGTAAGTGGTTATCCAACCAGCAGGTCAGTGACTGACAGCAGTGGAGACACAAGCACGGGCATGTCAGGAACACCTGTTTCTACTACAAGGACATTTGTGATATGTGCAGTTAGGTCTCGTGTTTAGTATCTTGTCGGGTGAAGACAAGTCAGAAGGGTGTTCTTCATGTGTTTGGGATTCTTTTTTTTTTTTTTTTCTTTTTAATATTTACCATTGTCAGGTTTTGGCTCTTTGTTTCTCAAAGAGTGGTCCGGGGACCACCAGTGGTCCGCGGGCGACCCCTAGTGGTCCGCGAGGTGACACGTGACAAATCACATTTTAAAATTTTCAATTTCAATATTTAAAATTCAGTGAAAAATCAGTGTTTCTCGAACTCACAAGATTGAAAGAACTCACTTTATTGTATATAGCCTGATTCATCTGTCATACCAGCACCAGATCGTCACTTAGCGTATTGTTTTGGGGCTATTTAGGGTCAGGTGGTCCGTGAGTGTTTAAGGGTTCAGTGGTCCTTGGTCTGAGAAAGTTTGAGAAACACTGTTGTAAAGTAAAGGAAGTATTTGTGGAGCAAACCAAAAACCTGTTTTTTTATTTTTTAATGAAATCCTGTGCTTTTTTCCACAGGAGGGGTCATTGCCTATATTTCCTCCGGCTCCGCTTCCAGCCCAGAGTCTTGCAGGAGCGGTAGCCCCAACAGCAGCTACTTATCCACCTCACCCGCTCTGTCCCGCCCCTTGCTGCCCAGCAGGGCCGTCGGGATGGTAGTGGACATCCCCCCCACTACCAAAAGTTCCCAACAGCGTAGTCAGGGTGTGGAGAAGACAGGACGTTCCTCATCATCCAGCAAGTCCTGCATTACCAGTCAGCACAATGCTCTTCTGATAAAAATGACCTGCTTATGTGGCCCAGAATGCTAATGACAGGGTTTGTTTCTTCCTGTTGTTGCAGAGATCAATGGTATGGTGCTGCTGTGCAAGGTGTGTGGGGACGTGGCCTCTGGCTTCCACTATGGCGTCCATGCCTGTGAAGGCTGTAAGGTACTGCAAGCTCCCACCACACAGGCCTTTTGCCTATGTTTGCTTCCTGACTGTGCACGTCAGCCCGAGTAATCCTCACGTGTGGATCCTGCAGGGTTTTTTCCGAAGGAGCATCCAGCAGAACATCCAGTATAAGAAGTGTCTGAAAATGGAGAACTGCACCATCGTTAGGATCAACAGAAACCGCTGTCAGCAGTGTCGCTTCAAGAAGTGCCTGGCAGTCGGCATGTCCAGAGACGGTGAGCGCCGAGTTTGTTCCCTTTTGACTTTGAGGAAAGCTCCCCGATCTGATCTAATAATGGTCACAAATCTACCGTATTTTCTGGACTATAAGTCATACTTTTTTTCATAGTTTCTCTGGTCCTGTGACTTGACCCCGGGGGAACTTTTATATATATTATGTTAATTCACATTGACCGACATGACCGAGTAAATATTACCTACAGCCACGAGAGTGCTCTAGGCTAGTGACAACTACCAGTATGTGCTACTCCTGTACCAGTGAAAATGAATTGAAACATTAACTTAAAGACAACTGAGAGACTTAACACAAATGCCCCCAAAAGAAACTCCTCTTCAGTGAGGATGAAAGATGTGGAATGAGATGGAGGTTTACCTAAACTTGCTAACCAGTAGCTAGCTTGTTGGAGTCGCGAGCTTGTTATGCTAATTCTACCTTTTCAGCCTCCCACTTATGTTCTTCATGCTATTATGTAGCTGAATAACTGTTATGTTATCACACCTGACACCAAAAAATGTGACTTATAAATGTTTTTTTCTCCTTTGTGACGCATTTTTTGACTGACGCGACTTATAGTCCGAAAAATGCGGTAATAACCAGCGTATTTGTGTGACTCTCAGCTGTCCGATTTGGCCGGATCCCGAAGCGGGAGAAGCAGAGGATGCTGCTGGAAATGCAAAATGCCATGAACAACATGATGAGCAACAACAGTCAGCTGCACACCATGCTGCACGGGCAGCAGAGCCCCAGCGATGCAAGCTCTCCGCCCTCCTCTTCCTCCTCCTTCTCCGCTTCTGACTCATCCTCCTGCTCCAGCCCCTCCTCCCCGCAAGGTCCCCAGGACTCCGAGTCTGTGATCTCCATGGACACTAACTCCAGCTCGGCCTCCTCTTGTGCGTCGGACAGCGGTGAAGATGAGGCCTTGGTCACAGCGAGCGGAGCGCATCCAGACGCCTTCGCCTACCGCCAGCACAGCCAGAGCCAGGCCTCGCGTTCGCTGGTCGGCGTGCCAACAGAGGCGGGATGCGACAGCCGCATGGAGGAGCCAGCAGAGCAGGAGGGCTGGAACTGCTGGAACAGAAACACCGCCGTGGAAGGCTACCGCCACAGATCGCACAACCCGCATGTCACCAACGCTGCCTACAGGGAGGGGTACCACCAGCAGCAGCGCAACAGCGCCCCCTGCAGCGACCCTGCAGAAGATGGAAAGTCGTGGCACACAGGCTCCAGGGGGACCGACGAACCGAGCAGCTGCCTGAACAACAGAACACGCCTGGTGACTGATTTACTCAAGATGTTGTTTTTACATCCTTTTAAAGGCTTCACTAAAGTTTATTTTTGTTTTATTCTTTCCTGCCTCGCCCAGATCTGTCCCATGAACACATCGCCATACGTGAGCCCCAACAAGTCGAGTCAAGAGATCTGGGAGGAGTTCTCCATGAGCTTCACCCCAGCGGTGCAGGAAGTGGTGGACTTTGCCAAGAGGATCCCAGGCTTCCGGGATCTCCCCAAGAATGACCAAGTGAGCCTGCTGAAGGCCGGAACCTTTGAGGTGAGGAGGAAAGACCCAGTAGTCCATTCTTGTGCTCCTCTTACACACACACACACACAGATTTTTTTCTGCTTCAAGCACAGCGCTCTCATCACCAGCCTCTCTGTGCCTTCCTAGGTGCTAATGGTGCGCTTCGCCTCCCTGTTCAACGCGGCCGAGCGCACGGTGACCTTCCTGAGCGGCAAGCGCTACAGCCTGGACACGCTGTGCTCGCTGGGCGCCGGCGAGCTGCTGCTGTCCATGTGCGAGTTCAGCGAGAAGCTGGCAGCGCTGCGGCTGGACTCTGAGGAGATGTGCCTCTTCACGGCCGTGGTGCTCGTCTCGGCCGGTAAGAAGGCGCTCTTCAGATTTTTGTGAAATGGCAGTATTATTTCCATACGAATGGGGAAATAAAAAAAAATCCCTCTTTGTCCTCAGATCGCTCAGGCATCCAGGACCTAAAGGCGGTGGAGGCTCTGCAGGACCAACTGATCCGGGCCCTGCGGAACCTGATCGTGGAGAACCACGGCGACGAGTCGGCCACCACCTTCACCAAGCTCCTGCTCAAGCTCCCCGAGCTGCGTTCGCTCAACAACCTGCACTCGGAGGAGCTGCTCTCCTTCAGAGTTCACCCGTGAAGGCTCGCCAGTGGCCCAACCACACACCTCCACCAGTACCTGCCTCTGAGAGCCCTCCACCCCCACCTCAGTCTCTGGATTCCACCAACCCGTCTCTGCATTTTGCTCCCAGAATGTATTCATATTGTTTTTATTTGTCTTATTTTGTTAAGGAGACCTGGACAAATACTGAATAGCTTTTGTTTTTTTACACACACAGGTGCATATATTTGAGCTTTTCTTGCTTTTGTTAGGCTATTTTTTTTTTTCTATTTTGAAAGATTGAGCTAAACTAATGAAGGTGTATAAAGAAATTGGTGGATCCAAAAGTCGTTTAATTCCAAAGTGACGAATGACTGACAGTGATGTAAAGCATCCATACCGTGATTTCACTCGCTGACGTAGTATTTTATTGAAGAAGCTAGCATCTCTCCCTCCATGAATGTGCGGCTCGCTGCTAATGCACGGCTGTAGCTAACGTAAGCAAGCTAATGTAAGCGATGCCTCAGAAAGTTCAACGTTTCTTCGCGGAGTGTCGTTATTTAGCGTTGGGATTTTAATGGTGGAGTCGGCGTGTAACTCGTTCCCAGCGACCATACTTTTGCACATTATCTCCAGCGGAAGAACCAAGTGAAGGTGGAATCCACAGGTCGGCTATCGGTATGAGAGCCCGGACGAGCAGCAGCTAGAGGCTAAGAGGCTGTTGGGGGGTTCTCACCTTTTTGTTTGTACATTTTTTTAAAAAAATCAACCCTTGTCAGCATAGCACTGAAACTTGTTTTATCAGTTTGACTGCTTCTGTACATATCTACATATATAAATATATGAACATAGAATATAAATATATAGTATGAATAAATTTAAGTGAAGACTAACTTCGCTCTGTTTTTTTTTCACATTGTATAGGTTCTTGTACACAAATACAGATTAAGGAAAAAAATAATACGTATAAAAGTTGCCGTGTGACGTTATTTTTTTGGAATGGCCTCGTGTTTATCGTATATATTACTTTTTTTTGTCGATTTTATTTCGTACGTGGCTCCTCAGGTCTGCACGACCACCAAGTACACAAATGCAGCGCTCTGTTGCCAGAGGATCCGCCAGAATTTGGGAGGAAATGTTAATTTTTTAGAGAAAAATAGAATAAAAGACACAACACTGATATTTGAGGTAGTTTGGCATAATTATTAAGCTGTGAAACAACGAAGCTCAAAAACACATTGTTCCATTTTATTTAGCTTTTATTTTGGTGAGTCACCATTACATTTCCTCTCCTGCATTAACCATCAGCCTAGGATGGATGGATGGGTGGATAGATGGATGGATAGATAGACATCATTGTCTATCTATCTATCTATCTATCTATCTATCTATCTATCTATCCCCAACACCCACACACACACTCACAGGAGACTAGGAAACGAAGAAGCAACCAAACCCTTTCTTGTGTGCAGGGCCGTGCAGCCACATGGAGCAGGCAGGTGCTGCTGCTGGCTTCAAACCTCCGTCTCACACACACACAAACACACGTTGTGAACTCCAGCCGGCAGAACTAAAGTCACGCCCGGGTGTTTGCCTCACCTAGAAGTGCACTGACCTAGATAGAGGAGTGTGTGTTATGTGGAGGAAGCCGAGAGCAGCGATAGGGTGATGGTGGCGGCTCCACCCATCCAAATGTTCCTGCTCCTCCACACACACATACACACACACACACACACACACACACACAATAATCACATGTTGCAGGCAGGCGGCTGCTATGTAACCGCTTCCTGACGGCTTCTCGAGCTGAGTAGCAAGGCCGGCCATGTTCACACACTGGTGATCTAGGGCAGAAGGAAGGCCCAGCTCTTGCATAACGCTGAGCTGCTCTCACGTGCACGGCTGCATGAGCCAAGTCAGTGGGACGCACAGAGACACGCTGACACTGTTACCACGGCGAAGGGATCAACTCACTCACACGGCTCGTACCATCCGTCCATGCTAAACACGCGTTTGTACTTGAGTTCATAAAGCTGTTGCCATGGTGATATTTGATTGATCCACAAATTTGATTGGCTAACCAGGATGAGAGGACCAATGAGTAAAAGTGTGTTTCTCTCTCTGTTACATCACAGAAGTGTTACAATTAATTATTGTGAGAAATCAACACATTCATTTGAATTTAATTGAACTCTGCTCACAAAGGAAATTGAAAAGCTGACTTTTATGATTTTCTCGCAGCAGGACTCTCCTTTAAGTGGCTTTTTATGAGGGGAAAAGGGATTTCTCAGTTCCTCATAAAACTCTGTTACATTACATTGAATAATAGACCGAATAAAATGTTTAAACTCATTTTTATGTGCAGATTATTGATGTCCGGGGATTTAAACCAGTTCTGACTCACCAGAAAACCGTGGTGTCATATAAAAGTTTGCTTATTAACTTTGTGACAGCACTTTTGTTCATGCACTTTACTCAGAAAAAGATGCATCTGAGTCAAAGAACCTGATACAGAAACACTAAATATAAATTCTGACAGACAGATGTAACCAAGCAGAGCAGATCCTGGATGCTGATAATCTTATATATCACTGATATATAATAATAATAATAATAATAATAATAATAATAATAATAATAATAATAATAATAATAATAATAATAAACAGCAGCATCAGGTATGTAATTACATTTATTCATTAACACCCTGCCTCTCTGTACCAGTGCTTGATCATACTCCCCCGTGTGGCGTTTATGTGATACTGCAAATTACTTTAAAGCACATTATGGAAGTCCATCATAGCAAGGAGATCGTATACATGTTACAGTTCATGTTACAAAAATTCTGATGAGAAGCTCCCGTTTGGTCTCTGCAAAAAGCCCAGACAGTTGATCTTCTGGAACCTCTGGAACCCATCTCTGCACAGGATCTCTGGAGATCTGTCAGAGTAAACAGTAGGTTCCGTTAAGGTAACAGAGACAGAGATGTAAATGTTATTCATTCAAAAAAAAAATTGTAATTAAAACAAATGGTGAAAATACCAGTAACTGAACGCAGAGCAAGTACAAGTTCACAAGGACAATGGCTGGACAGATTGGAACTTCGTCCTCAGTGGGCCGCAGGAGGATGTGCAACCTCTTTTTGGTCTGATAGAGTTCTTGCAGCAGCCTCTTTCCTGCTGAGTGACACTTCAGGTGATGACCTGTTCTCTTCTCAGGTAAAGTGGTTCAGAAGTGCCTGACAAGGGTTGTTGTTATTGGTTTTACTGAAAGGGATGAGTAGGCGAGGGAAACCTGTAGACCTGGATGTTTGGGACGATGGGTGTGTTCTGGCTTGGCACGGTGAACAAACCTTGGACGTCTTTGAACTCTTCATATGCTGCAAACACAAAACAAAAATCTATTTGTGGAAAATAGGTTTCAAACAAACCAAATTAGCCCTGGCAGCCAGACGTAATATCTTAACTCTTTTGTCAGAGAGTCAGAACCATACTAAAGCAGGAGCGTCTAGGCCCAGTCCTCAAAGGACGTAAACCAGCCGGGTTTTCTGTCCTACCGGGCAGAAAATGCTTTGACCAAGTAAAGTAGATCCCGTCAAAGGGGTGTCTGCCAATAAAAGAAAAACAAGGTAAGATATTGAAAACAAAAGACCCTTGATTCAGTAAGTTGATCACATTAAATGGCAAAATTTAAAAAAAACAAATATAATTAACAGATAATGAGCTTATTTGTCGTAGAAAAGATATTTAAGGTGTTTGCTAACGACATTATTCCTCTGGCCATTACAATAACCTGAAAACAGAAAATTATGCAAATTGGCCTTGACGTCATTTAGCAACCTACAACGACACCTGGACAGCCAATAGCAGCTTTGCTTGTTGAGGAGTCAGGAATATTATAAAAAAGGGTTTAAATACTAGAGGACGACGACCTGAAGGTGGCGGTAATGCAACTTCGCGGATGCCAACAGACGCTAAAACCCAAAGAAGGAGGAGAAGAAGAAAAAAAGGAGTTGGCAACAGTGGTTTCAGAGGCGGCAGAGATCGTCAACGCTATGGGTAAGGCAGCTGCCTTCATATATTTTCGTCGATTTTTCACAAGGCGATTTTGTAAACGTTGATCTTCCTTGGTTTGTGTGATGTGTTATTTGGCGATGGAACATTTGTGGTTTGCCGCTGTGGAGCTTCTGTAGTTGTCTGAGCAACCAACGCCCAGTTGTCCGCCTCCACTTTGAGGGGGCTAGCTAATTAGCTGCTAGCTTGAGCTCTGGTATGAGCTTACCGGAATGTCATTTCCTGTCTTTAGCTATTTTAGTGTGTCAGTTAACAGGCGACACCATAATTGCCGATAAATTCGATTTTAACGCGAAACTGTGTTTGAAAAGGTTGTCTGCGAATACCAGCAGTGTGATTAAATGGATCATTTAATGTTCTGTGTTGGATTAAATGGTTTAGGTTCACGTTGACTAGTTTAGCCCCGAGTAGACGCGAAATTTGTTATTGTATGTTGTAATAGACAGGAAATATAATTTGTGCTTAGTGTTTACTCTCCATTAAAGGAATGGGGGAAAACTTTAGAGCGATATACAGAATAATCCTTTGCAGAATTTTATTTTATTTCGAGCACAACAAAATCAGCCGGTAAACTGGGTCAACCGCGACATCAGTGGCGTTTTTAAAATGGTTGACTGCTTCATTGTGAGTGATCAATACTTCGATTAAATTAACATGACGTGAGAATTTAGATTAGGCTAGTCTCGCGTTAGGGAATAAAGAGGTTTCTGGTGCCTTGTAATCTGGATTAAAGTGGATCTCAGAGGTTGCGTTTTGACTTCAGGTCATTGGCTGCAGACCGTGAGCTGCTGGAACTTAAATCCGAATACCTGGTTAGTTTACTTCAGATGGAAAAAGCCGACTGAGCAGTTGAGGCAACCATTTTAAAATCTGCAAAAGCACTTTTTTTTTTTTTTTTTTTTTTTTTTTTATTTTTTTTAAATTCTTTCACCTGTCACCACTTCCGGCGTCACTCAGGAAACAGACACTTATACTGGTAAAATGAAGCCTCTCACATTTTCTTTGTCTGGTTTCTGTGAGGAGGGAGGCCCAGACGAAGCCTGAACAAGTCCATCTATTTATAGACAGTATCACGATTTAGGAACTGAAGTGTTAGCATGTGGCAAAGATTGAATATTATTGAATATTTAAGAATAGCAGTTGAGCATCGGGTAGCTCCCAAGACAAGATGTGTTGTTTTTTAGACAGTAGAATGACAAATATACCCCAGACTATAGGCCACCTTCTTAGATAGCATTTTGATGATATCTTTTTGCCCGAGATGGATTCTCAATTGTTGTTGTTTTTGTTATTGTTTTTTTTTTTCCTCTATCTTTGATTTTTGGGCCTGAAAACACTGTCTGTGACGACCATCCTCCACCAATCTACACAAAACAGCGGTAAGTATTAACTAAGAAAACTATTTTTAAGTGATGTAGAGATGAGTGTTTGTGCCTATGAAATGTAATATACAGTTTTATTTTAAAAGTATGAATGCCAAATACAATACAGCATACACCCATGAATGATGAAATATAGATTTAAAAAAAATCAGGTTGGGCTGCATTTTAAACAGGCTTTTTGATGTAATAAGCATGTAAGGTTTATCTCTGATGGGTGTCAAAGATTGTTTCTTTGTGGGTTTTGATGTGCGTATTTTTTTTTCTCTCTCTCTCTCCTGCAGCAGCAAAAGAATCTGGAGACGTTTGTTGGCTTTGGAAACCTCCCCAACCAAGTGTACAGGAAGTCTGTGAAGCGGGGGTTTGAGTTCACCCTGATGGTTGTTGGTAAGAGCTCAAGTCTCTGTTTTTGCACTTGTTTTACACGAATCACTTAATCTGCTTTTATTACGGTCGACATCAGACGGTTTTTCAGAGTTGTTTGTGTGTGTGTGTGTGTGTGTGTGTGTGTGTGTGTGTGTGTGTGTGTGAGAGAGAGTGCGAAGCCATGGTTCTGCAGAAGGGACATGCCCTAGGTTTGTGCTATTGTTTTTGGAGAGAAGGAGAACATTACTGCCCTGTGGTTTGAATTAATCTTTTTATGTTTGGTCAAGATGGACTGAGGCAGCAGCTAGCTAATTGAAAATGCAAACGGTCCTTCAGATGCTTGGATGGGATGTTTGACAGCAAGCCAAGATCCCCTTTGTCAGAGCAGTCCCTATTTGGAAGGAAAATGTGTCCTCGGGTCATAATCGTTTCCTGTGGTGGACAGAATTTCTACCCAGCATGCATCTAAGAATGTATCCTCTGGTGCACACAGCTTGGCTTTGTTGATTCTGGGCATTCTTCTGCTCGATTGCTGTTGGCGCGGCACTTTGAGAACTTCTGAGAACTTTTCAGAAATGTGTTTTTCTGGAAAAAACACTTTTTGTTCATTTAGAGTAATCTTAGAAAAGCTGCAGAAGAGAAACCGCGGAAGGCTTTGTGCTCTTGTTGTGGCCGTAGTTTCTAAACTTTGATGCAGCTTGGCTCTGCTCGGCTCTGCAGAGCTCTGAACCCACAGGAATGTACAGATGTTTACGGTCCATCCAGGAACTTATCATCATTATGATCCTCACCTGACGTTTGTTACGCTGGTGGTAGAATGTTGAATGGGCTTGTGACTGTCAGGCAAGGCTGTGAGCTTCTCTGCTTGCTTCCACTCGTGATTGTTCTCATTGTGAGGTTGGAAATCTGAGCACAATGACCAAGCCTTCCGGAAGACGCAGCATAATGTATAAGGAGAGCCATTGTCTCTGCTCCAGCTGTTGAACTGTGAATCCAAACCAATTTCTGAATGAATTCCACACATTCAAAGGCTCGTTTTTGTTTGGTTCTAGTTTGATGTGGAATTTGTTTGTATGAGATAGAGAGCAGTCCTTAAAAATGTTCAAGGTTTTATTTCAAGGAACCCAGATATGGAGATCAGCCGAGAGGGCAGATAACACCTGCTTTTACTGAAATGCTGAATTGTCTTTTTTATTTCCTTTTTTTCCCCCAGGTGAATCAGGGTTGGGCAAGTCTACGTTGATCAACTCTCTGTTCCTAACAGACCTGTACTCATCAGATTACCCTGGACCTTCGCATCGGATCAAAAAGACTGTTCAGGTACGCTCCTGTGAAGAAGAGCTGCAGCAGGGACTCATACCCTCATGAACAGTCAGATCAGCTCAAGAGCGCTTGGTTCGGATCATTTTATTGCTCTGCTTAGAATGAGGCCAGCAAAGACAGAGTACCGTATTTTTCGGACTATAAGCGGCTCCGGAGTATAAGTCTCATCAGTCCAAAGATGCATCATGAAGGAGAAACAATATATAAGTCACACTGGAGTATAAGTTGCTCTTTTTTTATTTTTTTTTTTGGAAAGTGTATTTTACAAACTCCATGACCAAGAACAGATATTTCATCTGACAAGGCAAGCAATATTAATAACAACAGAATCTAGAACAACAGGCCGAACAGCTGTCAGGTATGATAACGTAACACATTAACAATTATTCAGCTACACAATAGCATAAAGAACACACGTGGGAGGCTGGAAAGGCACAATTAGCATAACTAGCTCGCGGCTCCAACAAGCTACAGTGGTGTGAAGAAGTTTTTACCCCCTTTCTGATTTCTTTTAGCATGTTTGTCACACTTCAGTGTTTCCCACCATCAGACAAATTCAAATATTAGGCAAAGACAACACAAGTAAATATAAAATGCAGTTTTTAAATGAAGGTTTTTATTATTGAGGGAGAAAAAAAATCCAAACCTACATGGCCCTGTGTGAAAACCGATCTCTGGAACTGTCCGCTGTTGATGTAACTGCTTACTTTTTAGTTGACTCTGTTGTCTATAGTTTAGCTCCAAGGTTATTTCCTCGTTTTTGGATAAACAGCCATGTTTTTTTCCTGGATTTTGTTTATCGTCTGAGCAAGTGCAACATGGTGGTTTCATGCGTGATGCTAACATGGGCTGTTCTGTGTTTTATGTGCATGTAAATGCAGCATTGGAGCTGATGCGACACGTGCGCTTTCTCTCGTTTTGTTCCTGGCTCAGGTGGAGCAGTCGAAAGTCTTGGTAAAGGAAGGAAGTGTCCAGCTGTTGCTCACAATTGTTGACACTCCAGGGTTTGGCGATGCTGTCGACAACAGCAACTGGTAAAGACCACTAAAGCCTCAGCTCCACACGCGTTGTGGTCCTCTGAGTTGTAAACCTTAACCCGTATTGTTTGTTTGGTGCAGCTGGCAGCCTGTCATTGACCACATAGACAGCAAGTTTGAAGACTACCTGAACTCAGAGTCCCGGGTGAACAGACGCCAGATGCCCGACAGCCGAATTCACTGCTGTCTGTACTTCATCGCTCCCTCAGGACATGGGTAAGTCCCACTGCCATGTCCCTGGTTTAGAATTAGCTACTGCTCCATTCAGAATCCCACTGTTGAATCATCTTCAAAGAAAAATCATTACCGTATTTTCTGGACTATAAGTCGCTCCGGAGTAAAAGTAGTATCAGTCAAAAAATACATCATGAAGGAGAAAAAAACATTGTCAAATTTTTTTGTGGAAATTTTATTTTACAAAATCTGAGCCCAAGAACAGACATTTTATCTTGAAAGCTTGGACAACAAACTGAATACGTGTTAGGGGTTAGGGTTAACGTAAAATGTTAACATTTATTCAGATAACTATATCATAAAGAACATTACAACCTCTCCATCTCACTTCAAATCACTAAAATCCATTGAATTCTTCATCGGTTTGTTTCTGAACAACTCCGCCAGTGCTGGAGGTAGAGGAACTGCCTCTTCCTCTTCTGCGTGGCTGTCGTCAGACTCAAGGTCCAGTTCTAATCTTTATAAGTTACAGTTATAAAGTTATAAGTTGATGTTGAAATTTAAAATTTTCAGCGCTACAGGAGTAGCGGATACTGGTACAGAAACATAGAGTGCCCTTGCGTGGTTCTCAATGTGAAAACAACCAACATGTGAAATTGCTGTTTATATTTTAATAATTTCACATGTAAGTCGCACCCCGGCCAAACTACTGGGGGGAAAAAAAGTGCGACTTATAGTCCGGAAAATACGGTAAACACGGATCAAGCAAAAATGTTTAATTTGCGCCACTGTGAGTGGAAAAAAACCCACTAAAGCAGGAAGGAAACAACAACAGGACTGCCAGGCAGGTCAAGGCAAGGCAAGCGTTTGGAAGATGTAGGATTTCCAGAAGGCACAAAACCAGTTATAGCATGCTGTTATAACACTTTATTGGCTGTCAGTATCTGCTTGGTATCTTGTCTGCTCTACTTGTTTCCTTAGGGCTTCATCTGATCACGTGAGACTGTAAAATAAGACTTTAAGCCCATAAACATAAAGACATACAAACGGCGATTAAAAATATATCAGAGCTTATTTTCTTAAACAAAAAAAACGTAGTCCAGATTTGGGAAGGCTGTTTCTTCAAATGTGAAAAATGTCCCCTAATTATGGCTCAAAGTTGCTAATATTGGTTTTGTTTGTTGCTGTTTGCGTGTGATGGTGTCTCTGCTTTCTGCTATGTTCACCATGACCATAAACCATGTTTATGGTAAAACTTCTGCCGGATTGTCCCAGACTGAGCCAAAGCTCCATTAACTAGAAGAAAAACAGGATTATATTTTATAGGATTTTATTAGGATTATGTTCATGGGTTAATTACTTTCTTTACAAACTGTCTTTTATCTCCCTATGAGCGGGATGAGTTTGAAGCAGTTAAGGAAAATACTGTAGTTTTATTTTTTACATCGTCATACTTCCAATAAATGATGGCAAGGCTTCACCGTAAAGAGTTAATTCAGAAAGAAAAGTTGAGGTGTCAAACTTATTTAGGAATAAATATGAAAATAGTGATTTTCTATCACAAGTGGCTGTCAGGATGGGGAGGAGGAGCTGCTGTTCTCTGGAAAACTGAACTTGGGAAAATTCTAATTGGAGGTCTGGACAGATCCATTCAGCCAGATGCAGCGTACTTTGATCCAAATCATGCAAACCTTCCCAGGTTGAAATCCTGTTGAGCTTCTCAGCTTTCAGAGTTGCAGTTTCCAGACTAATTCAATTCAGTTTCATTTATATAGCACCTTTTACAATAGAAACGGTCTCTAGGTGCTTTACAGAGGCAGAAACCCAGAGCCGGAACCCCCAGGTAAGCACAGTGGCAGGAAAAACTCCCTTTTAACAGGAAGAAACCTTGAGCAGGACCAGGCTCACGAGGAGGAACCATCCTGCTTGAAAGCCAGCTGGGTAAAGGAGGAGAAGAAGAGGGAGACAGGACAGAGAATAAAGGAGAGAGAGAGAGGGAGAAACAATCATAACTGTGTTGTATTTCTGCTGACAGAGGAGGCCCTCTGCTAAAATGGCCGTAGTTCCTTAATGGAAACTGTTTTTGAAAGCTCATTTTAATCAGTCAAATGGTTTCGTCAACTGTTACTCATTCAAAGAGCCCGGAATAGCAGAGCTTTGTCTCCACCGCTGGGCCGTAACCTGGCTCTGGAGCTGTTGAAGACAGCCAAACAACCCTGACAGTAAGTCCGACGCTCGTCTCCCAACAGACTGAAGCCGTTGGATGTCGAGTTCATGAAACGGTTGCACGAGAAAGTGAACGTCATCCCGCTGATCGCCAAAGCAGACACCCTCACCCCAGAGGAATGCCAGCGGTTCAAAAAGCAGGTCAGTGGTTTCCCTCGCGCCGTGCTGCTTCAGGAGGTACAAACGCATGAAAAAAAAAAGCTGGATTAAACAATTCATCAGCGTGTGAAAACAGCCACTCTGGTTGTTTTTTTTTTTTTTTAAATCTATCCTTCCTGGCTCAGCAGTTGCTAGGCACACCAGCTGTAGCATTGGGCTTGGATGCGATGGGAGTCAGAACTGTCAGTTCTGCTAATTTCATTTGTTAACCTTCAGTCAGGTTACTTAAATCAATCACACAGGTAACTAGAGCTGCAGCAATCGATTATTTTAGTAACTGCTTCCCGTATTGCGCAAGAAAACACTTAGACGCTCGATCTCTCTTTCCAGATCATGCGAGAAATCCAAGAGCACAAGATCAAGATCTATGAATTCCCTGAGACAGGTGATGAAGAGGAGAACAGGCTAGTGAGGAAGATAAAGGTACGCTGTCCACACGCCACCTCTCGTTTACGATGCTGGGTCACAAAGTCGGAGAGAGAAAATGCTCTTCTTTTTTCACAAGGACAAGCTGCCGCTGGCTGTGGTGGGAAGCAACACCATTATCGAGGTGAACAGCAAGAAAGTCAGAGTCAGACAGTACCCCTGGGGGGTTGCAGAAGGTATGTAATCATCACTTTACAACTAAAAACGTGTAATAGATGTTTTAAAACCTTTGGGATATGAATTGCTCTCCGCTGTAGTTGAGAACAGTGACCACTGCGACTTCACCATCCTCAGGGACATGCTCATCAGGTACTAAAAAAACGTTTCTGCGTCATTGTTGGATCAATAAGGGGCTCTCCAGGGTCACCTCATGCGATTGATTTTGCGTCTTCAGAACTCACATGCAAGACCTGAAGGACGTGACGGACAACGTCCACTATGAAAACTACCGCAGCAGGAAGCTAGCAGCTGTCACCTACAACGGGGTGGACAACAACAGAGCTAAAGGGCCGCTGTCCATGAGGTAAGACCCGCTGAACAAGTCCTCTCAAGCTCCTTTCACACGTGAAGCAGGAAGTAGCGCCGACTAATGGAGGTTTGACCTCTGTTTAATTGCACAGTGCAGCTAGCACTTACTTTACATACTCTTGTCTGGACTCGACCCGGCCTCAGCAGCAGGTTGTTATTTGGCCAAACGCCTGCGATGGGAGCCAGAACTGTCAGTTCTGCTAATTTCATTTATTGACCTTCAGTGAGGTTACTTAAATCACACAGTTAACTAGAGCTGCAGCAATTGATTATTTTAGTAATCGAGTATTCTATCAATTCTTCTGGCGAATAATCGAGTAATTGGAAAAGAACTATACTGTGCACACTTTTTTTACGTCACTCTAATTTTATTGAAAACCATCCGTAACGTTCTTGTATCTTTGAGCCTGCTCAAAATGATATCAAACAGATGCCGAGTTAATTAAACTGACTTTTACAATTTAGCTAACTGAAGTTCAGGCTTTAACAAACTCACTGTAGCACTTTATGTTCCGTGGATTATTATTATAATATAATTATCTTAAGTAAAAACTTAGCTGAGTTGGGGGAACGTGCTAGCTAGCAGATTAGCCACCACATTGATTAAAGTTGTGAATCAGCCTTACCACAGAGCTGTAAACAAAGTGTGTTAGCTAGCAGACTTCTCTCAGTCATGGATCACACTGATTTCTGTTAAATGCTGCTAATTATCGTTAGCTTAGCTTGCTGTTTCTGGGCTGCTCTGCGGACTTTTAGCAGAGACCGGATGTTTCCTTTGGAGGATCTGCAGCAGCACCATTGTGCTATTATGCTAAGCTAACTGCATCTTCCAGTAGACACATTGCTCTACGTTTTCTTTTTAATGTTAAATTCTTTGCAATCTGCGCCTCACATTGATTTTCAGTGACGTATCAGTAGCCGAAGCAGTGAGCATAAGAGAAATGACAATCCGTGCCAAACACAGTGTATAAAGTATAGTCGACCGAATTTAAACGAGGCTTCCACGCAAATCATTTTTATCGAAGCTTTTTAGTCATCGATTTATTCGAATAATCGTTTCAGCCTTACAGGTAACATACCCGGATGACAACTTGATAGTGACACAGCGGTGTCCTGATTCTGGTGTAAATACTGGTGGAGGTCATCCACACCAGCCGCCCCAACTTTTTTTTGGGCTGCGGATCAGTTTAATGTCACAGTAGTTTCAAGTACCGGCCTTTAAGGTGTGGTAGATAAATACAACAAAAGAACATTTGACCAGCATGAAAACTGTGGTGTTTCCTAAATATAATAATAAACGAACATCAACAGTGAGCCATAGGCGGATGTAACGAAGAGAATCCGGTAATTTTTCAAAATAAGTCATAGTTCGGTTTCAGATAATAAATAAAAAGTGTGTTATTTATTCTTTCTGTGCGGCCCGGTACCAAATGACCCGCGGACCAGTACCGGTCCACAGCCCAGGGGTTGGGGACCGCTGCTCCAGAGGAAGGATGTGGGAGGAGAATCTACACAGACACGTTCTGCTGTAGCTGCTTCAGAACTTCCTCAGATTGTATATCGCCATCAGAAACGTTTGCATTCAGGGAGCTTGTGTCATCCAAGTCTGGATGCTTCATCGCTCCTGTTGCACACATCAACCAGGCCCTCACTACACTAACACACTAAGTAGCAATATACTGGGATACCATAAGCAAGGTAATTAATTGCAACCCCCCCCCCCCCAAAACAAAAAAAACCCATAAATTCACTGTTACTCACTGTAACATTTCCAAAGAATTATCGTATTTCTGATGAATTAAAATAAAATACTCCAAAACAAAGAGCGGCTCACTTGGTCAGAAAAAGGCAAGCGGCCTCTCATTAAACCGCGGTTATTTCTGTCAAATTGCGGAAAGCTTTGTTTTCCACAACCCAGAGAGGGCGGAGGTCTTTGCAGATAAACTGAGCTATGGACGGCTTTATTTTGAGGTCGGTGGTAACTTAATAAACTAGGAAAGCCTCCTCCCTTGGCAGAGGTAAACAACCTGACCCAGAGTTGGTTGAGCATCCACTCTTTACCACTGTATGGTGCATGGTGGCGATTAATTGTTTTGCCGCTGTATTTGATTATAGCATGGCACAGCTAGTAGTTAGCATGGCTTTTTCCCCACCTCTTCACATCCTCCGTCTTGAGATCCAAAGTGAGTCCACACTTTAGGTTTGTATGCTGCAGCACCGGGTTGTATTTTATTTTCCTCGGCTATTCAACCTGGCGGCAACAACCAAAGTGGCTAGCGCAAACGTTCCAAAGCCCAAACGCTAGCGAGTTCTTTGATGTGAGAAATGAAAGGGGACAATCATGACTGAATGCCGCCATCTAGCGACCAGAGGCTTAACTACAATTCCTAAATGCATCACAACATGAAATAGTAAAAGAAAATCAGTAGTGCGCTTCAGTAAATCCATACAATATTGTGCCATATTTCCTCACACCCCTATTGGACAGTTATCTTCACTTATTTATTTCTTCTGTTGTGGAAAAGGTTTGCTTTAATCGCACATTCAGTGCATGACCTCAGTACTGCATGTTGTCTGTGTGCGCCTGTGATTTTTTTTTGTTTCTGTTTTTTTAGACTTGACACGGTTGAAGGAATGTAAGTGTTTTTTTTAAACTTTCTTGTCAGCCCCTTATTCCGTCCCCTTTCTCCGCACCCTCGTTTTCACTGCCCTCTCACTCCTGGCTGCTGATTTGCTCCTCTGGATTCCTGCTGTTGTTACATGTTCTCAGGATGTGTAAGAAAGATGCTCAGGTGACTTGGTTCTCCCAGCAGAAGCCTTATTTCTGCTTCCGTCTGCTGCTGCTGTTTGTCAGAGAGACCTGACCTTGCAGCTCATGTTTTCATGACTGCTTATGCCTAGTTTGTTATAATCGCATTTGCAAACATCTTCATACTCAAAAATTGAGACCATCAGAATACAAGTATTGCTGTGTTCTTTCTTTACTTGTCCATGAGAACTTGAACAACATATGCCCTCAGTCAGACCGACTCGCCCCAATTCTGTAGGGAATCGGTCCCGATCTACAGCATAGTGTCAGGTCTCTGCGCTCACGCTGCACCGGAGCATCAGTCAGCTTTACTAATATTTCATCCAGCACCTCTGCTTCACGTGCTCCTTTCATTTTAGATCCTGCTGGTTGGTTCCTGTTGACTTTTCCGTCACCCTCTTGGATTACGGATTTGCTAATCCCTCTCCCTGCTGTGTTTGTCTATAAAACCAAGACTTGTGATGTGATTAGTGCTGGTGCAAATGTGTGTGTGTGTGTGTGTGTGCGCAGAAGCCCCTTGGCCCAGATGGAGGAGGAAAGACGAGAGCACGTGAATAAGATGAAGAAGATGGAGATGGAGATGGAACAGGTGTTTGAAATGAAAGTCAAGGAGAAGGTGCAGAAGCTGAAGGACTCTGAAGCAGAGGTAACACACACACACACACACACACACACCTGCCTCCAAAACATTTCGGTTCATGATCGTCTGCAGTGGTTGATTGGCTTCGTTGCTGATGTTTTCTGTGTGTCTCTCCGTAGCTTCAGAGACGTCACGAGCAGATGAAAAAGAACTTGGAAGCCCAGCACAAAGAGCTGGAGGAGAAGAGGCGCGTGTTTGAGGAGGAGAGGGTAAACTGGGAAGCCCAGCAGCGCATGGAGCAGCAGAAACTTGAAGCCTCCAGGTAGACTTTTAACAAACCAACCGTGTTGTGGAGCGGTTTGAGTCCACCGTCATACTTGTACAACTTATTTGTGCTACATAATGTGGCTTTAGAGCAGCTAATATGAAAAAATAAAGCAAATACTCAACATACATTTGGCTATATGATGTTATGAAATATTTCTTACAGTGGGTTAAAAAAGTCAACACATCCCTGTTAAAATGTCAGCTTTTTCTACCTTTAATGTGACCAAAATGTGAACGTGTCCCATCTTTTAGTAGGAAAAATTCAAACTAACATTGTGGTTGCGCAAGTGTTTCTAGGCTGTAATAACTGGGAGGTGTTCAGAGTTGACGTGTGAAACAGTCGTTCCTCCACACCTGCCATCATTTAAAGTGTGAAGGCTCTGCGGGCCGGATTCAATAGTTCATCGGACCACATGTGGCCCCCGGGCCTCAGTTTGCCCACCTCTGCTTTAGATGACCGTGGACCACAGTGAAGACGGTCATCATCAGGAGGAGCAAACACGGCTCCACAGTGACCAAGGCCTGGACGTCCCTGCAGAACTGATGAGAAGACCAGGAGAAAGCTGCTCAGGGAGGCTTCCAGGAGGCCAACGGCAACATTGAAGGAGCTGCAGGAGCTTCTGGCAGGTCCTGGCTGTGTTCCACATGAGACAACAGCCTCCAGGGTTCTTCAGATGTTTGGGCTGTGAGGTGGGGGGGAGAGCTGGAGATGAGCTGGAGACGAGGACGTTCACCTTTGAGCAGGACAAGCACCCAAAGCATCCATCCAGATCAGGAACAGCGTGACTCCTCCAGAGGGAGGTTGAGGCCAGAGCCCAGAGCTGGATCCATGTGAACACGAGTGGAGATCTGAGGAGCTGTGAGGAGACGTCCTCCCCATCTGACAGAGAACGCTGACTGAGTTTGTTCATGTTTGTGGTCACATTAAAGGTAGAAAAAGCCCTGAAGTGGTTTCTCGTTTATTCCGACAGGCTGCCGTTCTAGCAGGGATGCGTAGACCTCTATGATGAATGTTACAGCCTCTCTCTTTCTCTCCTTCAGGACTCTGGAGAAGAACAAAAAGAAAGGCAAAATCTTTTAAAGACAGTCGGCAGCACCAACGCAGCTCAATTGATTTGTTTGCCAACTTCAGGACACAAGTTTATGGCACTGACATCACCCACCTCCTCCCCCCGTCTCGAACCCCTCCTGAGGGCCTGCTGTCAGTGACAGAGGGTAACACGAGGAGATGGATGGGGTCTCCATGCTCTCCAGAAACGCCACGACAGCGCCCCCTCGCTGCCTCCTAGCTAATTGAAGAATGTGTCTTCCCTCGATAAGAGCAAAGAGAAGCCTGTGTAACAAAGGCCAAACCCATGTTATGATTATAATTATTATTGATGTTACTCTTGTTAATTACATACTGTCAGGACTCCTTCTTCCTGCTCTTTTTCTTTCATCATAAGGTTGTTTTTAATGTATACAGTTTTACAGAGAGCAGTGCAGAGGACAAAAAAAAGAGAACCCAACCCCTGAGTTATATCTGTTGTACAATCAAGTTCTGGTGACTTTTGTTTACAGAAAAACTTGAACTTGAACTTGCAGCATCCAAATATAACCTGATCTTTAGTCGCTCATTATTGTTTTGGTGTATCTGGTTAAACCATTAACCCCCGAAAAGAATAAAAAAAAACAAGACGACCCTGCGCCTTTTAAGACATTTTTAAAAATGGCTGAAAACCTCTGAAATGTAACGCTTTCTCTTGTGTTTAGCTATTTGCACTAGCCTTGGACCATCATTTATAATGTCATAAGTGTTAGTGTTTATTTTTATATACTGAGCCAGCTTAGGTCACAACTTTTGTACGTTTCAAAATTCAGCATCTGCTGTCGGGGGGGACTTTTCTCATATTTAATAATCCCTGATGCTTACCATTATACTCTGGCAGCCATATTTCAGTCGTCGTGGAAACCAGCAACAAATGAAGAGACGACAAACAGTTTGCTTTGGCCATATATTCCATTTCTGTATTTTTTTTTTTGTATTGTACAAAGTTACCTAATAAACCAGCGATCATGCTGAGGTGAGCTTGGTTTCTTGTGCCAGCTGCTGTGGACGCCTCACCCTCCTCCAGGTACCATCTTCCCCACCCTTGAAGTTCTGCCGTTCTGACACAGTATCGCCACAAGGCGGCGCTGTTTCAACAGTATCCTGATACCAAACGATCCAACACAGGTGTCCTCCAACTAGACAAAACCCGCGCAGAGACACCGAGATAACGTTCTCTTGGTCAGTCTTCTGTGCAGTTGACCGGGTATGTTTCATTACGATATTCACGACGAGCTGTCGGCTCGGTACGCGGGTGAAATTGAGCGACTTCCGGGCGCAGTCTTCGCTTTTTGGACTCTTAGGGCGACCGTAGCCAGTTCGAACCAAAGACCGACGGTTCAAACTGCCGAGACTGTACGGTCTAAACTGTTGTCGTCCGGACATGGACAGAACCGAGCCCTGATCTGCGGTCTGCCTCAGACAGGTTCGGTACCACTGAACATGGTCGTGTGGCGGTCGAAGGTCTGGATCTGGATACTTGTTGTGACAAGTCCACTAAGTTTAGCTGTAACTAAACCGAAACTACTTAGAGATGAATATTTCTCGGAAGCTGAAGGCAATGCGCTCATGTCGAGATCCAAAAAAGACTTTATGTCGGACTGTCCAGAGCCAGGGGACCTCGCCGACGCCTTCACTGTCCGAACCTTGGATGGAGAGTTCTCGTATGAGCCCGGGGCCCTTCGGGGACCTCTGATCATCCACACCTACACGAATAAGTCCGGTTTTCTAGAGTGCTTGTGGACCTCCGAGTCCTCTCTGAGGAGCCTGGTGGAAGATCTGCCCAGCAGCACACAGCTGCTCTTCCTCTCGCTCGATGATTCGGCCCTCAGCGATGTGACCTGGATGAGGGAGCAGGTTCAGCGCGTCGCCTGCGCGCACAGGTACCAGCTTCCGGTTCCTGCCACGTTTGGAAGACGGCGTCTACCATTAACGCCGTGCAAGTTGTACCTAAATGATTTTGCGCGCACTGTTCTGCATCAGTGAGTGCGTGCATGTGCAACCATGGAAACCTAAAAAAAAAAACTTAAATCCCCAAATTTGTCTCCCGTGTGACAGAAACACGTCAAACATGTGTTGCATTGGCATTTACTTTTGTTTTGATTTGCAAAATTCACATTTTTAAACAATAACATGAATCACTGGCAGCACAAACCTTTTTTTTTTTTTTTTTTTTTGGTGCGTGTGACCTGTGCTACCAACAGTGGCACAGCTTTGGCCGTCAGACAAATGCTTGTTTTGACCTCCGGCCTGTTTCTGCAGTAAAAAGGAGGTTCTGGCCAGGCTGCACTTCGTCCCCATGCCGGTCTCCTCCCTGGGCAACTGGATCCCGTTGGTTTTGTATTCCTGGTCCTGTGTCTCCCGTAGCTGTGGCCTTGCACAGGCTGTTTTCACTTCACATGGTAAGAACAGTCTCACCAGCTGCTCAACCGGCCCCAAACCAACATTTTCACGTGATGTCACAGCTCTAATAATCACAATTACCGTCAGATCAGCTGTCATTTTTAAACAGCCGCCTTTCTTTTGCTAAAATCTACTAAAAGGCAGAAGTCTTTTTAATCCTGAACAGGAGGAATTGTTTGTGTGTTTGTCAGAGCTACAGCGTAGCGATATATCTTCTGTTCCAGTGGGCAGAAATATCTCAGTTTACATTTTTTACAGAATGGAAAATGCCCATTATCTCCAAGAGGCTGAACGCCAGATATGACTGGCTCCAGACACAGTGGAGTAAGAAGTCCTATCAGTTAGTGGATGCAGGCGATGGCTGCAGTGACTCCCCCTCAGTGGCAGGCGCTGTGGCCTGGCTGTCTGAGGGCAACTGCTCTTTTTTCACAAAGGTCTGTTCACGATGCTGCTGCTCGATAATCCAGCTTCTTCAGGCTGTGGTCTCTGTCCTAATACTGCCTCAACCGTGTGGATTCAGGCTTTGCCAGCAACTCGTTTATCATTTATCGTTGTTTCTCTCTTTATTCTCTCTGTCCTGTCTCCCTCTTCTTCTCCTCCTTTACCCAGCTGACTTTGAGCAGGATGGTTCCTCCTTGTGAGCCTGGTCCTGCTCAAGGTTTCTTCCTGTTAAAAGGCAGTTTTTCCTTTCCACTGTGCTCACCTGGGGGTTCCGGCTCTGGGTTTCTGCCTCTGTAAAGCACCTAGAGACAGTTTTATTGTAAAAGGCGCTATATAAATAAATTGAATTGAATTGAATTGAGATCAGAGGAGGGCAAACTGAGGCCCGGGGGCCACATGTGGGTCGATGAACTATTTAATCCGGCCCGCAGAGCCTTCACAATCATTCCTCCAAAAGCCAAATGAAGAGGCTGGTCAGCTTGATTGGTTAGAAAAAGGTTAAGACGCCCCCCCTTCAGTTAGCATGCTAACATGTCCTCTCAAGAAGGTGGGACCAAACATCATTTGGAGCTTCATCATCCATCTCTAGTTGTACCAATTTACAGGCTCTTCTATTTTCTCTGTCAATAGTCCATCCAGCAGGATCTTTAGCTAACCTCTGATCCTCATGTGGGGGGTTAGTTTCCTGCACCACCTGACCGGCCCTATCATCAAGATCTACAACCCAACGTGGCCCTTCAGGCTAAAGAATTGCCCTCCCCTGCTGTAGGGACTGTATCTATCTTACATAATCGGCGTTGTTTATATTATTTACTAGAATGAGTATTAGTGATCATTTGAACATGTTGGGCTCTTTTTGTGGTGTTTTTGTTCCCTGCAGGTGCAGAATATGGCCAACTCCAACGCCTCTGGGGTCCTCGTCTACACGCTCGCTGGGAATCCCATCCAGGACATGAACTGTGTGGAGGACGAATGCAACACCACGCTGCAGATCCCTGCTTCCATGATGCACTCGGAGCCTTCGGTTGTTCGGGCGCTCCAGTGAGAACCACACCGCTTGACTTCTTGTAGATGAACTGAAAGAATCTTACAGCCGCTTGGGTCATTCTCAAGTCAAGTAGTTTCCCTCCTCTTTATTACCTTTCATTGTTCTTCCGACCTAACCTGGGTGGTGTTCAAGAGAATCTGTTCTGGGTTTTTGGAAAAATGGCTTTCCGGAAGTTTGAACTCTTTATTTTCTGGCTGTGCTTGTTCCCGTATGTACCAGGTCTGGACATCTGGTGTACGTGTCCTTCCAAAGCACCCCGTCCCCAAACACCTTCTTTGCTATTCACCAGCAGGGGGTCCTGGCAGAGATGGGTTGGTTCCTTTACCCCTCGTTCAGCTTCGTCAACTGGCAGGCGCAGTGGTAAGAACTAGGTTGAATGGACTTCATATTTCATTGAAATAACCTTTAATTCTTACACCAGGGGTGGGCAGTTCTTTAGCCTGAAGGGCCACATTGGGTTGTAGATCTTGATGAAGGGGCCGGCCAGGTGGGGCAGGAAACTAACCCCCCAAATGAGGATCAGAGGTTAGCTAAAAATCCTGCTTGATGGACTATTGACAGAGAAAAGATGATAAAGAAAATAAAGAGCCTGTAAACTGGTCCAACTAGAGATGGATGATCCAAATGATGTTTGGCCCCGCCTTCTTGAGAGGACATGTTAGCATGCTAGCTGAAGGGGGGGTCTGGACCTTTCTCTAACCAATCAAGCTGACAACCCTCTTCATTTGGCTTTGGAGAAATGATTGTGGAGGCTCTGTGGGCCGGATTCAATAGTTCATCGGGCCACATGTGGCCCCCGGGCCTCAGCTTGCCCACCTCTGCGTCACTCAAACAGTCTTCACGTGCTTTTCATCTGTTTTGTTCCGTCAGGTTTGATTTCTACACGGATCTACAGGCCAAACTGCAGACCCCAGCAAAGGTTGTTCCTGTTTTTGATAGAGTGAAAATGCAGGGGGAGAAAGGCGCCGTGGCCACGGTGGACCTGCCGCAGGGTTTGTTACTCCAGCGTTGCGTGACTGTGTGACTGTTGGCTGGTTAGAGCAGCAGCTCTGTGCTGGTTGGTCCATCTGGGAAAATGTCTTCCCTGAAGGTTCCAGGAAGTGCCATCCTGGAATTTTCCTGAGCCGTCAGGGAGGAAAAAAAAACATCCAGTATTTTCAGGTTGTCAGCTGAGCCTTTTTGGTCACATGACATAGCTGAACTTCCTCTTGACCGACTGGAAGAACCCCACAGACAGGAGCGCTGCTCATTTCCGGGAACATCTTTTAGACCTCACGTGAAACATTCCTTACTCAGTAATGAATCAGTGGAAGCTCTTAAACAGGCGGTAAACAGGTGGTGAACAGGTGGTGAACAGGTGGTGAACAGGTGGTAAACAGGTGGTAAACAGGTGGTAAACAGGTGGTGACCTTTTAGGGCAGCTAGAGTGTGAATGCGTCAACATGCCTGTGAGACTGATAAAGTGTCCTGAATGTAAATGAAGTTTTCCAGATGATCAGCAGTATGATTAAGAGCTGCGAAACGTCTTTTATAAACGTATTTGTTGTCATTTCCGAGGAGCTCTTTTGGAATAATAGCGCTATAAACCTGTAGTGTGATTTGTAATAGAAAACGATGGTTTAAGCCTGACTGTACCGGCTTAAACAGGCAGTGGTGTTTTTCTGCAGGACTGTCAGACTTCACCTTGCTCCAGCTGGACGCGTCCCTGATGTGTCCGGGTAGGAGAGACTCGTCCTGCGCTCACTGGGATCGTACGGTGCAGCTCTTCATCTGCTGCGATCAGCTCGGCCCCCACTGCAACACGGAGCTGGGCCGATGGATCACCGCCTTCCGCAGGTCGCCTGCTCGTTAGGAAGGTTTGTTTCCTGTCCTCCTAAGGTTAGCATGAACAGAGGTTTCTATCCAACAGAGGGACAGGACGCTGGCTGACGGACGTGTCGCCTCTGCTTCCTCTGCTGGACGGACACAAATGCACCCTGACCATGAAGACAGACCCGTGGTCCATGCTCTGGGTCGTCTCCCTCAGCCTGAGGTTCAGCATCGACAATCAGACAAGTATTGAAGTCCTATAACCAGCGATAGTCATGTGACGACATGACCGTAATCCACCGCTGATTTTGCAGATGATGGGGATGCGGTGCTCCGCCCCTTCCGAGTGATGTCCTTGTACAGCGGTGGGACGTTTGACAGAAACTACAACAAGAGATACCAGCCAGTCAAGTTCTATGTCCCCGCACCGACCAAGAAGGTAGCACGACAGTGAGTTTTACCTGATTCCTTGCAAAGCTCCGCCCTGAGGCAGCGGGTCTGTTTTCAGGTGGAGCTTTATGCCGTTATCACTGCCCACGGCAGCGACGACCGTTCCTGTGGAGAGTTTTGTGTCACGTCCCACCACTTTCTGCTCAACAATGTTTTTAACAACACCCTCATATTTGATTCTGCAGGTGAGTAATGGTGGCTAATGTCTGTGTGTGACAGGGACTGATGAGCTGTTCGGGGTGTGTCCTTCTCATCTGGTGACCCTAACTGGGAACAACCAATGCATGTATGGCAAAAAAAGCCCTTCATTTTCAAACATCAAATCAGCTGATCAGGAAAAAATGGATAGACTCATAGATATGAGAGTAAACTCATACAGGTGTGACGAGTCTAAACGGCGATACCGTGTGCTGCCACCAGGGGGCGACATAGATGTTTTTCTGCAAGGAATAAAAATCCATTTATTTATTGATGTTGGGGTGGGGGGGGCGTTTAGTCGTCTTTTATTGTTACTCATCTGTTATATTTTTAACTGCTGTTTTGTTTTGTTTTGTTTGTGCTTGGGATACCGTCAGGATCACCACTGGGCTGTACCACACAGGTGAGAGAGGGCGCCGTACCGAATGAACACGGAACATGGCTGTATGGACGAGGCGGCTGGTGCGACGGACTCCAGGTGGACCCCTGGAGGGTCGATGTCACCAAACAGGTACCTGTCCACTCATAAGAGAAGTCCATCCATTTTCAGGAACATAACTGTGACTGTGAGTCATCTTTTTTAAGATATTGTGTAATATTCAGTGTCTATGTGGAGGCAGTCATACCTTATTTTTATTTCCCATACTGCAGAGTCTAAAAAGTTGTGTAAAAATCCTATTAAAATCACACATTTCTGTTCATGTTCAGCCCATATATATTCTGAAGTGAACGTAAAGGCCGTCATGATTTCATTTATGTGAGTTTACAGACCAAATTCTCTCTAAAATTAACCCTAAATTCACAAATTAGATCAAGAAATGAATAATCATGAAGAACATATTAAATTATTTTAGTTATTAGGCCTATCTGGTTTTATAGTTGTTTTTTTTCCCAGGTATAATGTACTGTAGCGAGTAAAAAATAGGCTCGGAATTGGAATTACTCTCTATTCCTATTAAAGATATTGGTCGGTATTTATCAATATATCTAACTGTGTGTCATATGAATGAGTAAATTAGTTGAAAGTGCATTTTTTTAGTGTCTTTTACCTGCATAAATCTCACTTTCATAGGCAGTGGTAAAAAATACCAGAAAAGATCTAACTGAATATTGAAGTAGTGGATTACTCTTGGCAGGTTGAGTTGCTGCGTAAGTGAATGAATGAATGATTAGAAATGAATAAATGACTGCTTTTATTTGTCATTGCAACGAAAACAGGCAACGAAATTGCAAGTGCTGCGTCTGTTTAGTGCTGGGTAAAAAGAGGAGCAGCATCCCCACACACACACACACACACACACACACACACACACACACACACACATTATCGGAACTAAAGTTAATAAGTTAATAGATGCCCTTAAAAATAGAAAACACCGGCGATAATGCAAAAGCAAGAAGGGTCATTGCACATGAAATAGGGGCGTTGCACTAGAATGAAGGCTATTGCACGTGTTGATATTGTTGCGCTGGTTGATAAGCCTGATGGCCCAGGGGTAAAAACTCTTTTTCACTACATTTGTTCTTGCTTTGAGGCTTCTGTACCTCCTAGCAGAAAAGAGTCCCTGGCCAGGGGGTGTACAGGAGTGACCTTATAACCAAAATCCCTTCATGATGTCACTTTTTTGCACCCTGATGAAACTCTCACACGTCAGTTTGTCAGCTTGCACAACGATTAGTGGCTGAATATGATGGGATATATTGAGAAAGTGGAAACTGTGTGTCTGCTTGTCCTCCTCCAGCTCAACATGAGTGAGCCCAACGCCATCATCTACTTTGGCTTGTTTGAGGGACGCGATCCTAATCCTTCCAAAGACCCCGGATACATCATCATGTCTTCCTTCCTTGTCTTTTACAAATGATTCCACCTACAAATGCAGTTTACATCTTGAGAGTGAACGTGTAGTGACCTCTTTGTCAAATAAAAGCCATCACTGGGTTGTTGTGGTTGCTTGTTTCGGTGTGTGTTAAAGAGAAAGAGTCCACTCATCGTTGAATTTAACTGTAAAGTGGGCCAAAACACACAACACAATCAAATGGCTCTTATGTAACAGCAATGTACACTAAGAGCAAAGATTACAGCTGTAATTCCCAAGTGGTCTCTCTGTTTTCTAACTTGTCATGTGGAGTGTTTGGCTTTTATTAGCTGTTGATTCACATTTGTACATTTGTCCATGTGCAGTCAGCTCTTATTCTCCAGGTCCACAAAGTGAACCAAGAGATTATTCATCCAAAACTTGAATCAAAATCAAGATGAGACATCATCGCAGACAGAGTGCTGCAGTTTGATGCCCCAAACAGGTAAAAATGTGATGAAATCTGTGGATGGGCATCAATCATCATCATACGAAAATACTCCAAAGGTTTCTCTAATGAAGTAGTTTATTGGTTAAATCAAGTAACTTAAACTACCCCTGCATAGCCAACTATTACAATTATTAAAGGCATATTCCTGTTATATTAAAATTTTCTCTGAAGTAGGATTCTACTTTGCCCCTGGTGTTGAAAACGACCGTGAACCAAACCGGAACCATGAGCAGCTGACGTTTCTCAGGTGTCGGAAGTGTTTTGGTGTGACACACAACAATCTTCGAGGATCGAGACGCACATGCTAAACCTATGCTAACTTTGCTAAACTCTGTTTCTGTTCGTAAGTACCATGAATCGTAAAAAAAGCTTGTGCACACTTAGTACACCAGCACACTAAGTACGTATGAGACTAATTGCTCTTGTTTGGACTCTCTCTTCGGTTGTTAGCAATAGCTTAATTTAGCACGTGTGCAGAAGTTAGAAATCTTCTGAAATACTTTGACGTATCTCAACGTTTTTTCCGCTCAGGTAAATCTTATATTTCAAACAAATAAGATGCGATCTAGGTAAGATTAGTTAAAGATTTGTGCACGTGGTTTTAAATGATCGCTATTTGATGTATTTAGAGTAGCGCTTTTCTGGACTTTGACACAATTTCTTTGGTTTGTTTAATGGACAAGCTACGCTTTTTTTGCTGTACTATTATTGTGCATTGACGTGCATTTTAATACACGCATTTCTGTGTTAGCTTTGTTTGATATCTAGGTTCTGCGGTTCAGATTCCCTTGTGGCCTCTGCGACATGAGTGGCTCCAAGCCGGACATTCTGTGGTCTCCACATCACCCGGACAGATATGTCATCTGTGACTCTGAACTGGGACTGTACCGTATCGGACCCGTGGGCAGTGCGGAAACCAAAGTTGGCACTCTTCCGCTGTCCGACGAAACCGCTGCAACACTGTTGGCCATCAACTCTGATACCCCCTATATGAAGTGTGTTGCCTGGTACCCAAAACATGAGCCAGAGTGTTTACTAGCTGTGGGACAAGCTAATGGCAGAGTGGTGCTCACCAGCCTGGGTCAAAGCCACAACTCCACTTGTAAAGAGCTCGTGGGAAAAGAATTTGTCCCCAAGCATGCCCGTCAGTGTAACACGTTAGCCTGGAATCCAGTGGACAGCAACTTGCTGGCTGCCGGGTTGGACAAGCACAGGGCCGACTTCTCCGTCCTTATATGGGACATCAGCACCAAGTTCTCACCAGAGGCCAGCGTGTCTGCAGAGAAGATCCGTCTGTCCTCTCTGGACTTGGACGCCAGCTCAGTGGTGACGAAGCCCTTGTATGAGCTGGGTCAGAACGATGCCTGCCTGTCCCTGTGCTGGCTGCTGCGTGACCCCAAGCTGCTGCTGGCTGGCATGCACAGAAACCTGGCTATATTTGACCTGAGGAACACCAGCCAGAAAACCTTTGTCAACACCAAGGCCATCCAGGGGGTGACGGTCGACCCACACTTCCATGACCGCGTGGCCTCCTTCTACGAGGGCCAGGTGGCCATCTGGGACCTGAGGAAGTTTGAGAAGCCTGTCCTGACCCTGACTGAGCAGCCCAAACCTCTCACTAAGGTACAAGATCTATCTGTCTGTCCGACCCACCGACTGTCGGTAGACTGTCTGTCTGTCCATCTAGTGTGTGTTAGCTCATTTTTTACTGCATCCATCCATCCATCATCCATCCATCCATCTGACTATCTATCTATCTATCTATCTATCTATCTATCTATCTATCTATCTATCTATCTATCTATCTATCTAGTATGTGTTAGCTAATTTGTTACTGTGTGTCCATCCATCCATCCATCCATCCATCCATCCATCTGACTATCTATCTATCTATCTATCTATCGATCTATCTATCTATCTATCTATCTATCTATCTATCTAGTGTGTGTTAGCTCATTTTTTACTGTGTCCATCCATCCGTCCATCTATCCGTCTGTCTGTCTGTCTGTCTATCTATCTATCTATGGATCCTTCCATCCATCCAAGTATCCATCCATCCAACCATCCATCCATCCATCTATCTATCTATGGATCCATCCATCCATCCATCCATCCATCTATCTATCTATGGATCCATCCATCCATCCATTTATCTATGGATCCATCCATCCATCCATCCGACCATCCATCCATCTATCTATCTATGGATCCATCCATCCATCCGACCATCCATCCATCTATCTATCTATGGATCCATCCATCCATCCATCCATCCATCCATCCATCCATCTATCCATCTATCTATCTATCTATGGATCCATCCATCCATCCATCCATCTATCTATCTATCTATGGATCCATCCATCCATCCATCCATCCATCCATCTATCCATCCGTCTAGCGTGTTCTGTTCCTGTGTGTGACTCTAGGTGGCGTGGTGTCCCACCCGTACTGGTCTGCTGGCCACGCTGACGCGTGACAGCAGCATCCTCCGCCTGTACGACATGCAGCACACGCCCACGCCCATCGGCGATGAGACGGAGCCCACCATCATCGAGCGAAGCGTGCATCCCTGCGAAAGCCAGATCGGCAGCTTCGCCTGGCACCCTTTCTCTCAGAACCGCATGGTGGTGGTGTCGGCGGCCAACCGGGTCATGACGGACTTCGTTGTGTTCGAACGCATCTCGCTGGCGTGGAGCCCCACCACCTCGCTGATGTGGGCCTGCGGCAGACACCTCTACAGCAGCGCGGAGGACGCGGAGCGAGCTGACGGTGTCTTTGAGAAGGACATCGCCACCAAGATGCGGCAGAGGGCTCAGTCCAGGTACGGCCACGACAGCGCCCAGGTGTGGAGGAACCACCTGCTGGCCGGAGGGAAGGACCCTCAGCTCAAGTCCTTGTGGTACGACCTCTTTTATATCCTTTCGGTGCATCATATTAAAGAAAAACATGCAGAATAAAACATGACAACAAGGAAAATATGTAGGGAAGTCCGATATTATCGGCCGATAAAGGCATTAAAAATTAATATCAGAAAATATTGGTATGGGGAAAAATGTTATAAAAATATGACTTTTAAAAATTTCTCCCGAATTTTTTAGTCATGCCAAAGAATGAATTCCCTTCCAATTTCCTGGTATTAGTAAATAGTAAATAACAATACTTTACTTTAGTCGTCTCTACTACGCCTGATGATGTCATCAAACCGCCTCGAACCTTAAGTTGAAGGTGTTCTCTAATTCTGACCAGAATGTTTATTTTTATTTGGAAAACCTTGAAGTTGTTACATTTATCGTTATCTCTGCATCCAGCGGGACATCGCAGTACAAACGAGCATCAATGCGTTCATTCCACCACCGCGTGTGTCGGTGTCGGTTGATATCGGTATCGGAAGTTAGGAGTTGGACAATATCGGGAAATCGTGTCTCGGTAAAAAAGTCAATATCACTAAATATCTGGGCTCGGGGAGATGGCGAGGCAGGAAGTGAAGAACGGGGGGAGGACAGGACGAGGAGCAGGAGGGAGGGAGGACACAAGCAGAAGGGACAGAACAGTTTGGGATGATTTAGGACACACGATCATTTCAAATGTTGCCTGGTAGATGGTGTGGTCCTGAGGCACAATCATTCACGTCTTTGCAGATTAGCTCGTCCTGTCCTGGCAGGCTTGTCCTGTTTCATCGACTGTGTCTCTTTCACGTATGTCATGTGACCCACTGAGGTTTAAATCTGGACATTTGTGTGTTTAGTGAGTCCCTGTGATCAACCTGAAACCAGTTTTGGTTGCTCACTCTTTTAAGTGTCCGCCTCTCGTTAGTTCTCGTCTTCCTCACAAATTCCTATAAAAGTCTCACATATGAAACGATGTGCTGAGGACATGGAGCTGAAGGTGCAGGGGAACAAGCAGTCTGTGGTCTACTCTGGTATCAAGAACATTGTAAAGACCTCCTCCGGTGAGTCACAGTCAAAATGACGTAAATAGTGAACGTGACCTTGAGTGACCTTAAATAAATGAGCTCTGTGACGCCTGTTCTCTCAGGCACGGCAGAGAGCCGTCGGTGCTGGAGCGGGTCAGACCAGCAGACGGATGTTTTGCGGTACACCAGCGAGGAGCGCAGCCTCGCCCTCCAGCTCTGCGGCTGGATCAGCCGGGGGCCTGATATCGATGTGGAGATGTTTCTGCGCTCGCTGGAGCAGGAACGAGACTGGGAGCGGGCGGCCGCAGTCGCTCTGTTTAATCTGGACATCCGCCGAGCCATCCAGATCCTCAACAAGGGCGCCATTGATGAGAAAGGTGAGTAGCGGGGGAGGGGTAGGGCTGTCACGATTAGGAACTTCTGGAGACGATTAATCGTCAGAAAAAGAATTGTGATTGACGAATGAGCTTTAAGAATCCACTTTCTGTCCTGTCCTGTACACCTTAATGAATAAGAGCAATTTAAAGACTTTTGAACATCCAGAAATGGTGCATCTGGAGACGTTGTTTCACATTTGTTGCGTTAGCGCTTTTGACTGGCAAATTTTACAGATGTCTTCCTCCTCGTTACTGGGCTCTCCTTTATCCTTAGGATAAAAACCAAAATGCACCCACAGAGGTGCCGTGGTACGAGGCTTTGGAACCAGGACCTCCCCTTCCTCCATGTTGTTATTATCCTAGCTGTAGCGTATTATCCTAGCCACAGCAGATTATCCTAGCCACAGCATATTATCCTAGCCACAGCATATTATCCTAGCCATAGCATATTACCCTAGCCACAGCGTATTATCCTAGCCATAGCGTATTATCCTAACCATAGCGTATTATCCTAGTCACAGCATATTATCCTAGCCATAGCGTATTATCCTAACCATAGCGTATTATCCTAGCCACAGCATATTATCCTAGCCACAGCAGATTATCCTAGCCACAGCAGATTATCCTAGCCATATCAGACGGGTTAGAGTGGACGGCCCATATCGGGGCCGACACCCCATTCTCCTGGAGAACCCCCCACAGGACTCCCTGAGGGACACGGTCGAATGCCTTCTCCAAATAATTGACGGTTATTGCGAATGTGAAAAATAATCGTGAATATGAGAAATAATCGCGATTGGTGAATATCGTAATATTCGCGACTGCCCTAGGGAGGGGCTAGTGAGGCCAGGGCGCCTAGAGTGAGCTGACCTTTGGTGATTTTGACCTGCAAGCTGAGAGCCAGAGAGATTTTAAAGGGAAAGTATTGATTACATAGTGTACCATCAAATAAGCGAGCACCTTGTGGAAATGATCCGCGGCTCCCAGCTCCACAAGCGTTGATTGCATCTTTTCCTCCTGTTGTCTGTCCCATTCACGCAGCGGCAGATCCCACTGATCCACAATCATTACCGCTTGTGTCCTCTTAGTTTTGGTTGCGCAGCGTGTATTGATCGCGTCAGCTGTTCGGTTTGGGGTCAGCTGAAGGCATTTTCCTCGGTGCAGGCTGTTAATGTGAGTCAGAGAAGGAAAACAACGAGGTCTTAACACAGGAAGGTGTTCCATAAATGGATCAGTCATTTTAATTTGGCAAAAACCCAACAAATAAAGACTAGAAGCAGGTTTGCTTTTGTTCCTGAAGACGAGCCCTGGTGCAGATGCACAACCTTTTTTCTTCTTTTTTTCTTTTCAAGCAGGCCAGGCTGCTGGAATTTAGGAGTTTAGTTGCACGTAGCTGCACAGGGGACCATTACCGTATTTTTTGAACTATAAGTCGCTTCGGAGTATAAGTCGCATCAGTCAAAAAATGCATCATGAAGGAGAAAAAAAAACGTATGTAAGTCTCACTGGACTCCAAAATAGATCTCTCTGTGTCAACTGGACTGAAAGGTTTCTTTGGAAAAGCAGTTGGAGGCAGTTAATAGTTGTCTTGAAGCTCAACTGATGGCTTGACATTAGCATTTATAGATTTAAATTTTATACATTACCTACTCAGATATGCATACATGAATTTAAAAGACATTAAATAAAAATTCCTTTTTGACCTCTTGGTTTTCACAGGTGACCTGAACCTGAATGTGGTTGCCATGGCGTTGTCAGGATACACCGATGAGAAGTCGTCGCTGTGGAGGGAGATGTGCAGCTCTCTGAGGCTGCAGCTGAAGAACCCTTACCTCTGTGTCATGTTTGCGTTCCTCACCAGTGAGCCTGGATCCTATGATGGCGTGCTGGTATCATGGAATTTGATGGGTTTCATTACAAACACAAGCAGCGATGAACAGTAGTACACATCTTGCATTTCATTTCCCTTTTTCACTTCATTGCATTTGATTTCTGATCTCTGACACAGACTTGATGTACACCGATCAGGCACGACGTGATGAGGTTAAAAACCTTAATAATCTCTTCATGGGGTCTGCGATAAGTCAGGCAACAACCTGAACATTTTATTCTCAATGTTGACGCGCTATTTCTATACCAGAGGTGGGCAATCTAAGGCCCGGGGGCCACATGTGGCCCGATGAACTATTTAATCCGGCCCACAGAGCCTCCACAGTCATTCCTCCAGAAGCCAAATGAAGAGGGCTGTCTGCTTGATTGGTTAGAAAAAGGTTCAGACACCCCCCCTTCAGCTAGCATGCTAACATGTCCTCTCAAGAAGGTGGGGCCAAACATCATTTGGAGCTTCATCATCCATCTCTAGTTGGACCAATTTTCCGGCTCTTCAGGATAATTTCTCAGTCAATAGTCCATCAAGCAGGATTTTTAGCTAAGCTCTGGTCCTCATTTGGGGGGTTAGCTTCCACCACGTGGCCGGCCCCTTCATCAAGATCTACAACCCAACGTGGCCCTTCAGGCTAAATAAAGGCCCACCTCTGCAGTATGGGAAGAAAGGGCGGAGTCAGGGAGACGCTTTGGCCAGTGTTCTGCTGGGGAACCTCGGGTCCTCGAGGATGTTGCTCTCGACACAAAGCTAACAGTTCAGCAACGCTTTGAGGCACGGCCATGAGCCCGAGGCGTTGATCTGGCCTCCAGATTCTCCGCATCTCAATCCAGTGAGCATCTGTGGGAGGTGCTGGTCTGATCCAAGGAGGTCGACCTCAACGTTCGAACTCGAAGATCTGCTGCTGACGTCCCGCTGTGGGATACCTTCAGGGGTCTCCGGGAGTCCATGACTCCACGGGTCCATTAGCAGAATATTCTGTTCTACCTGGTCGGTGTCTGTTCTTAAAACTGCAGCGGTTTTACCTTCCAGTCCTTGTAAATATTCTAGCTGCTGTGTTTGTTGTCCTTCACACATTTTCTTGGCCTGAGTTGGCGATTCTAGAAAGCGCTAGTTAGTCAGCTGCTAGTTTGTTGTTCCGGCCCTCTGAGGTGTTCTGGAATTCTCGTAGCTGCTGTCGGAACAGAAAAATGAAAACATGTTAGTTCCAGACGTGATGGGTGACAGATTCTTTCTGTGTTTCAGTACGAAGGCAGCGTTGCTGTCAGAGACAGAGTTGCCTTCGCCTGCATGTTTCTTAATGACACGCAGGTAACACGAAAACACACAGTAGCCACCTTTCTTTTCCCTCCTTTTATCTCGTAAATGTGTTTTTCAATATTTCATCACTTCTTTTTAGTTGCCTCGATACATGGAGAAACTGAGCAGTGAAATGAAGGAGACGGGGAACCTGGAGGGCATCCTGCTGACGGGTCTAACCAAAGACGGGGTGGAGCTCATGGAGGCCTACGTGGACCGCACTGGAGACGTGCAAACAGCCAGCTTCTGCATGCTGAAGGTACACAGGCTGCTTCCAGCACACTCAGAGAAGGATGAGTGAATGAACGAATGAATGAATGAACGAATGAATGAATGCATGAATGCATGCTTTGTTTTAGTTAAAAAATAGAAAATCATGTTTTTACGAAAGAACAACAAACGACTAACATCAAACAACCAGAAAGGGAAAATGACTGATTATTCATCTTGTCTCTTTTTAATAACTATATATAATTTTCTTTTATTTAAGACAAACAAAAAATGGATTTTACCTTGACACGTTTCGGCGTTCACTGGTTTGTCGTCACGTCAAGGTAAAATCCATACTTTTTCTGTCTTAAAAAAAAGATAATTAAATGTAGTCAAAAAGGGAAAAGTCTGAAGCCCTAAGGCTAATTGTAGCCTATCCTAAATCTTAGATTTAAACAAATAATTCACAATAAAGCATCAATACTCGAACATTGTTACAAAAAAACTCACAACAGCTTCAACTGAAAAATCGAATCTAACCTCTGATCAGTTTTGATGTTAAAGTCTTGAAAATGAACGTAGACATCTTTATTTCATCGTTTAGTCCATTCCATCATTTTACACCCAGAACTGACACACGTCTGTACTTCAGATGAGTTCTGAGCGTGTGAGTTTACAGCAGTAGTAACCCCCTCACGGTAGAAATCCCCTGCCTTAATTTAGGTTCATTTAATTTAGGCTTTTTGGACACAGACAGGAATTGACTTGTTTACCACTTGAAACAAAATTTCTAATGTTTTTAAATATACAATTTTCAGAAATTTTTAATGTTTGTGATCTTATAAAAAGCTCATTCGTAGAATCAGGGTATCCAGCTCCATTTATTATCCTAATAGCTCTTTTCTGCGGTTTAATTATTGGATCTAGGTTCGTTTTATAAGCATTTCCCCAACTTTCAGCACAGTATGTCATTACAAGTGAAGAGTACAGCAAATGAAGGCAGCTTCTTCATTAAATCTCCTGTTTTGTAGAGAGTAGAAATAGCGGTAACGCTTTATAATACGGTCCTTGTAATAGGCACTGCCAAGGCTTTTATAAGATTCCAACACCATTATTAGACTACATAAGCCTTAATAAGGCCCTTATACGTCTTTATATCAAAGATTTATGGAAAACCTATAGAATACATAACAGACTATGAGTTTACTTGCATTTTTTTTTCCAAAAAGTTTTCCTAAGTAATTACCTGGCACTTTAAACCGTATTACATATCGTATCGTACGTATCGTATACTCATTTTCCTGTCTCGAATTAACTGTCTAAACAGTTATATTGTCTTATAAAGACATAGTGTTTAATAAGCATCCTATAAAGACGTATAAGGGCCTTATAAAGGCTTGCGTAGTCTTATAACCACATAATAGTGTTAATAAGCATCTTATAAAAGCCCTTTCAGTGCTTATTACAAGAAAAGTAATATAAAGCGTTACCGAAATAGCCTTGGATCATTTCTGTTTTCCAACAAATTTTATCATCTGTTGTTGCTCCCAAAATCTTTGTTTCATGTACTCTTTCAATTGTAACATTGTTTAAAATCATTTTTGCCTGAGCTGTCGTCTCTTTCAACACCAAACAGCACAAATTTGGTTTTTCTTTCACTAAGCCACAGCTTATTTAAAGCATATTTGTTAAACTTCATCAGTTTTTAACAAGTCCTTCATGTTCCCCCCAGGACAGAATAAGTTGAAAAATAACTGTTGATCATTTGCAATGGTTAGAGATGAATTAGCCAGTATAGAACACCTCTCTGGACAGGCGTCCTCGGGCGACGTGCTGAAAGACCCTCGTGTCCAGTGTTGGATTGAAAACTACCGCAACCTGTTGGACGCCTGGAGGTTCTGGCACAAGCGGGCGGAGTTTGACATCCATCGAGGAAAGCTGGACCCCAGCTCCAAACCCCTGGCCCAGGTGACCCTGTGGGGAGGGTGGCTGCTAAAGAAATGCTTTTGTAGATTTGGATGCTTTCCGGTTGTTCAGGTGGATGAAGGAAAAGAGCACACACTGGCCCTCATTTATCAACCGTACGAACGGCACAAACCTGCGCTCAGCGTTTATCCGTCAGTCAGTGCGGATTCCTGGTGCAGCGCAGTAAAATCATAAAAAAATGTAAAAGTAACGATTAAACAAAGCTCAAACTGGTCATCAACAGTAATAATAATAATGCCTTTAATTTGCAAGCGCCTTTCACGGCACACAAGGACACCGTGTGTCCATAAAAAGCCATGAAAGCAACAGAACAGTCCAAGCAACAGTAAAACTATAAAGTCAGTGACGCGGTTAAAATGAGGTGGGATAAGCAGTCTGAAAGAGCTGAGTGTGGATTTAAAGAGTCCAAATTTCAGAGCAGATTTCAGATTAAAACGTAAACAAATATCATTGAATAAAATAAATATATCTGGTTTTTACAGAAGCGTTTTGCTTCAGCTGATAAAATATCACCATTTCTTTCCTGAGAAATTCATGTTTGGTTTGTTTTTCGGTGTAATTATTTCTGTTTTTCTGACTTCATTTCTTTCTTTCTTTTTGTTTCTTTTTTAAGCAATCTTGTCCTTTTCGTGGAAGTAAATGTTTTCTGTTTTTCGTGGTCGTTGACAGACGATCTAGTAGCTGGTGAAGCTGCCACGGAGCCGCAGCGGAGCTTCAAGCGTGCGCGCACACGCGTGACTGCTTCCGGGCAGCAACACGTCTCTTGGGACTGGCCGTATCGGGAATTTTCACGAATCACACGTGTCTCTTATCCTACCGAGATTCCTGCACGCAGATCTGCGCACGTTCCTACGCAAGATTGATAAATGAGGCCCAGTAGGAGTGCAGTTAATGTATCTGAAGATTAACGCCATCGAAAATGAAATGCCACGCCTCGAATTGACCTTCCGCTCACCGTTCTGCGCTTTCCGGTCCGGCAGGTTTTTGTGAGCTGCAACTTCTGCGGGAAGTCCATCTCCTACAGCTGCTCGGCCATCCCTCACCAAGGCCGTGGCTTCAGCCAGTACGGCGTCAGCGGCTCTCCCACCAAATCTAAAGTCACCAGCTGCCCCGGCTGCAGGAAGCCGCTCCCACGCTGCGCCCTGTGCCTCATGAACATGGGCACACCTGTTTCCAACTGTCCAGGTAAACCGCAGCGGCTTGACTGCTGATGCACTAACCGACAAGCTTCCTTATAGGTCAGGGGTGGGCAGTTATTTAGCCGGAAGGGCCACTTTGGGTTTTAGATCTTGATGAAGGGGCGGGAAACTAACCCCCTCAAATTAGAGTTGGAGGTTGACTAAAAATCCTGCTTGACGGACTATTGACTGTCCATCAAGCACAAATGATGTTTGGCCCCACCTTCTTGAGAGGACATGTTAGCATGCTAGCTGAAGGGGGGTTCTGAATCTTTTTCTAACCAATCAAGCTGACAACCCTCGTCATTTGGCTTTTGGATGACTGTGACTGTGAAATGACTGTGGAGGCTCTGCGGGCCAGATAAAGAGTTCATTGGGCCACATGTGGCCCCCGGGTCTCAGTTTGCCCACCTCTGGGTTATTGTCACTTTTGCCAGTGTTGAGCTTTTATTTACTGCTAAAAGGTTCCCGTGTTTGATGTTCCCTGGCAGGAACAGGGAAGGCAGAAGAGAAGGCTGGCCTGACAAGGGAGAACAAATTGGCCCAGTTCAACAACTGGTTCACCTGGTGCCACAACTGTCGTCACGGCGGCCATGCTGGTCACATGCTGAGCTGGTTCAGGTAGGACTCGAAGTTTAGATATTCCAGCTGAAAAGCTTTATTCATTACGTTCACGGAGACCAGAATAACACCAGAAGGACGTGAGGAAGTTGAAGTAAATTCACAATCATTATTGCTTCCTAACCGCACAGGCTGATGTACCCAGATGATTTGAGTTCCCTTTATTCTTAAAACGGCCTGTTTGCAAATGAAGTTATTTATTTTAGGCCTTGTTAGTTCCTGTTTAACACTCTTTGGTGTGTGTCTTTCAGAGACCACACAGAGTGCCCGGTTTCAGCCTGCACGTGCAGATGCATGCAGCTGGACACCACGGGGAACCTGGTGCCTTCGGACAGCAGCTAGACGCAAAAGTGAAGGCCGCCCGGAGAACGCCGACCAGCGTGCTTTCACGCCTGGGAGGAGGAGGAGGAGGAGGAGGAGGAGGAGGAGGAGTCTACCTCTGGAGGGGCTGCTTTAATAGAACTACATACACTTGGATGAAGGCTGAGTGAATGTAAAGATTCAACAGATCTGTTAGAACTGAATCTATAACACAAAGGGAGCCCAACGTTGAAACTTGACTCGGGTGAAGGAGCTCAGGGGCGGAGCCCTGAAGTCAGCTGCCTCTTTGAGTTACACCCCGACCACCTGAATCAGGGTCCTTTTCACCAGGATAACTTGTGTAGTTTTACTCTGTGTAGAATCTCCGAACGTATCCAGTATCAACCCGAGTCGCAGCTGCCGATAGGTCTGATTATTGATCTGTTTATTTCGCTGTTTATCGTCTGTGTCGTGTCTCAACAAGGATCTTGACAACCCTCAGGAAAGCAGTATTCAGGAAGACTCGCGGCTCTCTCCGGTTCCTCTGCCCCGCCCCTTCTTTGGCGTTCCGCGAGCCTCTACGCCGACGGGCGGGCTCGGCTTACTCGCCAGCACGCTCTGGGCTGGTGCGTCTGTGAACGGACCCTGCCTGCGGTGTGTGAGCTGGCCTGTGGAGGCTGTTTCTCCTTTCTCAGCCACCGTCCCTGTCCTGGGAACATCTGGCCCCTGTGTGGGGGCCCACCTGCCCCCTGCGTAAACTCCTTGTTGGCTTGTTTTCCACATGTTTAGCTATGCTGTGTGTTGCGTTTGGGCACCTGCAGAGAATCACAAACTGTCCCTGCAGTAACGGAACGCAGCAGGACAACAAATAAATGATGCATCTCAAATTAAGAGAACCGGATCTCCTTATTAACGCCATGTTACATAAACTGGAATGATAAACCAGCACGGTTGCATGAAATATACGCATATATACAATACTGCAAAACCAACCGAGCAGGTAACCGTGTGGAAGACTGTGACTTTCTGAAGGAAAAGAAAAGGACAAAAAGAGGCCGCAGCTAAGATGGCTGCAGTGAAGGCCTGGCAAAGCACTCGCATGGGGCACAGCGTCATGACCGGCTCTTTATGGCTGCGTTGGTCCCTGTTTTGTTGCCACGAGAGGCCTGACCTGTTGAGTCATGGACTCCTCCAGAACCCTGAAGGTGTGCTGTGCTTACCGGCGTAATTTGGAGGAAAGATCAACACCTCAAACCAGGGGTGGGCAATTCTTTAGCCTGAAGGGCCACACTGGGTTGTAGATCTTGATGAAGGGGCCGGCCAGGTGGGGCAGGAAACTAACCCCCCACATGAGGATCAGAGGTTAGCTAAAGATCCTGCTGGATGGACTATTGACTGAGAAAATGTTTGCAAATTGGTCCAACTAGAGATGGATGATGAAGCTCCAAATGATGTTTGGCCCCGCCTTCTTGAGAGGACATGTTAGCATGCTAGCTGAAGGGGGGGGTCTGAACCTTTTTCTAACCAATCAAGCTGACAACCCTCTTCATTTGGCTTCTGGAGAAATTATTGTGAAGGCTCTGCGGGCCAGAGTAAATAGTTCATGGGGCCACATGTGGCCCCTGGGCCTCAGTTTGCCCACCTCTGCCTCAAACTGTTGTGCTCCTCAAACCTCCCGAACCTCTGTTGCTCTGTGTCAGGGACCATCATCCTGCTGAAAGAGGACACAGTCATCAGGATGTAGTTTTCCTGAACCTGGCGGGGACGGCTGACCCGAGCACAACGCTGTCCCAAAGCGTCACGCTGCCTCTGCCGACGCGTCCCCGAGTGAGCTCACACCCAGAGGATGTAGAAGAGCAGACCACCTCCTTCCGCTGCTCTGGGGTCCAGTTCTGATGCTCACGTGTCCATCAGGGCTTTCAGTGGTGGACGGGTCAGCAAGGACCCCCTGACCCTGTGTGTTCTGACAACTTTCTGCCCAAACAGCAATAATATTTATGCACATTTTATTTAAAAATGTGAGTTTACAGGTCTGGTTGAATGCCGTCGTGATCTTTCATGTCTTTATGAACAAAGTTGTAATATTGACACAATTTGTCGTCTCCAAACTCGAGATTCATTATCTCCTACGAGGACGAGAAGCCTAAAGCTGCAAACTGAGGAACACGCTGACGTAAAAGCAAGTTGGAACCATAAATCATACTCGGCGGGACCATTCATGAAGCAAATCAGAAGTGATGGCGAGTTTATTCTGCCGTGATGTTAATGAAATGAACAGGAAGCACAGAGACGCAAACAGAAGAGAGTCCAGCCAAAGGTTGACAGGATGGTCGCATGCTTCTCATCCTCGCTGATTCTTCTTTTATTATGGTTTGTAGAAGTGTGATATTTAAATATTCTATTAGATATTAGTTCTACAAGCATTCGCGGCATAACTAAAACTAGTATTTCCAGAAATGTCCCTGACGTCAGACGTTTACAGTGTTGGCCAAAGGGATCAGAACACCTGACAGATCGGAACGTATCCACCTTTTTTAATCCATTTAAGTAGATAATGTTAATGAAATACGCAGATTGCTGCTCTGAGGTGAGGAAGAGCAGTGAGTTCTGCTGCTTTTATCCACTTAGAGCGTAAAAAACGGTCAGTCCATCTTTGCCAGCAATACTTGGAAGAATGTTGGTTTTAAGGGAAAATTCAACAAAAATGAAACTTTTAAATAAGCCAAATGTTCTGATAATTATGGCCTTTACTGTATATGACAATACATATTAAAGAAATAAAGTCTTTGATACGGCGTTGCAACATCCACCATATGTAAATGTTATATGCGAATTTTAAGTTTCGACTTGAAGATTATTAAATTTTTCCGTTTTTGCATATTTCCGTCCGCAGACTAACTGGGAATCAGCAAACATCCAGCTTCTGTCTGGAAACAGCTGCAGATCAGAGGAGGAATTACGCGTTGTGGAGTTCTGCGTCAGTCCGGCCGACGGCGTCGGGATTGGAGAGCGGGTCCAAATCTGCAAACAGGTTGAACCAGGCTGAAAGGTCTCTGGAGCAGGTCCCCGAAGCCTCTGCCAGATCAGAAAACAATCCATCAACGTCCATCAGATGTTTGGAGAAAAAGAAGTGTTTGGGCCATGTTTTTACCTCCTCTGGTCGGGTTCGGACCGGCTCCAGATGTGTGTTTTGTTTGTTGTGTGACACACTGAGGAGAGAGCCCCGTCTGACCTGAAACGGTGGGCAGAAGTCAGACACACACTCACACACTCCTTACCGAAGTGGAGGGAGACGGTCCAAAAGTAGCACAAATTAGTTTAATATTTATGGTTATGCACAAATCAACAATAGTGTCAGTCCAGTAGTAATGCAGAAGAGGAGGAGGAGGAGGAGGAGTGGTAGCAGCAAGAACTTAATGTGGAGGTGGGCAAACTACGGCCCGGGGGCCACATGTGGCCCGATAAACTATTGAATGGGCCCGCAGAGCCTTCACAGTCATTCCTCCAGAAGCCAAATGAAGAGGGTTGTCGGCTTGATTGGTTAGAAGAAGGTCCCGACCCAAACCCGTCAGCTAGCATGCTAACATGTCCTCTCAAGAAGGCGGGGCCAAACATCATTTGGAGCTTCATCGTCCAGAAAGCCCAAACTTGTCCTACCTGGTAAAGGACACAGGTCAGCGGTGAAGTTGTGGTCCAGCAGCTGAGAAGGTAGAAACGAGTTTTCCTTTAGCTGTTCCTCAGCCGCCGGAGGTGAGCTTGACGCTTCCTCGTTGTCTCCAAACAGATCCTTCCAGTCTGGAGAGAGGTCACCTTCATCCAAGGAGGAGCAGCCCAGGATCTCATTGAGCAAAGCCAAGCCGTCCTTCTCTCCTTCCACCTCTGGACAGTCAGAAGAATCAACGGCTGGTCTGTTTGGACTTTCTTACCGTGCTGAACGCGGTTTTAGCTGCGTTGTTACCGTCTCTTGTCTTGTCGCTGGTGTTTTCACTTCCTGCGGAGATGAGCCTGTCAGGACGGCAGAAGAGAAAATCCCGTTAAAGCACGGCACATTTCCTTCCTAACATCACAATCAGGGTGGATCTCTCACTGGTCGGCTGTTTTCCCAGCTGTTCTTTCTTCCTGCGTTCCAGCGTTGTTACTTTCCTTAGCCGCCTTGTCCGTGCGCTCCTGTGGAGTGTGAGAGTGAACCCACTTCAGGACAGAAGGACGGACGCTTTAGGGGTGACGGGGGCTGCTGAGCACGCCCTCTGACCTGGACGGTGCAGAAGGCAGAATGGTGACTCCCCCGGAAGCTCTCGTGAATGGCTGCCAGTTTGTGGGACGTCTTCTCCCAGAAGCGCAGCAGTGTTGTCTGAAAGGGCCACAAAAGCCAGGAGCTTAGAAGATTACAAGTTCACGCACGGCTAATTCTTGGTGTTCGGTGAGGTTGAGCGTAAACGCTCCCCTCCCAGACTATGAGAGAGCCTGATCAACAGTCCAGCTTCTGTTCCGGGTGTTTGCATCGGGACAGCACCTTTTATCTGGACCCACCCATTTTTCAGGTGTGGAACATGTGAGTGGCAGGTGTGCTAAGTCAGCCACACCAGGAACCAAGAAGAACGTCACCACGGGGGCTTCTTTTCTTCTGGGAGGTGATGGAAGCGTCCGGGCTCTGCAGCCTACCTGGTACGTGGTTAAAACGTGAGACAGGAGGTTGCAGCGGCTGGCCCCCAGCAGGTCCACTTTCTGGCAGACATCATTCTTCAGTTTGTCAAAGCTGGTTTTGGTCGTACGCACCTGAGCTTGAACCTGAGAAAGAAAAGATAAAATGATGCTCCAGGGCAGAGGTGGGCAAACTGAGGCCCGGGGGCCACATGTGGCCCGATAAACTATTGAATCCGGCCCGCAGAGCCTGCGCAATCATTTCTCCAACAGCCAAATGAAGAGGGTCGTCAGCTTGATTGGTTAGAAGAAGGTTCAGACCCCCCCTTCAGCTAGCATGCTAACATGTCCTCTCAAGAAGGCGGGGCCAAACATCATTTGAAGCGATAATACCTTGGAGGATCTCTGTAAATCAGTGGCGCCGCAGACGTGTGTTTTACTGCTTTAATGCAGCGACACAACTGTATTTAACCTTGCGGAATTTTTCCATCTGTTTATGTGTGTCTGGATCGAGTTCCTGCGACACATCCTTCATCCAGAGCAGCGCTCCTCGGTATTCCGTCCTGGACTGCTCCATCTGATTGACCGTCAGCCAGGTGTCTGAGATGGCCCGATAGCGAAAGGTTTCCACCTCCTGGTACAAGCGGCACAGAGGGTTCCTCAGTGACAGTCTGCAGGGCGGAGTTTGTGTTAACAAGGCCCCAACATTCACTGTATTTAGAAGATTATAGGAGAGCTTAAAATCAGATTACAAACATCTCTATGCTAGCAGTTCTTATGCTGAGCAGCTGGTGTGTGAGTGGCTGCTGCTCACCTCTGCTGGGAGGAGAAGCAGAGAGCTTTTCCTGTTGCCTGCATGATCTTTCCAGCCCTGGTTTTGTCCCGGGAGCCCTGAGATCTCAGGAAGACTCCCAGCTCATTCTCTTCCTGGGAAAAATCTGGAGAGAAAACACGGTCTACTGTGGTCGACCCTCAAAAACACACTGGTGACGATTTTCTCCTTTTTGGTTTTAAGTGAAACATTAAGAATTGCTTCTGTTCTTGGTCTCCACGGCCTCTGGGTCCTCCCTGGACCATCCAGGACGACCTGTTCCTACGCTGCCTTTAGTCAGCATCCTTTAATGGTCCTTTTATCTCCGGTTCTGGGCTGTGCCTTCAGACTTACTGCAGATGCGCCTCTGATACTGCTCGGTGACCTTCAGCAGCTCCATGCAAGTTCTCTGGATGGAGTGGAAGACCTGCAGGGCGCAAAGAAAACACGCGACATGTCTCCCAAACACAGCAGCCGTATAACTGAGACCGCGGGGTGATTTTTAAGCCAGTGGGATGATTTCTATCTCTTTATGTCAACAAAAGGACCTTTAGGTTGTGTTTGGAGTCCAGCAGCTGCAGATTTCCAGTGTGAGAAGCACCATTCCTGTGCTACACGAGGGAATTTTGGCCAAATAAGATCTCGTTCCAACGGAAATGGAGGCACGGACAGCAGAGAGGCCGAGAAATCCAGAGTTGGAGCCTCAGGCTGCGACTGGCTCGGACCGGTGCTGTAAAAGCAGCCGCCTCAGCCACCGCAGCGCCGGCCCGGAGGACCACGTCTGCCGCCGAGCTGCGGTCTCTGACCAGCACCAAACCCAGCTGCAGTCTCCCTCCTCACCTCTAACTTGCCATCCAGCTCTGCATCTGATGCCACCACGTGTTCATCCTCTTTCCTCCCGGAGACCTTGATGAGCGTCTGTTTGGTTTTCCAGTACTTCTGCTGCAACCTCTTCACCATCGACGAGCTCTGGTCTGGGATCAGCCGCTCCAGAAAGTCTTGGGAGTAGCCGCTGCAATGTCACAGGAGTTAGCAAGAGCGCGTCGTGACTGCCGTGATCTCTCGGAACGATTTAGGAGTGAACACACACTTACAGGCTTCCTCCCTCCATTTTGCCGGATTGACCTTTAGAGAAGGAAGATGGTTGGGTGTCAGCTATTTGTGATATTTTGTGTAGATCGGAGGTGGGCAAACTGAGGCCCGGGGGCCACATGTGGCCCGATGAGCTATTTAATCCGGTCCGCAGAGCCTTCACAGTCATTCCTCCAGAAGCCAAATGAAGAGGGTTGTCAGCTTGATTGGTTAGACAAACGTTCAGACCCCCCCTTCAGCTAGCATGCTAACATGTCCTCTCAAGAAGGTGGGGCCAAACATCATTTGGAGCTTCATCCTCCATCTCTAGTTGGACCAGTTTGCAAACATTTTCTCAGTCAATAGTCCATCCAGCAGGATTTTTAGCTAACCTCTGGTCCTCACTGGGGGTTTGTTTCCTGCCCCACCTGGCCGGCCCCTTCATCAAGATCTACAACTGTGGCCCTTCAGACTAAAGAATTGCCCCCCGCTGGTGTAGACCGAGAGAGAAACAGTCAGACCATCTGACATTTTGTGCTGCTTTGTGCAAAAACAGTCCTTCATCAGCTCACAAGCGGAAAACGCCAGCTAGCGTGATTGCTGGGTTCTCGGCTCCCTCTCATGCTAATCTCTTTCCCCCCAGATTGATCAGTTCGCTCAGACAGCTACCTTTGAGTGTCTGCCTGCTCCAACCTTCTTCCACAGAGGGATGGAGGCCTCTGGGGTCTTGGGGACCTTGGGGGCAGCAGAAATGCAGCGCGTAGGTCCCTCTCTGTGTGCCCACAGTCCTGTCTGCTCTCGTGTAGAAACATCTCAAAAATTCTCAGCTGGCGCCATAGAAACGGGTCGAGTAGCTCATATTTTCCTTTTTCTGTTTTAATAAATTAGAAAAAAAAAAAACCCAGAAAATGCCGTTTTTCCTGACACACACACACACACACACATATGTGCAGATTTGAAGTGAACGCGCGGTGGGAGGAGCTACAGTCTAATCAAAGAAACGATCAAAGGCAGCTGTAGATCGAGCTGGGAGAGGACGCTGCAGGCACTCGGACTCCACACAGCTGCGGTATATGTTGCGTCCTCACGGGCCTGCGGATTTACGCCGCTGGAACATCCAGCATCAGCAGCAGATGGTTTTCGCACCAGCATCCACCGGAAAGCGGCGTTTCCGAGCTCGACCAAATACGGTTCAGTTAGAGCCAAAATAAATGCGCTAGAAGCAGGATTTAAGGCTGTAGAATGAAGCTGGGAAGGCAGCGGCTCGCTGAGGCACCCCCCCAACCCCCCACACCTTACGTCGATTTTCTTGGATTTTTTTGTTAAATGTAGATAAAGGCGAAATAAGCAGGCTTTGCTGGGCACGTACCTGTCCTGTGGATAGAACATAGAAGCCTGCGTTCAGCTGTCCTGTCGGTACATATAGATCTGTATAGATCAGCTGGTCTGTGAATGTAAACACAGCTGCTGCGCCCCGCAGTGACGTCACAGGCTGCCATCAGCTGGGCAACGCGATTGTTTTAAAAATATGCAGATATTCTTTACATTTTCGTGATTTTATTGCCGTTAGGAGGAAGGAAAGAAATAAAGACCCTGAAGTATGTTTTTCTATTTCTTTTTAATCATTGTTTTAAAACGTCATCGTGATGTTCCGGTGGCCAAATTCTCGTATTTGTTTTCTTACAGGACAATTTTTGATTATATTTTCAAATGATCCATATATAAGGTGCAAATGACTCAGGTGAATCACAGTAAATGTGAAAGGGAGTGAGGAGCAAGGTCAAGCGAAGACGCAGGTATTTTCTTCACAGCTCGTTGGCTCAGTTATTCAGGATGAATCCACATGATGAAGAGTCGTTCGTGTCCTGATGGCTCATCGTTTTACTGTTACATTCATAAAATAAAGAAGCTCATTAACTTTATTTTCTTTTTTATTACAATGTTTTAATGGCTTTGGATTAACACTGAATAATCCATCAACCCTTAAATGCGTGTTTGTATCATTATAACAATAATCTCACTTTTAAAATAATACTTAAAGGCTGGTGAAACATTCTGAATGATTTAACCAGCGTTATTCATTTATATATTGAGACGCACACATGCACTCTTTCTGCATGCATCTCCATGGAAATGTGACATTGCCCTCCTCCTCCTCCTCCTCCTCCTCCTCCTCCTCATCCTCACTGTGCTCCTTTGCAGCGGTTTGGTTGTTTGGACAAAAGGCTGGAGGAGCCAACAGAATCCAGGCTGCAACTGACCCGAAGGAAGCCCATCTTCAGCCCGAAGGAGGCCCGTCTTCAGCCCGAAGGAAGCCCGTCTTCAGCTGGTTTGTTGTTGAATGAAGTACAAGGAGGAGGAGTAAAATTCTGCTGCTGCTGCAGGGGAGAAATAACCACTATGTGTATTTGTTTTCTATAAAAGATGAAACTAATGTGAAAAATCATGCAGTGCTGAATTTTGGGGGAGTGGGGAAAAAAATGAGTGTTTCATCAGTCAGCTTAAAATCTGTGTTCTTGTGTTCACAGCTGTTTGTGTTTTCACACACCTGAGCCACACACAGGCAGGTCGTCCCCAGCCTTTCTCCAAAGGAAGATAAAGAGCCTGAACAAGCTGGAATGCCCTCACCAGAGGCTCCACAGCTTGGTGCTGAGCGGAGGGAACTAGCTGACCTCTGAGACCTTCAGCAGCTGAAGACCCTGGTGACAGCGCTCGGCTCGCTGGCGGTCACTGACCTTTGGCCCTTGTGTGAGCAGAGCTTCTGTGTCGGCTTCACCACAGCGATCATGGAGATCAGAAACTACAGGAGCAACGTCGTCCATGTCTACTGGAATGTCAGGATGATGCCAGCTTGTCTCTCTGCAGTGGACCACCAGAGCACCCCGCTCTTCCTCTTCCTCCTCATGAACCCGTCTGGACTGAGGATGAGCTCCAGCTGCCTGATCCAGCTCCGACAGGAGGTCACAGAGGCCCCTCTGTCCTGGATCTATACCCGGGAATCTCCTTCGGGTTGGACGTGATCATAACCCAGATCCCAGACCCCCAAACCACAGCTGGGTCCTCTTGAGTCTGAGGAGCACTGGCTCTACTGGGGGCTCCTCGCCGTTGTTCTGTCCAAAAGAACCTACATGGAGTCAAGACCAAAGGTTAGGTTCAGCTCTTGCTCTTAAACAAACTAAAGTTTCCCCTATTTAGTATCTTATTCAGGCTTTAACGTTCTGTCCCGTATGATCTAATGATTTAAAAGACTGCGCAGAGCTTCAGTAGGCCTGACTGGACTTCAATAAGAACAATAAAAAAAGCTTACTTGATTCAATGCAGTTAATTGTTTGTATTTTAACTAGCAGAGGAGAAAAGGTGAACGTAAAAATCATTTTTGTGTGACGATGACGTTGAAACGGAAAATGTGACAGTTGTGATTTTGACCAAAAGGGGGCAGTGTAAGACAGACGCCTGGCTCCTCTTAAAGTGTCCTTTCTCCTCTTCGCGGCCCGAAGCTTTCATCTGCTCGCTTCAATTTATTTCATCACACGATGCTGCAGCTGATCTAATAGCATGTACGTTTTGTTGTCACCTAAAGGGAATTTCTTGTCACACTCCAAATTGATGTACTGGTTCGCAGCCTTGGACAGTATTTGTGCCGCACAGTCGCAGTGAGGATGTGAGCAGCATACAGCTCAGACAATTTTACACATTTAACACACTGACTTCCACTAAAACAGCAGATTATGATGCAGATGTTAAAAAGAGTGCACTTAAAGGTTTGCAGACGTGACCTGATGATGGACAAAGCAACGTTGAACCTTTGATGTGTGGACGCCTCCAAGGTTACGATCTGCCTTTACTTTATATACCTCTGTGCAGTATGCTCGCATCCGCCGGGTGTTTACATCGCTAGATAGCATCTTTTATGTGTAAATATTGCCTGGTTTCCTGGAGAAAGAGCTCCAGTTTGCCGCGTTGCCCTTGGAAACCTCGACCTCGCCTATCAGTTCAGGAGAAGAGGATACTTTCCCCGTAATGAGCGTCGTTCTTTGGGCCAAGATAGTATCAAACTAAAGAAGTTGAGCATCAGTCAGAGAGGATAACAATCAGGCTCACAAATTAAATAAATTATGCAGCTTAATTCAATTAGGATGTAGTCTAAGAGACTCCTTTCTAATATTGATCGGTGGCGAGCAGTGATGTTGCTTTTGCCTGACGTTTTGATGCTGTGGCATGATGAGCTCCATCCATCCATCCATCCATCTAATCATCCATCCATCCATCCATGAGACTCCGCTTGACTCTGGCCCCACACTTTGCCTCCCATCTCCTGGCAACGCAGTCCAAGCCCACCTGGTTCCGAAGGTTTGCGACCCCCGCTGACCTCGCCTCAAAGGTCGCTCAATTGCCTTTTCCTGTTCGGCACTTGTGTGTGGTGATGAGGAACCGTGACATTTACATATCCACCACTCCACTCCAGTCTCCCCACGCCGGAGGACAGGCTGCAGCTCCAAACAGGTCACAGGATCAAAAGGCTTTTGCCTGCAGGAGCCACTGAGTCAATCCTTTCAATTTCTCCACCAAATGGTTTCTCTCTCTCTCTCTATCACCCCCACTCTCAGCCCGTCTTTCTCTCTTTCTCCTAACTTGCTGGAACATATTTAGATCCTGAGTAGAACTCCTCAGTGCCCACTCATCACTCTGCGTGGTGTTTGAAGATTACTACGCTCAGAGACATCCTCACTGGGCATCCAAGGCAGCTTAGAGGCCAAAATCCATAATCCCTTACCCTTCATGGGAATTCTCCATGCACTTCAACGTGCTGAAATACAGCCCGCTTCTGCAGCCATGGTCAAGGAGTGACTGCAGCCGCGGGCTAAGATAGATGGATGGCATGTCTCAATGAATGTGCACCAAGTGGAGGAAGTTACATTTAAAAATAAGTCATGTACCGCAGATAGTTTCTGCCTTGAATCCTAATCTAAAAGGATATTTCTTTTAAGGTTTCGTTTTATTTCAGCTATTTCTGTCACTGCCTCAGCAAATTCCACTTTCTTTGGTTATTAGAGAGCAGGAGAGAGGTGATATATGTTTATACATACATTTATTATTGATATTTGTCGACTCTTTTCTACGTTTCATATTCAAATACATTTATAACACGTTACTAATTGTAATAATGAAAGTGGACCTTAATGTGGGGCTTTGGCGGTTAGCGAGAAGGTTCTGAATGTTAGCGCTGGGGCTTCTGGGACGTGTGTGGACTTTGTTCTCGCTGGTCCTCTGTGGTTTTCCACTGGTCTCCTCCCACAGTCCACAAACAAGCACACTGGCTCGACTTTATTAAACACCTCCTGGGTGTGAGAGTGTGTGCTGGAGTGTGTGTGACTGGCTCTCAGGCAGCGCCGGCTTCATTCCTGCTGCTCTCCTGGTGACAGAAGCCAACTTCTCCTGAAGCCCCCAGCCTTCTTGGGTCTGATGCCACAAGCTGCTGATGTTCTTCTCTGCAGAGCCTCTCAGGTTCTGTCAGGTTGGATGGAGACAGACGGATGTTTGCAGGTCTCTCTGAGATGTTTGACCGGGTTAAACTCAGCGCTCTAGCTGCTCCATGCAGGGACCTTCAAAGACTTGAAGGTCCTGAGTGTTCTGGACCAGGTGGGCTCCATCCAGGCCTCCCTGAACCCTGACCTTCAGAGCAGAGGAAATGTTCTTGCAGTCTTCTCCTCATTTATTGGTTTTTACTCTGATAGGGTCGGCTCGGGGACCTTCTATAGACCAGCATGTCCGTACAAATCACATGCAGTCACCTGAAATTACCACTAATTACCTAAAAGTGGAAAGATGTTCTTGACTGGATGGAGAAGTAAATAGTCCTCCTGTTGAAGCTGTGTCTCTGGGGTTCCTCTCCTGTGTCTTGAATCTTTGTTAGTCTGCTCCACTCAAACTGTGAAATCATTTATGGAGTCTTACTTTGGAGTCAACACATTCTGGTTTCCTGGTTGTGGAGGTTCTGAACAGGACCCCGTGTTAGGTTCCTGCATGTTCTGGGGTTGGTTTGTTGTCTGTGTTGTTTTGATTTTGTCCACTAGGGAGCGTGGTTGAGCCGATCATCGCTGGTGACTGGCACACCTGCAGCATATTGTCATCAGTGGTGTATTTAAGGCAGCTGCACCTGAGCACCAGTGTCAGATGGTTCTCACCTGCAGAGTGGTACCAGGACTTAGACCAGCTGTTTTCCTTGGATTGCTTCTCATGAGCGCTTTTCCTGTTTCCAAGGACGCCACGTTCCCCCCAAGAGGAGTTTCTATGTCCTGGTTCTCGGACACTCCTCCGCGGAGCCCGTCTGCGAAGATCTGGACTTTGGAGCCTTCTTTCGAGGCTTCCTGTCTGCCCTTTGGTACGCCCAATAAAAGGGCTGGTCTTTGACTTTGAACTACCGTCTCGTATCTGCGTTTGGGTCCTAAACGTAACACCCCAACTCCAGAGGTCACCAGAGGATCTGACCTTCTGCTTCTTTGTATCAGAATGGAGAAGGAAACGGAGCTGAGGCTTCACATTTAACCAGCACGTGTGTCCTGGAGGAACTGTGAGGTTTGCTTTTCCTTCTGACAGCGCAGGATGCGTTTTTATTACAGCTCCGGCTGAATGGACACAACACAGCCTCTAGAAAGTGTTCATGGAAAATAAAACCAATTAGTCATAATTTAAAAGGGCGACGTTAGCGTTCTGACATCCTGCCCGGGGAGCAGGATCCACTTGCGTCTAAGTTCTACAAGCAAATCCAAAGTGAGTGAGACAGGATTAGAAGGCTGGATTCACACGGTTTACACGACTACTGTGTAAAATGTAAATTTCCTAAACGTGGTTTTGCCACATTTGCAGCAGTTGGTGTTTTTCCCAGCCGAAGGGCTGATCCCGCCACAGACTCAGCAGCCGACCGGGCTGCTGCCTGTTTTGAAAGAGGATGAGCTAAAGTTATAAATCGGTTAGAAATCTGAGGATGGAAACGGGCCATATTCATGAGCTCTATAATCCTCTTACATCTTGTCTTATTCTGAAATGCAACGCGTCATTGTCATCAGTGTTTGTGTACCTGACTTAATAAAGTTGTCTTTGACTGAACTGCAGGGACCTGAAAATGCTGGTTTTCATTAATAAGGTAGCTGTAATCTTTACTTCTCCACATATGGTGGACGTTTCTGTTTCCCTCTTTCACTCCTTCAAGAAATCAGGTTAATATGTGATTTAATATGAGAATAAAAGAAAACACTGGTCCAGATGTTGTTGACTGAATACTTTTGTGGAAACTCTTTGGTCTTTTTGCATCATTAGAACACACTTATTATAGTCTTTAAAATAAAGGTTACATGATTGTGAAGAAGTAGGATTTAGCAGTTACAAACTGTAGCTACAGTCACGACTAGTCAGGTTAATTATCATATTTAGAACGGGGTCGTCTAATTTTTATGCTACCGTCTTAGCTATGCTGCCACCAGCCAAGGGTGCAGAAACATGACCACATGACAGGTTTTTGGGGTTTTTTTTTTTTTTTTGGTATGTGTCACCTCGTGGACCACTAGGGGTTGCCCGCGGACCACTGGTGGACCGCAGACCACTCTTTGAGAAACACTGATCTGCAGGCATCACCAACCCCATAGTTGTGCACTGGCCTGCTGATCTCTGACCCCACCCACCCACTTTGCTTTACCTTTAATTGCTCTGTGTAATTAATGTATTTGCATGTATGACATACTGTGTGTCTGTCCTCTCCTCTAGCTGCCTTTCCCCCGTCCTCCCCCTCTTTAGCCAGCCAGCCATCAGCAGGAGGGACCCTCCTTATGAGCCTGGTCCTGCTCAAGGTTTCTTCCTGTTACAGGGGAGGTTTTCCTTGCCGCTGCTGCTTGTTGGGGGTCAGGTCCTGAGACTAATTTGACTGTAACAGACGCTGTATAAATAAAGCTAAGCTGAAATTTAAACGACACTAGGTGTGGCAGTGTGAGGCAACCAGAAAGGGTAAAAAAAAAAAAAAAGAAAAGAAAAAGAAAGGTACCCTTGAGGCGATCGGATCGCTCAAAACGATATTAAACAAAATCTTTATCATTCTGGCCGTCGTCCGCTGAAGGAAGAGTCGGCCTCGTCTAAGAGCCAGGAAGTGCTGCATCAGGGCGTCCCCTCTCTACCAGCCCTCACCCATGGAGACAAAGCCGTTTAAATAGAGCGTAAACGTAATTTAATGTTGCCACAATTATGTTGTCGCGCTCCTTCCAATTTAATTGGATGGTTTTGCTCATTTTACCTGCATATTGGTGATGAAGCTCTGGTAGCTGTTGGTTAGGTCTGGTCTGGGGGCATCGAGTCCAGGGAAATTACTCCTTCCTCTGTGCTGCTTTAATCTATTCTCTGGGAGAGTAACAGACAATCCCCCCCCATATGTGCGTCAGGATAGCAACGGCACCAAAGGACAGCTGTCACTAAAGCAATTAAAATGACAAAGGTTAATTAATTCCCTTCAGCTTTTTACCTGATATGAGATGTTCACGTGGAGCAGCTTTTCAATTCCAGCCCAGTAATAGTGTTTTGAGGAGAATAATTTACTTGTGTTCAGAAAAGGTGGCCTCTGTCTGATCCTTTAAAGCGACAATGCTTCATTAAAAAAAATAAATAAATAAATAGAACTAAATTCAGCAGCCGAAAATGTCTTGAAATGACAATTACGGTTTCTGCTTGTCAGCGTAAGATAAATGTCCCCGAGTCTTACAAACAAAATATCATTAGTGTCTGAATGCCGCCGTTTGCACCTAAAACCAGAGCGGAGCGCAGTAACAGCTCTGGTGCGTTTCAGCTTGTTTTTGTTTTGCTTTTTTAATTTTCACGGTGTGGTGGGGATGCTGGCGGCGGCGGGGTTAAACAGAAGAACTAAAACATTACAATGCCAACCACCTCTGACACCAAGAGAGCAGAACCAAGAAGTTTGTAATCCGAACTAAATGTCACGCCGAGGTTGGAGCCCTCCCTCCATGCAGATCTCCACAGACTGCCAAAAGGCCAGTGGTTAGTCATCTGTTTACTCCTGCAGCTGCTGGCTGTCACTGGGACTCCAAAGGAGAAATCCCATGATTCTCTCTGCCATTTCTGACAGCTCCAGCCCAGGCCGCATTAATCAGGGATTGTGGGCGAGCTGGAGGACAGGCAGCAGGCGTAGATGGCTCGCGCCCAGGATGACGGAGCTGGGCTCGGCGATAACTCGCATGTCCAGCGCCGCCACGCTCGGCGTGGTCTTTCACGCACGCTTGCGGAGCTGAACTGTACATTCAGGATTAGATTAGTCAATATTTGCCTCAGTAGCATCAAGACGATGACTTGTACTTGCCCCCACAGGGGGCACGTTTTTGGTTTCTCTCTCTCTCTCTCTCTGTCCTGTCTCCCTCTTCTCCTCCTCCTCTACCCAGCCGACTTTCAGCAGGATGGTTCCTCCTTGAGAGCCTGGTCCTGCTCAAGGTTTCTCCCTGTTAAAAGGAAGGTTTTCCTTGGCACTGTGCTTACCTGGGGGTCCCGGCTCTGGGTTTCTGCCTCTGTAAAGACGCTTCTGACTGTGAAGCGGCGTCATCCCTTCCTTCCTCCTGAGAGATAAAAGCTTTTAATTTGATTCCGGTACTTCCTGTAATTGCTGTCAGCCTCGTACCCCGGGTTATAAACTCCTCGTTATGTCCACTTATCCCACAGGCGAAGCCCCCATCCTTTGCCCTGCCAGGTGGTAACATTTAGCACGTTGGCGCGCGGCTGAAGCTCAGGCTACCCTCAGCACTTCTGGTGTCGCACCAGCACAAAAGTAGCTCTGAATCAAGCGGACAGTCTTCATTGAGCCCCTGGGAGTAGAATTAGCCTTTTTCAACGCGCGTTTTGTTTAATTCCTTCGAGGGTGTTGACTCCGCTCGCCGTTTCCATTATGAACTTCACATGGGGCCACTGGTTCCCAATTTATGTAATGAAGGTTTAACAGCCAATTGGAAAACTGAATATCATTAACTGGCAGCAATGTTAGTCACTGTTTTTTTTTTTTTTTCCCTAATAAGAGGAGCTTTGATGGTTGCTACGTGTGATTAGCACCTGCTGTTTCGTGTATCTCCCCCGGAGCTGCAATCCACATTTTACTCCATGTTTCACTTTCTTCACTTTCAAAATTCCCGTTTTTAACGAGGGTTAATCTTTTTAATGATCGCACATGACAAACAACACCAGGTTTACAGACTTTCTCTTTGACGCTGTTTCAGTAAAAAGCTTTATTCTTGGCTGATTCGTGACTGGAAATCAATATTATCGTATTTTATTGGACTGAAATATTAGCACGTTAGCATAGGAGAAAACGGATCTGGTTTCACAATCACGCCACGGCATTTAAAGACACGTTTTTGCTTCCTCGGCTCGTGAGCACATCATGCACGGATACGGGGGAGAACAACAGCTTCAGAGGCTTCTACTCGTTCTAACAACTGCAAAAACACCACCATTCAAAACGACGTCTGCTTTTTACGTCATGCCTTCTAACACTAGCGGACAGGTTTGAGCTATACCGACAGACACGTACTTGCGATGATTAACGACACCGACGGGAGAAGATAGAAACACCAGCAGCAACAGAAACAGCAGAATTAGCAGGAGGCAACACAGATAAAACCCTTTTCTGGAATCCACAATATTTACAGAACACAGTTGGCATGTAACTGGTGGCTGGAGAGTTTCCTTTTGTGACAAGCAGCTATGCACATATATAATAAAAGTATTGTAAGCCAGCAAACGCTCCCACGCCGACCTGGGGTCAGCCGCGCTCACTGGAGCGGCTCCAATGTTGCAACACAGATTTTCAATAAACCGATCTGAGGCCAGGCCTGACCCCGAGCCCGTCTCTGTGTCTTTGGCCCCCCTCCATCCGGCCGTGTCCTCACCCAGTGGGGAGGTAGGGGGTGTCGCTGTGGTAGTTGTAATCTGGACACACCTTCTGCACCAGCTTGTAGTCGGTGCTGTGGAAGGTGATGAAGATGCAAATGACTTTGAAGGGCTTGGAGCAGAGCCAGGAGATGTGGCTCTGCGTCTGCTCCTGCGGGCAGCTCTGCGAGGGGTCGTGAGCACACAGTGAGTTCCTGGTGCCCTTCTCCACCTTCTCGTACTCCACCCTGCAGTTGAAGAGTTTGGTCTCTTTGTTCTCCAGAGCCGTCTTCTCCTGCTGCTGCTGCTGGTGGTGATGGTACGGCTGGTGGACCTGGAACTCAACCGCCTTGGTTGGTGGCACCAGACCCACCGACACGTTGCCCTGACCCGTTGAGTTGTGACGGAAGTAGACGCTGAACGTCCCGTTGCCGTGATCCACGATCTTCCCGGTGATGAGAAGGTTGAGCTTCACTGTCTTGATGTTGGAATGGAAGTCCCCCCAACCAAACATCTTCTTGAACTTACCGGTCTTGACGATGGGCCTCCTTTTTGTCCTGGATCTGGGATTCTGGGGACTGGAGGCGTTGTAAAGCCTGCTCCACTGCTCCCATTTGGAGTATGAGTCCGCCTCATCGTAGTTCAGATCAAGAGAGGTGAAGTTCTCCTTGTGGTAAAGGGTCTGGGCCAGCAGGCGGCTGATGGAGAAGGCCCTGCTGCTCTCAGTCCAGTAGGTCTTCATTTTGGGCTTTAAAGACTCTCTCAGGTTTGAATTTCCTGAACCTGCACCGGTCACCTGGAACAAAACACATCGCAGTTATTGTGGAGGTCTTTTTAGACTGAGCTACAAAGATGAACGGAGCTTTATTTCAGTGGTCCAGACGATCAAATGTACCCACCCTTGTTTTTTTCATAGTCCGCATAAAACCTTGAAAAAACAGAATGTTTCTTTTTTCAAAACCACCAACAAAAATATTGAATATTGAAGCTTTTTCATCCACCAGTGAGGAGAAAATTGGTCGGCACTTGTGCGATTTGGAGTGAATGTGGACGTGATTAAAATAGATGCTCCGTCCACACATGGAGATGAATGAAGCTCTTCTGGGCTGCAGACGCGATGCTAGAACACTATTATGTGCTGAGTGCCGCCTGAATGGATGATTGATGGTTCGTTCGGTGACCCTGCTTTAACAATCACACAGATGAGATAGCAAAGATACCCGTTGCCCCCGACGCCGAAGCTCAGGCCAGCGCAGCGCGCGCGTGTGTGTGACAGCACATTCATCTGCAGCCGGCATTTACATGTTGTACTTTCACCCCACGATCAATACACCTGGGAAAAAAAACAAAAAAACCCAAAAAAACAAAAAAGCCAGAAGCTAGAGGACCTGAGCTCCGTATCTGAGGCTTTGGATTGGAGCGGCGCAGCTGGGGCAGAGGTCTGGAGGTCCTGGCTGATCGATGAGCTGGTAGCGAAGGCTGCCTTTTTCTTACAGTCGTGTTGTTCTGAAGAGCAGTTTAACCTCGGACAGGGTCAGAGGTCGCTCTCTGCAGCCTTCCGACTGTCTGCTTGGCTTCACTTTTTATCAAGCGTAAAAGTTATTAGTGACACCACAAACAGGCTACAATCCATACAACCGTAAATACCTTCCCAACTGTCTGATTTTTAGAACATTTAATAACTTATACCAGTTTAATAATCGCCAAAATCTTGGTGAAGGGGCCGGCCAGGTGGGGCAGGAAAGTAACCCCCCACATGAGGGTCAGAGGTTAGCTAAAAATCCTGCTGGATGGACTGAAAAAATGTCTGTAAATTGGTCCAACTAGAGATGGATGATGAAGCTCCAGATGATGTTTGGCCCCACCTTCTTGAGAGGACATGTTAGCATGTTAGCTGAAGGGGGGTCTGAACCTTTTTCTAACCAATCAAGCTGACAACCCTCTTCATTTGGCTTTTGGAGGAATGATTGTGAAGGCTCTGCAGGCCGGATTAGATAGTTCCTCTGGCCGCATGTGGCCCCCGGGCCTCAGTTTGCCACCTCTGGGTATAATGAAATATTTAATAATAATAATGAAAGAGCTTTAATCATTAATGATTTATTGTTTATTGTCGCCGCCAGTTACTGGTTCCTGTCACTCTTTTTATTTTTCTCTCTGCAATCAAATTATTTTGTTGGTGTAATTATTTTGGAATAAGGAGAACTGTGACCTTGGTCTCGCCGCCACGTGGAGCAGCCTAACCGCTGATGGACACGGGCAGCCCTGGGAATCGAACCCATGAACTCCCTGCCTTGAATCCATGTTTTTCTTCCAGGCTGCAGAACTAATTAAGTCTCAAACAGAAATGGTCTCTAATGGAGTGAAAGCTCTTGTTCTGGGTGGTGTTACTGACTCGTGTCAGTGGCCGAGCAGCGACCAGACAGACCAGATCAGCCGCTGTCGGGATCCTGGTGAGGATATTTCCACAACAACGCTGACCTTTTCAAGAGGAAGGTGTGCACAGATATGAGAGTATAGATGTGTGTGTGTGTGATTTCCTGCTCTGTGAATGGAGCGGCGCGACAGCCTGCACTCTCAAAGAGCTTTTTTTCCCTCCTCCCTGCAGGTTTTCATCAAACGTGCAGCCTGAGGTCCTCAAGTTGTTGTGCAACTCGGCTCTCTTGTCACCAGCATTATGTATGCTTCCTAAAGTGTGACATGCAATTAGCTTTCATCTAAAGCACATGACAGTCTTTGGATTTGGGCACTCACAGAGAGCCGCACTTGGTGGATTAGAGCCCAACCTGTAATCCAGCTCGGGGAGATTAGGTAGATCAGAGGCAGTCCTGACTAAAGCAACGATTATATCCTCAACACCCGACCGACTGTGGCAACACACGCAGGCCAACATTCACTCCACGCAGGCAGTGTGTGTGTGTGTGTGTGTGTGTGTGTGTGTGTGTGTGGGTGGGTGAGAGAGAGAGAGAAAGGGTAGCTGGGGATAAAAGGAGATGGTACTGGTGGATAAGGGGCAGTAGAAAAACAAACACAGCTTCATAAAGGTCAACAATCACTTTGATAACTTCGGGATTAACAGATATTATTATGTCAATGTTGGCTTTTAATTAAAATATCAGATAGAGGACACACTCCTGTATAATTCTTCATGGCACAAATGACATTTGTTCCGCAACTCAAATGCGTTTTGTGCATCTAAGTTTTTATTTAGTTCTGGGAAATGAGAATGAGAATTAAACTGAAAGAGAAAAATGGAAAATCTGCAGCACCAAAGGATTTTTCCTCCCCAAGATCGGTGATCATTGTGCACACTTTAACTGTATTTTACAATAGTTTGGCCTTTATTGTGTAACTGAGCCTCTCTCTCTCTCCCACACACACACACACACACACACACACACACACACACACAGATCAGTATTCTGTACTCTCGGTTGATGTAATTAGATACTGTTGATAAAATGCAGCTCTGATCAAACAAAGGTGTGTGTGATGACGCTGCTCTCTCTCTTTGTCTTTGTGTAATTTACTGTGCGTAAATTATGTTTGTTCATTTACTAAAGAAAAAACTCGACGCCAACAAAAGTCATTTTCAAACATCACAGAATAACGTCCACATTTTTCAGCTGTTAAAAGAATCTTATTTGGAACTTTAAAAAAAAAAAAAAACCCTGTAAGGTTAGAGAGATATTTATGCCAAGAACAGCAAAAAATAAGAATAAATAAAGAGAAAGAAAGGGATTTAAAGGAAGGTTACTAATGAATGAAATCTAATTAATGACTGTAAAAACCGAAATGAGTTTATTTCTCTTATAGTTGCTGTGTTTCCCCCCAGCCAATTCAATCTGTTAACAGTCTGTTTAACGGACTGTTTCTCCAAAAAAATGAAAATTAATTTGTGAATTATTATTTTTAAATTATAAGAAAAAAATCATTACGTTTGTATTACATTGATGTAACAACAATAATTAAAATATCATATTTATTTGAAATAATTTAGAGATTGTGCTAAAAATAAAGCAAGAGATTCAGACATAGAGATTTAAAATGAGCATATAAGACCTAAGCTGGAACACATCACATGTAAACGCTGGAGTTTGGCTGCGTCCTGGAATCTCCTGGATGCTGGGAGGAAACCTCAGGAAGGTGTGGAAAAGCCCTTCTGACCTCTCCCACATTACCAGATGCAGATGCTGAGCGCAGGCGTTACACAGACCTAAATGCTATCAGCTCTCGGCAAGACTGCGATAAGACGCCTGGCGTCGGCGCTCGCACACGGGACAATGAGAACCTCCAGTTTCCCTCAGGGGTCCCTCCCCCCCCAATAAAGGCAGCCAAATGTCTGAGAAATTGGCTGCGCACGAAACCACGTGAATGGAAGAGGGAGCGTCAGTTTGTATTTATCTGCGTCCTGAGTGTGTGTGTGTGTGTGTGTGTGTGTGTGTGTGTGTGTGCCGAGGAGCTAATGGCAGATGTGAGCGTTCGGATGAACACAGCTGTATTTGGAGCGCGTTAACCGAGGAGCCGTCTGTGGATTTATTTACCTGTGAAACACTTCGGGTGCTAAACTCACACGTTTGTTCAGAGAGGTTGGACATGTGAAGGAAGGTTTGAGGCTCAAACCTGCGACCATTAGGTGGTCGCCTGGCCCGCCATACGCTGCTGCTGCTGCTGCTGCTGCACGCCTTCAGTCGCCTGTTTTTGATAAATAATCTCTGCAGATGTCTCCATGAGAAGCCCGTTAAGGACAGCCTCACAGACACTTTGATAGAACAAACGCAGCAGAACGTCGGTCTGAGGCCCCCGCAGCATCTTGAAGGTCGCACATTCATTTCTGGACGATTGTGGGATAAAATGCATTTAAAAAAAAAACTCCAAAAGGTAAAATTGCTGAGTTTGGAGTCAGTGTGGTGTCTGGGAGCTGTTGGCGTGACGAGGAAATGAGTTTCTCTGCAGGGAGATGTTGATGTCCTCATGGAAAATATCATTTCAACAGAAAGGACAAAAATAAGGCGATTAAAACGAGCATCGAGCAGATCTACGCAGATCCAGGGCCGGCGACTGCCGTCCCTCATGAAACGCCTGTCTGTTAACCGTCGTAGCGATGCTCTGCACCGCCCAGGTGGGCCGGGGCCGGGCATCAAACCCAAGACCTTTGCATCACTGGAGCGACCTTCCCCCACCTGAGCCACCTCTCAACTGGGGGTGAAAACTACCTTGAAGCGGATTCCTGAGCAAGCTGACGCTGCCTGTTATTGATGGATAAGCTGGGGGCAGTGGATGCCCACTGAGAATTAAGCCCGCCATTCCCACAGTGAGATCAAAGTGCTACCTGGGGGGCGGGGGGGTCAAATATGATGACAAATCACAGAGTGTGTCAGGACATCACAGGCGGTGGTGGATGGGGCCCGGTGCTGCTACTGCTTCAGAGTTCTGAGAGGGCAGGAGCCGTGATTAGCATGACTTCTGAGGAGGATAAACACACGTGTGCGTGCGGACCGGCTGCGGGTTGTTTGGGGTTGGGTGGTGGTGGTGGTGGTGGGGAAGCCAAGGCACCGGTTTTTCAACTTACCCAGAGGAAAATGCATAATCATATTATTTCACACACCACTTGATTCAAAGCCGGCCAAAATAAGTTTGTGAGGTTCCCATAGGTCTGTCAATCTGCTGGAGGAGCTGCAGGCCAGAGCTCAGGATGCAGCCAGTACCAAACAATTATGATCATCCTATTAAAGCATAGCAAAGCAATTTGGCAGCCTGCTCGGAAAACACACACACACACACACACGCGCGCGCACACACACACACACACACCTTCAAATGATGCGGTGAGATCAGAGATCTGGCTGCTCTGAAGTCACACATTCGCACTCATCTGTGTGTTTTTATTGTTATGTATTTAGGTTGTTGCTTCTAAAACCCAATACTCGTATTCCATTAAAGGCCTGGGAGAGAAACGTGCCATTAGCAGTGAGCGTATCAGCCATAGCCGCCATAGATAAATAAATAAGCAAATAAATAAATAAAACAGTCATGGGGCGGAATGATTAGTGCGCTTAGTCAGCTGTGAAATTGAGTTTATGGTTTTCGCCACAAATTCAATTCAATAATGGGTATTAAGTTGTAGAGAATAATTAATGGTAATTGACTTCTTTCCATCACTATGCAAATTAAACACAGATAACACCACAGGAGCTTTTTAAGGCCAGCCAAGTTTGCAGGGATTAAGTTTGCCCGATGTTTGTTTCAGCCGGAGCTGCGGCTCCAGCTCGGCTCCCATATTTATGTTGACAGATTTATTAGTGGTTGAAGGGTCACTGTCTCTTCCAGGATTAAAGGAATTGGTTTGTCACCAGCTGTCAGGACAGGGGGTTGTGAGCAATGGGACGCGCTCTCTGTAATGGGCCGCTGCTGCTGCGTGCTGTCACGATGGGCTACATCATTATTGAGCTGCAGCTTCACCGGGAGATCAGACCCACTGGGGGGGAATTTCAGAGGTGAAAATCTGGATCTGAGGAGCCGCTCGTACACGAGGGAGCCACGATCGAGTTCAATTCTGGGGAAATAGTTAGACTCTGAATCACAGTCCACACCGCTTCTTCTCACACTGACATTCTGAATGTTATTAGTCGATATTTGTGCTGCGGAAACACAGAACTGATGTTCCTCACACAAACTAGAAGGTCAAAGGAACATTCAACTCACCAGAGAAGTGAGTGGCAGCAACAGCAGAGGAGCCCACACGCACCACGTCTTCATTATCCTGCGCCTCATCTCCACTCTTCTCTTCACCACTCGCAGAAACAGACTCGTCCGCGTCCCCGTCCTCGTCCCCCGTCCTCCTGTCTGTGGCCAGCAGCAGTTGCTCAACTTGGAAAAGTGCTCCTGAGGCAGAAGGGCAGAGAGGGACCCTCTCAGGCTCATCCAGGAGCCTGAGGTTTCGACCTGTTTTCTGGAGAGATTCCTGGCTGCAGTGCAGAGACTTCGCTCCAAGCCTGAGAGAAAGGAGAAAGAAGATGAGGTAGAGAGGAAAGAAAAAAGGGAGAGCGAGGAAGAAAAAGAGAAATAAGAGGGAGAGAGGCAGATAAATGTCTGTGAGAGGACGGTGTCGTTTCGAGACGCAACTTTTCTCTAAACATGACCGGATACTGACCCCTAGCGACCATTTATGGCCTCTGCAACTGTTGCAAGCCGATGCGCGTTGCAAGAAATCGATGACCGATAATGACCGGCTCCTGAGGGCCGATACAAAGCATGATTTGTTGACATTTTAAGATGGTAAAAACGATTTGGAGTCATGTAGTCATGACACCTGAGGGTAAGAGAGTTTAACATGTCGCGAGCAAAGATGCCTGCAGGTTAATTACACTTAGAGTTGACATGAATTGCAATTATGTATTTATTTATTTATTTATTTATTTTCTACAAGATGAAAATTACTTCACCTGAACTTTACAACGCTGCTTTGTTTCGTAACCTTGACTGAATTATTTCTCTTTAATGATTAACGGTGACAAATTTACCATGCATTTTCTGATTGTGTTTCTTTGTGTGTTTGCTTCATGACAGAGCTGGAATGTGTTCCCTTCCTCTATAAATGAAAGTTTTCATCACTGGTTGTTCCTTTTTATTTAATGGACTAATTTAGCCCAAAGGGGCGAACCAAGGTTACTTTAGCCACCTTTACCAATTAAAACAACCTATATGGAAAAGACTTTTCATCTTGCATTGTTTTGCACCGCTTTCACCTTGGCTTTAACTTTGTGGCAAATAAAAATATCTATCTATCTATCTATCTATCTATCTATCTATCTATCTATCTATCTATCTATCTATCGATTTGTGAGGACCTACTGTAAGGGTTCCAGGAGGATGCTTTTATTTTGTGTGTTTTTAGTTCTGTTTCCTGTGTTGCTGCTACTCTTACTTCTAGTGTCTCGGACTAATTGGTGCACACCTGAACCTGATGTAATCAGAGTCCTATTTAAGGCCGAGTTCCTTCCAGCTGTTTTCTCTCTGTGAGTTCCCTTGATTGTGTTTTCTTGAGTTTCCTGTGGTTTTTGTTTATTTTCTGAATTAGGTTAACCTAGTTGATGTAGTGCTTTTAGTTTGTTTATCTTACAAAGACTCAAACTTAGTTAATCTGGCGTTTTTAGTTTGTTTTTTGTAAAACTGTTTCCTACTGATTTTTAGTTTTTTTTCCCTGGTCATTTTTGGACAATAAAGACTTTCACTGCAACCGACTTCTGCCTCCACTTGTGGGTCCAGACAGGTTCCACTCATAACAACTTACATTGGATAATGTATTACCCTGACCCAACCCTAACCATCCCACTAACCCCCTGACCCAACCCTGACCATCCCACTAACCCCCTGACCCAACCCTGACCATCCCACTAATCCCCTGACTCTAACCATCCCACTAACCCCTTGACCCTAATCATAACTTAAACCCAATCCTAACCCCAACCTTAAAACCAAACCTGAAGCCTCAAACAGGTCTTTGGAGTTGTGAGGACCAGCCAAAATGTCCTCACTTTTCACAGATGTTTTGCCTGACATCTACATAATTTATTCTCTTTTGTTTTAACAATTCCTGGATGTTAATCAATCGTGATACAGGTACGGAAATTCAGACTCTGATTTCTTTGCTTTGTGGTGATTTTTTTAATGGCAGTCAGTTAGAAGTCAGAATGTACACACGCTGCACTAACATAGTGCAAAGTTGAAACTATGAAGTGTTGAGACGGACAAGCAGGCAGAAGCTTCCGGTCCTTCTCCATCAGCGTGAAGATGTCAGTGTCTAATAATGCACAAAAACAAACAACTCAACTTTGCACAAAAGTGATTTGGCTTCAAACCCAGCAGGGGGATTGAGAAAAAGGAGGACAATCCTCTTCATGGAGATTTCCCCTCAAGTTTGGCAACGTAAACGCGCTTTGATACTCAGCAAGTTCGCAGACGGTGGAAGCGGAGATCCAGGCTGGCTTCTGCACCGGCTCTGCAGGAGTCTTGCTGAGCGGGTCGTAAACCTCGTCTCCAGTGGGTAGAACTATTGCCCCACAGCAAGACGGTCGTGGGTTCGACGCCCAGCGACTTTCTGACACGTGTCCCGTTTTAACGGCTGTGAAGACGCTGGACCTCCCCGACAGATGATGTTTGAAGGGAGCCTTTCCCGGCGAGCTACATGTCTGTGTCCCCGTCATAGGCGAGCGACAGAGGTTTTAACTGGTTGTTCTGCTGTCTCTGCCGCTGAGGTGACTTCGGCTGTTTGCTGTGAAGAGAGAAGACAGATTATCAGACTTCAGGTAAAACATACAGTACAGCAGCAGGAAAAGAGCTTTTCTATCTCTACTGGATCTAAAGCTGGCTAGCGTCAAATGTTTTGTCAGCATTTTAAAGTAAAGATGACCGGACAGGACAGAACCGGGGAGAACAAACATGCATGTATAGGCTACGACAGAGGGGGGGCAAACTGAGGCTCGGGGGCCACATGTGGCCCGATGAACGATTGAATTCGGCCCTCAGAGCCTTCACAATCATTCCTCCAGAAGCCAAAATTAAGAGGGTTGTCAGCTTGATTGGTTAGAAGAAGGTTCAGACCCCCCCTTCAGCTAGCATGCTAACATGTCCTCTCAAGAAGGCAGGGCCAAACATCATTTGGACCTTTATCATCCATCTCTAGTTGCACCAATTTACAGGCTCTTCTATTTTCTCTGTCAATAGTCCATCCAGCAGGATTTTTAGCTAACCTCTGATCCTCATGTGGGGGTTAGTTTCCTGCACCACCTGACCGGCCCCTTCATCAAGATCTACAACCCAACGTGGCCCTTCAGGCTAAAGAATTGCCCTCCCCTGGGCTACGACATGAAAAGTCATCTGAACGACGACGGTGGGGGGTCGGGTACGACAAGGCAGCGTGTGGAGCCAGTGACACCTGCAGAAAGAAGCGTGGGACGATGGCAGAAGGAGACCACCACGAGACAACAGGAGAAAAGGAGGAACTGAGGACAGTGATCAGGGACCTCGAACTGGGAGGAGAGGACAATCAAAAATGTTTTTAAAGTGGCGGGCCGGACCGAACCCATCTAAAAAGCACCGGACGGCATCTAAGCGACCCAAACGGTCCACTAACAAGTACTCCTGGGCGAAGCGTCCTCACCTGCGGGCAGGCAGGACATGTGGGACAGAAGGAGGTGACGGACGGACGGTGGACTTCAGAGAGTTAGAGGGAGGTCTGACATCTGCCTTAGCTGCTGCCGCTGGTCTGAGCCAGCTCTTGGCAATCAGGACAGGTGTAAATCATCTCACGAGCGTTCGGGTCCGGCTGCACCGCAGCGCCGTTGCTGTTAGCCTCCTGCGCCCTAAACGTGCGATGCGCCGTGGCGCAGTAGCTGCTGCGCCCGAGAGAGGAGGCGGAAACAGGCGAACAGAAAGGGAGAAGAAGAAACAACGTGAGGGTGGGGAAGAATCCACAAAGGGGGGAGGGCTAAAATGAGCAGTTCTACACCATTACGGATGATGATGATGATGATGATGATGAGGAGGAGGAGGAGGAGGAGGAAGAGGAGGAGGAGGAGGAGGACGACATCTTTTCCACTCACCAGGCCAGGTATATCACCGACACGATGAATAGGAAAAGCACGACGGCTCCAACTGCAACACCATACACCCAAATCTTCAGCTTCCCGTCTGTGGAGACGGACGCGTGTCAGTCAGGATCACCACTAGGACGTGTCTGAGGCGCTCCCTGTGGGGGGATTCTGTTTGCTTTGTTGAATGAAATAAATAATAACTGGTATCTCGTGTTTTTGCGTGCTGTGTGTTCTGACCGGGCCCGTACGGCTGCAGGTACCAGGTCCGTCCAGGCAGTCCAGGCAGGACGGAGGTGGGCGAGGGCGTGTCGATTGCACGGATGGTCTTAACGTCACCTTTCTTGTCCTCCCATGTAGGGATCTCCAGAATGGGGGTGGGGGCGCACTGGGTCAGCTGTCCGGTGTGCAGAAACACCTCTGTGAATCCTTGCTCGCATGTGCAAGCGCCATCCTGCAGGGGGCAGCACAGACCCACATCTAGTCTTTACAGCCATTTAGCAGCATGTCTGTGTAGATTCTCACTCATCCAGGTCAAAGTTATCCAAAATTAGATCTCTCTGTGTCAACTGGACTGAAAGGTGTCCTTGAAAACGTTTCGTCCTCTCTCCAGAGAGCTTCTTCAGTTCTAAGTTTGCTGGGGCGGAGCTTGAAAATATAGCCCTGTGGACCATCGGCGTTATGGCCCGGGTGGTCACCTGAGAGCATTTCTTTCCCCCACCTGTCTGGAGTTTCAGAACAATTCAGGAGAATCCTCCAAAAACATGACATTCCAGTAGAGTTCAAACCCTCCAACACACTCAGACAGCAACTGGTCCACCCAAAGGACAAGACACCAGGACACAAACCAAACAGTGTTGTCTATGCTGGACAGTGCCAGGAGGAATGCAAGGAACTGTCCACTGGGGAAAC